>OX451208.1:36828993-37189488 GCA_949628255.1 Macrophya alboannulata | reverse complement strand
GTACACACAATATTCAATCTGATTCCGGGCTTTGAATCGAGTAGCTGTATTTTTATACTATAGCTGATTTATATTTATACACTGTACATATAGAATACAGTATGGTAAAACTCCCCGTAGTCAATTAAACCTTCCCAATGATTCAGAGGCAATTGATTAGATTCTAGATGGAAGAAGAAAAACCAAAAAAAAAAATAGAAAAAAATAGAAAAAAATCGAACCAATAAAATGTCAGACAAATCGAATTTCGCAGCTACAACCTGAGGCTTGTTCATTACTAGCATTAATACCAATTTGTGCGTACCGAACCTTATGCCGTTATTTTGTTAACGCAAGAATTAAACGAAGAAGCATAATGCCATTTTATTTAGTAAATTATCTGTTCATAGACATAAATGCATATACGTGTAGGGGTGTATCGTATAGGTATACACAGGCGCAGACACAGACATGTAAATATACATACAGGACCGAGGTACGTGTATAATGTCCGCGTAAATCAAACCCACCCACTAGTAGTAAATCCGTCAGTCGGTATATAGCTACCCTATACTCTTCGGAAAATGACACTGCCGTTGCAGTGATAATAGATAGATGGAATGAACATTCCTATGGGTACGAACGTGATCAAATTCGAAATGGTACGGATAGCTATGAATGGACGAAATTAATTGCGTATATCTATATGAAATAATATTATATGCGCGTTCTTAGGGGAGGGGGAAAAGCTTCGTTAGTCCGGCCGGCAGTTTCACCAGGACATACTACCCTTCTGGCGGATACTAATACTACAATAATCCTGCATCATCATCATCCCTGGATTTTCAGTTATTAAATAATCGATAAACTTCAGCAATTTGATCATCATATTTCGAATTTAAGAAATTGAACTGAAAAACTATAGAAAAAAGAGAACTCTCGAAGAATCGGCTCTTTATTTTTCTTGTTTTGTTCGGGGTGGGTTATTGGGACGATCGACGGATGTCCCGAATCT
The DNA here is from genome assembly GCA_949628255.1 of Macrophya alboannulata. NCBI lineage: Eukaryota > Metazoa > Arthropoda > Insecta > Hymenoptera > Tenthredinidae > Macrophya > Macrophya alboannulata. Next base: position 37,188,494 of record OX451208.1, on the reverse strand, counting down.
GAAGGACCCATTCTAAACCCGAAGAGGTTTTTTTGAAAAAGAAAAAGGATAGCTATAGTACGTTCCGCGATGACGTCAGTATGTCCCGCCGACGGGATCCCCGTATTTTCGAAGGCGTCACGGCGTCGCGGCTCTACGGCGTCGTCTGAAGACGTGGTTGTGCTGCTGGCGCGTGACCAGACGAGTGTAGATTCTGAAAAAAAAAAACAAAAAAAAGAAAAGTTTCATTTTCATCGTCAGATTTAGATTCAGAATGATATTATTTCTTCCCATAAAGCCAGCGATCGACGGGTTAATATTAATTCGTAGGATCGAACCCTTGCCACTGCACCCCTTGTCCGTTTTTTTTTTTTTTTTTTCATTTTCATTTTTATTCCTTCAACGATCTTTTAAAACGCAATTATACGATTATTTTAGCCAGTGTATACGTGTCTTACACCTACCAAATCCCAAACTTCCGGAAATATCACTCTGAGGAAGTGTGAACGAGTCCCAGAGGTATTTCCGAAAGTGTAAAATTGCCGGAACGAAACCAGCTGAAACCCAAAAGGATTGGGCGTGCAGCTCCGAAAACTCATTGCCAGTTCCGAACGGAACGGAGTCACGAATAGTTATATAGGTGTATATAGTATATGTATATAGGTATATTATACGCGTTGAAAAGATGGGATTAATAATCGTAAAAGTCCGTGTCCTCGAAGAGCCGTAAAGCTTTAGGCAATATTCTCTCATACCAGTTATTCCGCATAACTTCTCTTCTTCTGCACCCCAATTCACTATATCCATATCTCTTTCCATTTCTATATGGCTCGCTCGTTTCTTCCTGCTCCCTTTACGATCGCCGCGTATACATTCTCGTGCAGTATATTCGATCGTTAATTATTTGAGCATAAATTTAATCTCACGATGGTTTGAAAAAATTAACGCCGTTCTGAATGCCGCTCGATGTAACGCGCCACCTGCAACCGCATCCATCGTCACCCCAAAAAAACTGTATCGTCTTATCCCTTATTGGAGTACAGTCCCCAGGTGCCCCGAGAAATAATCACTTCAGTGGCTGTCGACCAAAGACATCCCACTCAACTTCCTCCCTTACACAGCCCGCGGGGGTGGTGGACCTTGGGAAGGGGTAACCAACCATCCAACCACCCCCGGGGAATCAATAACCGACAAGAGCTCGAGCTCGAGCTCGAGGCCGACCGCGACGGTGGGGATTGCCACGCCCACGGCACGCGACCAGCACGCGACCGGGTACAGGGGTGCCACCAACCCCTGTACCTACACTCCTCTCCGTCTCCGTCTCCGTCTCCGTCTCCGTCTCCGTCTCCGTCTCCGTCTCCGTCCGCGTCGTCTCGACGTCTTGAACCATTCCTTGCACGGCGCACCCTCAAGATATTCCCGACTATTGTCTTTTGAAGCTCGAACAGTTGTTCAATACCCGGATTATACCCGGCCCTCCCAATCACAAATAAAAAAAGATAAACAAACAAGTGAATGAAACAACAACATAAACCTAGATTTTTCAATAATTTTTTCGACTATCTTGCATCTCCGAGAAATTATTCATAAAGTCTGGAAACAATCCCCACGTACTATGATAGAAAAATGCAACCTCATATACATATGAGACTTTCACCGCTATACCATATCTCATCTCCCTCAATTGGTAGGTACACGTATGCATGTACATTTATTTCTCGACTAGGTATGTATGTGTATGTATAGCGGTGGTTGAGAGTGGGGGTTGAAGTAGCTGGTAAAGAGCGGCATAAAGTGGTCGAGGTAAGATAACCAGTGTCTGCAGGTGGTAAGATTGTGGTGAAGTTGGATGGCGCGTGCCAACCTCGGGGTGCGCGCAGAGACCCTTATCGATTGGAGGTTCCGCGTCCCCTGCACCCACCTCCGAGCTGAAGGTATGCGCCTTCTTCGTTTACATCGTTATTAGAAAGTGGCCTACTAACGAGCCGGTATTACGTCACTGATAATTAACAGTCACAATTAGTCGGTCAATATTACAGACTAGCGTAAATATTGTTTCCGATGGAAAGTTCAATCTGCAGCTATTCGAATCCACCGCCACTTCGTGATCCAAAGCGTTTCTTTTCAAATTCATCGGACTTCTCGCCAGCTGGCTTGGTATAGGTATATATTATAGTAATCGATAGAAAATAAGGGGAAAAAGACCTATACTATATGTTATCGCCGCTGAATATCATGGGGTGAATTTAGACACAGACGCGTATAACAACCGAAAACGGTATTCATATCGTTTCTTCGTTTCTTTCTCTTTTCGTATTCGATAATGTAACAATTCATCAAACCCTTTGCCTGTCCTCTGACCGTACATGTATACGTATCCTCGTTCACTGGAAATGGTCTTCCTGTAAAGTTCTGTAAAGAGCGGAAGAAACCGAGAGCGCCGTTTTCCTGATTCTCAGAATATCCTTGTCGAGTTGATTATGGTGTATAGAATTGGTGAACGACTATGCGCAAGTTATATCGCAGACTTTTCAACGCGAATTGACATTTTTGATGAATTATTCAATGTGCATGTGTATACTATACAGAATCTCTGACTATGAGCATAAGACTGCTGATCAGTTTATGGAGCGTAATTGATTTGTCCTCTTTCCATGTGAGAATACAAACGGGTAAAAAAAAAAAAAAAAAAAATAAGAAATTAAATAAGAAAACACTGAAAAAAAGTAACACAAGTAGACTGGCGAATAGTTCTGCAGCAAGGGATCTAATATCCGATCGTAAAAAGTAGCCTGTGAGAGGATTCATAAATCTGTGTGAGGAAAAGTAAAGCTAGGAAAAGCGAGATGAAAGGTGAAGGAAAGCGTGCCGGAGAGACGGGATATATAGCGAAAGGAAGACGAAGACTGAGACGAAAAAACCGATTCGCAAGTGCTACGCGAAAAATGAGAATGAAAAATAAAAGAGTGAATTTAGGGTGATGTTCAGTGGCTGAGTAATGTTATCCTGCGCAGATATAATCTGGAAGAAGCAGCGAGTTCACGGCGCGCATATCTTCGTTATTTATTTATTTATTTATTTATTTATTTATTTATTTAGCTTTTGGATTATTCATCTTATTCTTTCCGCGACACAGAGATAGAGACGTGGGTACCTACTTTCTTTACGTTTCGTCCTGTTTCGATATATTATTTTTACACATATTTCGGGTAGCGTTCAAAGAACAGGAGACATTTCAAAGCGTATTGCGATTTATTGACACGCGTATTACACATGATGTAATATACAGTAAAACGTAATGTAATATATGTTACACGTATAAATATAATAGGTTCATGGTAACCAGCCGGAAACCGAAAAAACCTTTTAAAGTAATAAGGTTGAAGCCATAACTTCGCATAAGCAGGTTGGGGAAGTGCGATGCCGTGTTTGGGTAGGTTGATTTGTTCGCCCCTTCAGATCGTTGGTACACATAGTATATACCGTTGCTAGATGTCCACCGAAACCTCGACACACGTGCGCGGGTATATACGCATATATTAGATTTATACGAAGCAACCCTTTTTCATTTCACTCCACTTCACTTCACTTCATTTCATTTCACTTCATTTCATTCCATTTCATTTTCGTTTCGTTTCGTTCGGTTTCATTTTCGCTCGCAATGCCATTTTCAACGATGTTAGGCACCCCGGATGTACTTTGCACCGTTACTTATATGAGTTAAGGCCGTTAGCCTTGCTCGCTTTTAGGATCCACGAGAGCTCCGAGTAGAACTCCTCCTATCCGGACAGCATTTTTCGTTATTAATATGGATTTCACATGTTCCTATTCAACGCCATCCGCCCAATTAAAAACGATGGAGATTTACGTACCGGCTTTTTCTCGCCTTCCCAATTATTCCAACATTAAAAAAAAAATACATATATATACATACCTGTATGTGTATATTCTTTTCAAATTATATTATATATATATTATATTATACTGTATATATACGTGTGCGTGAAATCCGGGCTTCATTCTGAATAAAAAAATTCGCCTCGAACATTCATTAGCACAAATCAAAGAAGTAGAATGAAAAAAAAAAAATAATGAGAATAAAAAATGAAAAAGGGAGTCCGATGGAGAGGACGGGGTGGTAAATAGCGATGTAAGCAGGTAGCTTACAGTTGCCCATCCATCCCTCGAGCATGTCGACGTTTCAGCGTAACGGTGGCTCATAAAACGTACCCGTAAAGCTGAAGAAATTAAAAGTTTGAAACTGGCTTCATGTATACTATACACTATTATACATCGACACAGACAGTTCATACGTATAGAAGAAGAACAAGAACAAAAAAATAAAATAAAAATAAAATAACAAAACTGCACGAAGGAGGGATTCCCGACGCAGGTTTTTTTTTTTTTTTTATCATCACTGACTCGATGTATTTCGGTTACACTATACATATACATATATACTATAAGAGCCTGGTACAACATGAGTCAGATAGTTTTCGCTTCTGATGTATATAGGTAGGTGTGTATCGTATTATTTTTCGGTTGCGAGATATACATAGGTCCATTTGACGTCTCTCTTGAGGTGCAGTGTGGCGGAGACGTGAGTTGGCTCCGTGAACGGCGAATCTCGAAGTTTTTCTCTATGTCAATGCCGGTCAATATTCCGGGCACACCCGATATAAACGTCGTCATTAGTGGACTTTAGCGTTCTTTACCCTACCGCGCCTCATGAAATAGGGATTTTCAACGAAAAATTTACCGACCCGTTCAGCAGTGCAGGACGACAACCTTTTCAAATTCACTTCGCGAGTTATCAGTCGGACTCAGCGGATTTCTAAACTTATTGCACATCGCTGTTTTCAATTATCATTCAGATATTGTTGGTATGATAGGTATAATCGTCAGCGAAAACGGCAAACATTGTAGGCTTGCTCTGATTACCGAATGAAAATCGCCGATGATGAGAAACCCGTTCAATCCCTCTTACAAGACACGTTTTCTCCTCCCTTTGTTCGAACGTTCTGAGATAACTCTATTCCGGAAATCAATCAACGTCAATATTTATTACGCCATACTTTGTACAAATTTCTCATTCGCAAGGCCTTTATGAGGTTTCGAGGTTTGGACAACGCGCCGGCAAACAGTGTCCGAACCAGCCAATTACCGAGGGTCTACCTATCGTATTTATTTTGACTCTCCCTCGCGAGTGCAGAGGTCCCCCAGCTCTTCTTAATTCCGCGTCCCTGGTGGTCCCGGGAATCTCAAGTCGAGTCGAACTCATGTGAAACGTATGAATTGATTCCGAGTTGTTTATAATTTTTTCGTAAATTTCTTCTCTTTGTTTTAGATTTTTTGTTACCCTTGAAAATTCGAGTCATTTTTTTTTTTCTTATTTTTATTTTTTTTTGTTCCTGGTTCGTAAAAACGGATTTTGATTTCGGTGTTAAAAACGATAGTGGTATATACGAAACGGGTATAAAATAATATGGCATTCGAAATATAAGTAACGCGGACGATATTTAATTAGCGGATCTTTCAGAATTGTGGATTTATCAAATTTCCTTGATTTATCCCCGACATTATCCGGTTCTCCAACTTTATATTTACACAAGCACAAGCCCCTCGGATTGAGAGGCTCTCTTGAAACTTTCTAAACTCCCCGCCGCCCGCCTGCAGAGTCCCCCGTTCTTCGTCCGTCCCCGCCACACCGTCCTCCTCGTCTGCCCCGGGACCAAGTTGCTCTTCAGAATTCTCTCGTCGGATCAATACTGTGAAAATAACAAAAGTAAATAAGTTTCAAACGAATGACAAATATGGATTATTCTACCGGAGTTGAAGTTCTCTCTATTCAGTTTAAATGCCGCATATAGTATACAGATACGAACGAACGAACGCCACGACGAGGAGGAGAGGAGGAGTTGTCTAGTCCAGAGGGAATTCAATATCCCTATTCCGTATTGAAAAATTCTCATGAATTGTCTTTACGGTAATCATATATATATATATATATATTTCTCCATAAATCAATTAGGCCTTTTCTCCAAAATTCGGCGAATTTTCATCTTCGAAGTGTTGAGAGGAGAAAGAAAAAAAAAAAAAAAAAAAAAAAAAAAGGTGACAGAATCCAGATTCCACGTGGATTGAATTATTCACGAGGCAACTACGTCAATGAATAATACATTTTTTCTTAGTTATACTGCAGCTGAGAACACGTATGCATATGCACAACTAGACTCAAAAAAGAAAAAATAACTGGTCTAGTACCTACTTGACGAAAATGATCATCAAAAAATTTCCTCCAATGTTTTGAAAAACTCGACCTTGCTACAGTTAGCGTTAATTTTTCCTCTCCCAAAACGATTCCAGTTGTTAGAATAAATTTATTTTTCAATATCCATGCTACAGTTCGATACGTATATGTATATATATAAATATATATATATATATATATATATATATATATATATATATATATATATATATATATATATATACATATATATATATATATATATATATATATATATATATATATATTTATATATATATATATATATTTATATATATATATATATATATATATATATATATATATATATATATATATATATATATATATATATATATATATATATATATATATATATATGTAGAGGCACCTATACACAGATGAAAATAACGCAGAAGCAGTGAGGATTTTCGGTTTCTGTTTTCTGAGATGCTGCGATAATGATCAGGTAGCGCAGTAGAACGCGATACCCAAAATATACGCAACCGAATCTCTACCGAAGGTTTCGAGTTCCGGGCACGAGGCCGTCAGGTGGCTGGCAGGTACCCAGTGCCCATCTCGATCTCATCCTACGCCCGCGCTGGTGGCCACCACCTGTTACCCAGGATCTGTTCTACGCGCGTCCAATTCTTTGGTGCAATGCAATAAGCAGAGAGATACAGTATACATTTTCATTTTTATTGTATACGAGATAGGCTCGAGGGTAGGGACGTTTCGAATGTATGTACACACGTCATGTACGAGTCTTGAGAGCCAAAGAAATAGAAAAAAAAAAAAAAAAAAAAAAAGGAGAGAGGACTTCAAAGCTGAGCAAATCTGAAAAAAATATACAAGTCATTTAGGTATTTTTCTGAATCTACTTTGATGACAGTAGTATGGTTTGAGCATCGATGCTTACAGCAGACTATGCGATTCGGGAATTTAATGAAATTCACTTCTCTTTCTAAATGGAAAAAGAGCCACTCGCGGATTACTACAGTTTTTGGCTTCCCCGGTGGGCCCAGGGTGTGATTTAAATTAATTATTAACCGGTTCCAACGTCGTAGAAGGGTCAGAGGAACGAGTCAATTGACTTTAACGGTTGGGAAAAAAGTAATTTTTCTTTCTTTTTTTTTTTCTCTCTCTTATCTTTAAAGTCCTGAGAATGGTTGCCAGGTTTACAGTTTACTTTTCAACGTATCCGCATACGCCTACATGGCTATAATGTTGATTGAAAATTCTCTCGTCATTTGAATTTTCGATTTCATCATACTTCAATATGCATAAGAATATATTTTGGGAGATGGGAGGGTTTAGATTCTCGGAAATTTGAACGTGGATACACGAAATCGATTACGGTATCGTTTCTTTTTAATCTTTTCGTTTTCATATCGTTTATTTTTTTCATTTATTTTTTTTGTTTTCATAGTTTAAGCCGCAGATTCAGCTGCCTGATTTCATCGCTTTTACAAACTGCATGTAAGTCGAACCAGTTGCACAGCTGCCTGCGCCAAGCTGTTGCCTCGGCCAAAACGAGTCGCTTAGGTACATGAAAGCTGAGAGAGAAAGAGATAGAGTGAGAGAGGGAGTTAAAGATAGAGATAGAGAAAGAGAAAGAGGGTACAAATAAAAAAAAAAAAAAAAAAAACGAAACCAAAAAATAAGACAGAAAACTTGATCCAGTCATCCGGACACAACGTTTAAAAATTTTCTCTCACCTCAGACTCTTATATTCGATTACCACGAAAACTGCGACGCACATATGTCATACTATACCATCGAATAAAAAAAATAAATGGATGAATAAAAAACGATTCGGTATTCTTCAACTGCTAACTACCAACTGAACTGAAATAATTACGTTTCTTTTACTGATTCAATTAATCGGACCTTCGGTTGGACGGAAGGCTTTTTTTGAATCTTTTCTCTTCTTCTTTTTGTTGTCTTAGCTTCTTTTTTTTCTTTTCTTATTCTTCTTATTCCTCCTCTTCTCTCCTCTTCTCTTCTCTTCTCTCCGCTCATCTCCTCTTAGAGAACTCGTCGGTTATGCGTTTTGACATTCTTGGGCAAGCAAAGGTGGACAAACGAATATAAATCAGTTTCTGTCCGTACGTTCGTAAGTCAGTCCGTCAGTCGACTGACTGTCTGCTATCTGATCGCTTTATCGATATTTACAAGTGTAATTTAGACTTATAAATCATGCAAAAACTGGTGCCCATAAATTCTGGGAGTTCGACGACAACGACAACGGCGACGACGACGACGACGACGACGACGACGAGAAGGAGGAGGACGAGGACGTCGACAACGACTGACTGACTGACTGACTGACTGACTGACTTGTGCACTTCGACGAGAATACATGCCGATATAATATGTGTACATATACCTATTTACTCAATAGATCTACGCCGACAAAATCTTATCAACTTTAATTTCAGCGGCAACATTAAAGTGCGAAAGAAAAAAACCGTTATCGTGTTGAACTTATATCCGTATACTACCAGGGTATGTGTAACTGTAGACGATATAGATATACCAACTTGTTACGTGTCTAACTAACTCTCACTATAAGGGTAGAGCGCTCGAATTATGCTCAAGCTAATATCGCACACAATCTTCTTTGCTGCACTAGCCACTTCGATCTGCATACGTTCGCCCGGAACCCTCTTAATACCATCACGTAGCTGCTGTTGGTGCTGTGCAGGGGCTATTCAAAGGGACTGTGTGTTTGCTATGTCTCTAGTATTGAGAACCCTTGAGAGGCATGTTTGATAGTAATATGCTATACTAAATATGTAATGGTTTTTAATTATTTTTTGAATACAATATAATATGTATATATGCACGAAAGGAACGAAGAATTGACTAAATGAATGAAGAAATAATAGAAGAAAAAGGAAAGGAATCGAAATTCCATCTTCGTAGCGGTCGAAAACCGCCGTAACAATTTTTCTTTATTTTTTTGAATTTCTACTTTTTTTCATTTTTTTTTTTTTTTTTCGTCGGCGCGAGGGATCCGCCATAGGAATTTTGTTTGTTCAGTCCCTTTGTCCTGTTCGTTATTTTCCTGAATCCACCCTGCACCGTATACATATAGGTATATAGCTATACGACAGTGCAACGATTTGAAAAAAATAAAAAAAATAAAAAAACGAAAAAACCCCCACAAAAAAAAAAAAAAAAAAAAAAAGAAGAAGAAAACACATTTTTCGGACGAGAGTACAGCGTTGAAAAGTGGGCGATATCGGATCCTCAGAAACTGTCCGAAGAAGTCGATTTGTAACTTAATCTGAAACTCATCAATTAGATATACGAGGACGTATCTCTCAACGAGACTCACTGATATATAGGTATATATACACAATACACTCGTATCTACCGATGTAAAATCTTGGGCCAACTGCATGAGGACGAGAGGTGGACGAAGTAGCTGGATGGGAACAAAAAAAAAAAAAAAAAAACTCGGGGGAAAAAGAGAAGGACAAAGCGGAAATAATGCAATAAGAAGCAGACTTCGTTCTTTGTCCCCAACGTGAGCGGGACATCATTCTTGGTCGAAGCCAATTGTTGTTAGTGTTGTTATTTTTCCTGCTTATAGTATAGATTCTAAGATTATTATTATTATTATCATTATCATCGTCATTATCAATTTTTCTTCTACTGTTCATTCGTTATTCTTCGGCCATATATACCTATAGGAATTAGTAGTTCGTTTTTCATTTCGTTTTTTTTTTTTTTTTCTTCCGATTTCGTTCCTCGAGAAATTGGATGATAAAGGACTGCAGATAAAACCTCGATCTCACGGTTGGGAATCCATATATATATATCTACGATTTAGATATAGTCACATGTAACATACACCTGCTTGGATACATACTATCATCCAATTATCATCGAAATTATGAATCGCGAGCCTTAACCTTATACCTGTGAATAAAATGTTACAATTCGAAGTGAGAAAATCTGTATATAGGCGATCGTGTATTTAATTTTGAACTGATTTTTATTTCGGGCAGTGTTGGCTGTTCGACGTAGGATTCTTCGATGTATATACATATAGGTATATAGCGAGGTTGAAATGTAAACCTAGCCTTACCCCCGTCGACCAACCGATGAAAAAGAGCTCTCCCGTGTTATAAATTCATGGAATATTTGCCGACAGAACGAAGCACCGACAACCCGGTGTGTATACCCAGACAAGGAGAGAGACATACATCCCCAGCATCCACAGCGTCTATGTAAATCGATTGGCCGAACAGTGTTGCCACGTCTCGGATAAAAATGAGCTGGAAAATATTAAAAACAATTTTTTTCTTCTTCTTTTTCATCCTTTTCTTCTCGTCTTTTTATCTTTATTTTTTTTTTTTTTTTTCATTCGTCGTCGTTTCAAATCCCATTACAGGCACTGATCATCCCTCTATAAAGCTTCGTGGAATTAATGAATACCAAGTTTCCTAACTTTGTAACAAGAATTCATACCCTCGATATCAAAGATCAGACGAATCGACACAATCTTTCATCACCAGACCGTTCCTTTCTTAAAATCTTATTAGAGCGTATTCGTCCTAGTTCCAGCGATCGTTTGTATTTCCGATAGGGTCCATCTCTTCGGTTTCGGTTTACTGAGGGACGAATGTATGGACAGAGAAATTAATAAATTGTATTGTATTCTTGGGGAATATTTCCCCGGCTTGAACTAACTCTTTAAAATTAACGGCGTCGGTCACTGTATCGGGAAGTTCTCGCCATAGAAGATCCCGGAAATTTAGGGTTGCGAGACCAGCGAGTAAGATCGTGATTATCGCAATGCTGCTCATTCCTGGATAGTTTAGGTACCGATGGGTGCCTAGCCAAGTGCATCCAATCCAAAGGGAGTTCCACATGCCCAGATAAGTGCCTCGAATAAGGGTCGGCACAGTCCTTGCACTGTAGTTTAGCATGGCACCGTAGGTGAGACTAACAGCGAATACATTTGCCGCCAGAATGGTGGTGGCAGGTCCTGTAGTTGTTACGTAATCTTCACGGAGATTCAGCATCAAAGCACCGGTGGTTATGAGGAGCAGGAATACCGCGATGTGAAGGAGTTTCCGATGTCCCATCATCAGGACACAAAATTGGCCTAATATCACGCCGGCCATTTTGTCAAGTCCAATGATCGAGTACCAACTACCAATCCGTTTTTCATTGTAGATTAACTTAGCCAGGGCACTTCCGTTGATTACGCCAGAGAGTGCCATGAGGTAACCGATCCCGGCCATTTCGCACGCGACTTCAGGGGCTTGAAGGAGATTCCAAAATCCCGGCCTTTTTTTTGGCAGAAGTTTTTCAACGTCTGTATACTCGATGTATATCACCCGGAAGTCGCTTGGCAACGAGATCCCGTTCACACTGGCCGCTTTTTTTATCACATCATTCAACCGCTCTGTATTTCTAGTGCAGAATAGCCAGGCTGGCGATTCCGAGACGCAATTCATGCAAAAAACTATCATAGCGCACGGTATGTTGATCAGAATAGTCAACTGATCGACTGATGCTAAAGCCTGGAATAAGAGCGGGGTGATTCCGACTGCTAGGGCGTAAAATAGGGCTGCGATCGCGGTTATCCGGGACCTCCAAATGTTGTTAGTGATTTCTATCATCAGGATAACGCTGACGATAAATCCGCCGTGAAAGAAACTGTGAAAGGTTCGTACAATTATGTACATCACGTAGTCCGGCGAAAATGCTATAGCGATTCCGGTCAGTGGGGTCATTCCACAAGCCACGAAGAACACCGGCTTTCGACCAACTCGGTCACTTAGGCAACCGAACATCAGATAACCGAGAACTTGTCCTAGGATCAACAAAAAGTCCCGCAGGGATTGCTCGGAGCTTGAATGACATCCTATGTTGAACTGCAGAGTTAGGAAAACGGATAAGGAGATAAACAGGAGGGAAGAAGATATGGTGAGGGATTTTGTTTAACCGGCTAGACTGTAATAGACAGACCTTCTCGGCCATAGTTCGACCGAATTTTTGGCTGTAATGAACTCTGGTGCACCGTTTAGCCTCCCGATTTCTGATTTGAGGCCTGCTCTCGTACGCAGTGTTTTCCAAATTCGAAAAATTGTATTCATAGACGTAGCAGCCCCTGAATCGATCGTCTATCAATTGCTCAGTGAAACCCCTCCGTGTCTATAGATATACACATGAACGTCATCTCGCGTTATTAGACGATAATCGTAAGGGTAAAAGTCAACAAACCGCGTTGACATGACTGAACATTATCCACTGAGGGGTTGTCCAGCTCTTGAGAGTATCCGGCTTTTCGCACCACCACCCCGCCATGTGGTGAATCGGATCCAGACTCGAGTTCATTACGTGCGAAAGTGTAGCGAGGCACAATATAGCAGTTGTGATAATTTGCCAACGACCATATCCCGCAGTTGCGATGATCAGATCTTCGGGAGGTACGACAACGTCCCGATCTCTGTGAAGAAAAAAAAAAAAATATATAAATAAATAATAATGTTCTATAGGGTTAGCTTCGAATATTTTCGCTCGTGGATAAAGTCGCGATGTAGCAGCACGTCATTTTTCATTGCTCACAAACGTTGACCGCGACTCACTCTGTATCGACTTCGGCCGATCGCCTCATCGCGTTTCTTTGACGTAACCTACAGAATCGAGAAACTGGTTGGAATAAAGCCAGGAGAATGTCAAACTACGGTGTTTCATTGGCTTCACGATTCGATGACGGTCTGCAGTTACAACTACAGATTTCGTCTGTTTTCATCCGTAACGAAGTTTGTAACGAATTTTTTTTTCTATTTTCGAATTAGAAATTATCGTTTGTTTGAGATGTCGGCTGATTGATTTTCGTATTATACGAGACGTAAGATCGCCGGTATGCTAAGATCATAGAAAGGGGAATCTCTTTAGAAGAGATAAAAAGTATAAGGGTAATATTTAAACCGAAACTAGATACAGCTTAGACGTGACTACTTGGGTTTTGAACCTCTCTCTCTCGCCTGAACTGCACGCCTCGACCCTTTCTAACTGAATGGAATACCTTATAGCAAAGGCTTATCTGAGTCCCGGTCGGCAGGGGTCAATCGGTGGCTGTAGGCCACGTATAGCCTTGAACCAAGACCTACCCCAAGGAATCCGTGATAGGGGTAGGCGGGATGACTGCGACACCCGAGAGTTCGAACTTACCCTGGAATAAGCGGGCGTCCGTCCGTGGCTGGGGACAGCTTGGCGTGAGCCGGCGAACCGAAGGGTGGGTCCCTTTTCGGCTCTTGCGGCGCCTAGCTGGGAAATTCCCCGTCGTGATGTAGGTCGGGGATTCTCCTCCGCGAACGTATAATAGCCTACTTATATACGTACGTAACAAATAAAATTGTTTGACAATTAACTATCGGTAAGTTTAACTGTCAGAAGCGACACGATCTTGATCCCTATCATTTTTGGCAAGCTTACAAAGAAAAAGAAAGGAAAAAAAAAAAACAAAAAAAGGAATGTGAGAAAAACATATAAATAAATAAATAAATAAATAAATAAATAGAAGATGGCGAGGAAAGGAGAGGAACCGTGTATATATGTATATGTATATGGATGTATATGTATATGTAGAGAGTCAGCGTTGCAAATACATAATTCATATCTTCTCGTTCGTCCCTGTAACCCCCGGTTGGGCCGTTGCCGTTGCCTCGTTTCTTCCCGTTGCTCATACTCCAATCTCTCTTTATTCTACTTTACTTAGTTTTGTTATTATAGAGGAAAGTTTATACCTTGTTATTTATGTGGCGATTATTCCGGGTAAAAGTTTTCCGCAAACTTTGACGAGAGAGAGACGAGTGAAATTTGAATTTTCTCGTTCACTTTCATCATTCGCTAAAAGCTTAGGAGATGAAGAGTAACGAAAAAGTAAATAAATAGATAAATAAGTAAATGAATATAAATAACAACAGGAAAGAAGAAGAGGACATTGAAGAAAAAATGAGACAGGATAAAATCGCGTAAACAAAAATTACATATTTTCTTCTTATTTTGGAAAAAAAAAAATTTTTTACCTCGAAAGTACGGCCTGTAATACGTGATCCTTACGTTGGTAAAAATTCTCCGACGTACATGTATTTATAGGTGCAAGTATAATATACCTAGCCATTGCAAGAATTTCATTATTCGTAAGAGCGAGAATATAGAGCTCGTGAGAATGTTTATCGACTAAATTACCGCAAACACGTTTCCGATTCATGGTAAGATACGATTCTGGCCGATTCTGGCTATATGTATATACATATATGGATATACCTATACGTGTGTACATTACATCTATGGGATAGTAAGCATAGCAATTCTGTTCAGATTTTTGCACTATATGTATCTAGTAGGTAGGTATATGGCTGTATACATATATTGTATATTTATGTTGGTACCATCATGGCTGGTTCCTTCAGACTCTATTTCAGGCTCGGGAGCATATTTCTGCAAAGAGCTTTTAAACTCTATTTGAAAACTCTCTCGAAAGAGCGAATAAAGATATTCCATTGCTTTTTGAATAGTACCTACCTACTACGCGTTTCTAGATACTTTATCGTTATACCTATACGTATATAAATTGTCTCCATCCGATATTATACTGCAGCCTGCTTCTCCGTATTATATTAATACTTAAATCTGTATCTGCGATTTAATTTACTTCTACAAATTTATACGTTATTCTATAGGTACATCGGAGTAGCCTTATGTCTTTCTCTTCTGATGTAATAAACTGATTTCTCTCTCTCTCTCTCTCTCTCTCTTCTCAATTCATTCCGCACAGAAAAAAAAAAAAAAAAAAATAGAAAAGGATTTCTTGATTCTTGATTCTTGATTCTTGATTCTTCAGGGTGGCGACAGACCGGGAAAACCGGGAAAACCTGGAATAGTCAGGGAATTTTGTCAGTTTGGAAAATTTAGGGAAAAGTCAGGGAATTACTTCAGAAACAGCTGGATAATAGATACGACTAATCTCCCATTGACCTCAACTTGATTGCGATTCTGCAGTCGAAAGACATCAGGGAATATCGAATTTTTGTCTGAACAAAGTCAGGGAACTTTGTTTCAGCTGAATTGTCGCCACCCTGTTCTTGATTTTAGGTGTAATTAATTTCGTTCGATTAATTGTGATAAATGCTCGATGACTTTCGGATCGACATGGTGGTCCTCCGGATCCGTGGTACATGGAACGCGTATTAACCAGCCATATTTTTGGAACATCATTATTATCGGTCATAAAAAGAAAGAAAAAAAGAGGAAGGAAAAAAATAGATATCCTGTGTATAAAGACCGGAATAAAAAGTATACGATTGCCCAGCATCGGCAACGTCGTTGTAGTTTAATGGGTCCGCAGGATGGCTCAGGCCGAGTATAATGCGTTTACAGCCACCATGAAAGTATAAAACGGTATATGCGCGTGATGTGCGTATGACTTTATAAAAACCAACGGAACAAAAAAATTAATAAATAAATAAAAATTGAAGAACCAAAAACAAGAAGAAAAAATAAATAAATAATAAAATACGTACACACACGTATGTATACAACTCCGTTCTATGGGATATAATATAGGTACATATGTTTTCGTTGCAAATTGAGAGAGAAAATGAAAATAATAAAAAATCATATACGTAGGTATACATATACATACTATGTATGATGGTATATTCCTATTTTCTTTTTTTTTTTTTTCTCTCTCATTCGCCAGACGATCCGTCGACCGGTATAAATTGCTGCTTCGATTCTCTCGCAATGAAAACGGAAAGAAAAAACAAAAAAACAAAAAAGAAGGGAATATAAGTAAATAAATGAAGAAATGAAAAATAAATAAATAAAAATAATAGCAGAAAATATGAACGAAAAACGTCGCGCTGTTCGTGTTTGAAATATATGTAGCAGCGGAAGTAATCCGACAGAGGTACGAACTAATAAATTCATTTTATTGCTGGCGTTTCACATTTTTCTCCTCGTACAAACACGATCCGTTTGTATAGCATCTCAACTGAGATATGGACTCCCGCCATTCGGAATTACATAATATAATATAATATAAAATAACATAATATGCATATATGTATATATCTATCAATGTATGTATGTATGTAGTACATATCAATTAGAATTTTTGCATACGAAATTATCCATGTATTATATATGGTATATATACGAGGCTGAATTAGTTATATATTGAAAAAGAAATTCATGACAATAGAGATAAAATATTGCAAAAATAAAAAAAAAAAATGAAGGAAAAAAAAACAATAAAAAAGAAGAGGAGAGAGGAGAGAAAAAAAATCGAAATAAAAAAGGCAAAGAAAAGGAAAAGAAAAGAATGAATTCTGCATCTCATTTTCAATACGAAAACAATTGCGCCCTGAAAAGAATAAAAATTCGCATTATATCGGTATACATATAGGTATATCCCGGCAGTACCCACTTTGAATTTTTCCCCCGAAGCGCGAAGGAGAAGAAGAAGAAGAAGAAGAAGAAGAAGAAGAAGTAAAGTAGAAGTCGAAGTAGAAGTAGGAGAAGAAGAGGAGGAAGGCGCAAAGGGGAAAATCGGGAGGGCCATGGATGGGGGTGAAAAGAGCGAGAGAGAGAGAGAGAGAGGGAGAAAGAAAGAGAGATAGAAGTGAAGTCCGGAGGGTAGAGAGGATGGAGGAGGCCGTTGTTGCGGCCCGCGTTCTCTCAAAGAGAGAAAGACCCAATAAGAACGACTTTTAACATTCCCGTAGGATCGATAGCTCCGGGCGGAAAGAAACAGCGCCAGTGAAACGAAATTTCAAATACAAATCGCATTCGCCGTTGAACCTCTCCCCCATCCCCCATCCCTCATCCCCCTACCCCTCTCTTCCCTTTTCCTACCCACCATATACCTCTACCTCTACCTCTCCCCTGCCCCTGTACAGTACCTATACCTACCCCCGACGCCCAACGACGCCCATCCCGAAACCCTCCCCCACTTTTCAACTCTGCACCCCTTTCCTTCCCCTTTCTACCCCCCTTGCCCTTCTCCCCTTTTCCTCTTTCCTCATCACACACACACACACACACACACACACAAACACACACGCGCATACGTATATGAATCTGTAGAAACGGGCGCGCGCGCGCTCTCACATGCACATACACCAATATATATTTCATATACATAAATATAATTCCATATATATATACATATATATATAGATGTATAGGTACAGGCGTATAGGTATATATATATATATATATATCAAAGTCTGTATAGATTGTGAAAAATATTGAAAAAAAAAAAAAAAAAAAAAAAAAAAAAAAAAAAACTTTACCCATTCGTAAGATATTACTTGCCATACTTTGCCGAGTCTAGGTGCGGGGGAGAGGGGGGAAAAAAGTAACCGTTGTATATAATTTACGAATAGGAAAATCAGTCCGATAGAATAGAACAACTCTTATCTTATATTGAGCGTGATAGAAGAAAGAAAGAAGAAAAAAGGATAAATGAAAGAAGAGAGAAAAATGAGGTAGACCCTTCTGAAAGGCAGGAAATCAGACTCGATTTAAGGGTTGACTATAAGCTTTGATGTGAGCTGGCAGTGTGAATGATCGAAGCTTGCTAGGGGTTGGTAGGTAGGAAGGAAGGAAGCTTGGTAGGTAGGTAGGTGTGACAAAAATTTAAGCTAGACTGTACCAACGCTGGTTGGAAAATCCATTTCGTTTTAACTTGACGTTCAAATTGAATGTTTTGTAGTTGTGGTGGTAGTGGTGGTGGTATAAAGAGAGAAGAGAGAAGAGAGAGAGAGAGAGAGAGAGAGAGAGAGAGAGAGAGAGAGTGAGAGAGAGTGAGAGAGCGAGGAGAGAAAAAGAGAGAGGGAGCGAGAAACAAGAGGGACGAGGGAACAGGCGGGGAAAAATTTTCTCTCCCCTGCTTCTCCTGCTCTAAATCACGTTTATCGGAGGGTAGCGTCGGCGGCGTCGGTGGCGTCGTCCCGAAGGAGCAACGGCGCGGGGGGATGTTACGGAGGAGCGACTCGCGGATATTGATTCCCAAGAGAGACGCGCGCAACTCGCGAGGTTGCGGCGGGTGGACGGGAGACGAGGTGGCGGTGTCGGGGGTGGACAGGGTGAGCAGGAGGGGGGTTCGGGTTTTTATGAGCTTTAAAATTGAACCCATTAGCCAGCTTTGCTGTAACTAGAAAATTGCCTTTTGTTAATTTGGATTTAGCGGAGCGCTGGGAATTTACGTTATATGGGTAGGTTGGTCGGCTGGTTGGTTGGTTGGTTGGTTGGTTGGTTGGTTGTAGGTATACCGTATATACGACGACGCTGCCTGAGACTTCGAATTAAGGGAACGTTAGCGCCTCGCGCAACAAATATACTTTCAGATCAGAAATGACGAGAAAGAAGAAGCAGCAGCACATCCGTTCATTAAGCACCGTAGTCCCTCGTACCAAAATACCTCAAACGAAATAAGAATGAGGCAATTATAGTACCAAAATTTTTGGCAAAACCTTGAGTAAAAGAATTTTCGAATATCAATAGAACGTTACAATTTTGAATCAATATCTATCTGCAAATATAAACGATTCTGACGTCTTATGGAATCCATTTTGAATGTTGTACATACCTACCTACCTACCTACCTACCTACCTACCTACCTTCTCGGTTATACCTCGGATCGCGCGGGCGCGCGCGCTCGCGGATTTTGAGGGATGAATAGAGGAGGGGTCGGGGGAGGGTGTATATCTACTCGGATAAAAATTTTTTAACCTCTTTGCGGATTCCTGTTCTTCTTATCCAAGTCCTCTCTGGATCCTTGGATGGAAGGAGAGACGGAGGTAGCAGGCTCCTTCCCTGCCTGCCCCTGTGCAGAAATCAATCGACCGTTTCTATAAAGGGCTGAAAGCACAGAGAGATAGGTATGTACCTATATACCTTATACCCGTGCCCATTGGGCGAGGCTTACATCTCACGAAGGTCTGATCAACGGAATTTCTAAATTTAAATGTAAATTCTTCACCCCCATAAAAATGATCGTGAAAATTGAGGTACGGGACTCATCGAAGGGGGGTTAGGGTTAGGGTTAGGGTTAGGGTTCGGATTCGGATTCGGGTTTGGTTAGGGTATGTATATATAGGTACGCGGGAATCGAGTTATTGAATTCCTCTGCTGAACAGAATTATCGGTAGGTACGCTTTATCGAAATGTAATTACTTACCTATTCCTTGTTTTCTCAGGTTTAACAGCACTTCTATATGTACCTCGACTCACCGACGCAGCTTTTGCGGTAGGTATTACCTACCCCGCGGTGCAGTTCTCATTGAATTGAATTAATCGGCGGTATTTGCGAAATTATAGCGATAATCAGCTTTGAAAAAAAAGAAATCAATAATAATAATAATAATAATAATCGAATCTACAACGTTCTCTTTTTTCATGGACTATTTCACGTAATTTGTTCACTTTTTCAAAGATAGATAGGTAGTGTATTGTATAACAACGAGGTAAGACTACACCTGGGTAAAATTTCGCGTAGTGGCGGAATTTCGTATCTCTAATTTCCGTTGTTAATTCTTCCGCCGGAATAAACTGCGATGAGAGTAGAGTAGAGTTGAGAAGGAGAGGAGAGAAGAGAAGAGAAGAGAAGAGAATTGTCAGAGGGTTAAACAGAGAGTGTCTAAGGTACCTGTATCCAATACGACACCGTGTACAACCGAAACCAGATTCTTGGTATACACAATACTCTCCCTCTCACTCTCACGACGAGAATACCACGTAAACGTAGAAATTCACGTCTGCAGTCGTTTCGTGGACTCTTTGAAGCTTATGTACCTTATACCTACGGAAAATCGGATTTCAACTAGAGAGAAGGGAAGAGCTGGCGCGTGGTAAAACAACAATTTACGCTTCGTGCGCTCTTTGCCCGAGGGTTTATACAGGATATAGTCAAGAGTGATTGGGGACGTCTGAAAGGGAGACCTCTCATATAATTCTACTTGTAAAACTAATCTAATTATACGTTAACGATCTAATAATAATGATAATAAGGACAATTGATTTTCATTTATTCGCAAACAGAATGAGAAGATAGGAATTCTAAACCACGACACGAAATAATCTCGACTCCAGAGTCTAACCATTCTCAATCTACGACATTATCAGTCCCCCGCTACAAGTGGTCGCTGTAGAGATGTTCTACGCTCGGGTCGTAGTGGTCGGCTGACCTCAGAGCGGTGCTACTACTGCGCTTTGGAATTCTATTGCCAGGGGATTCCCCGTCCGCGCTATTTTCACTCGTAAGTGTTAGGGCGCGGTCTGGGTTATGGCGGAAGGTGTTGAGTCTCTCGTCCTACTTTGTTCCGCGGTTTAAACTTTCGAAGCAAACTTTTTTTTCAAAGGATAATGAACAAGGATGTTTGAATAGTTGAAGAGATCATTATTTTATTATTCTATGAATCGTTCTTCAACCACATTACAACATTTGTTAAATCTGATGTATATTATCCGAAGTCGTCACCGCACCCTGAGCCAAAGGATTGCGTCTGGAACTTGGCGGCTCGCCGCACGCTTCGTGTTGTTGAGATACGAAACCGGGTGTTAAATCTGGCGACACTTTGTCGAGAGAAACTGTAATGCGATATTCTTCTCTGTAGAAGAAGGAGTGGGATATTTTGTTGACAAGAATTCTTTACGGAAAGAGGAGTTTCCTCCTTCTATCTCTCTCTCTCTCTCTCTCTCTCTCTCTCTCTCTCTCTCTCTCTCTCTCTCTCTCTCTCTCTCTCTCTCTCCGGATTCGCGAATTATTTGAGATGAAAGTAAAAAAAAGGAAAAAAAAAAAAAATGAAAAATCCTAAATGAATATAAAATATGACGGAAAATTTTGTTCCGAACGTTTCTATGTGCAGCCCTCATGCTGCTGCGGCTGGTCTCGTCTGAAGGGGCGTCGCGTCGCGCTCGTTCTTGTCGAGTAGTCGACTCGACTAGACCGAGGAAGCGAAATATATACATACATATATATCCGAGAGAGAAAGGGATGGTATTTCTATATAAACCGGCGTCTGGACCGAGGCGGGGTAAGAAACAGGGAGATAAAGGCGAGTTAGATCGTTGGAATTTGCGAGTGCGAGTGAGATGCCCAATTTAGATATCACGCCTGACCTCGCGGTCGCCCGACAACGTTTTCCTCGGGGGCAAAGCCGGCCTGAACAGTCTGTCCTTCCCTCCTTCGCTCCCCCTTCGTTGGTTGCTTGCTTCCTTCCTTCCTTCCTTCCTTCCTTCCTTCCGTCCTACCTTGCTCGTTCTGCACGTCTATGAATGAACCATACCCACGTGGTGGTACTGTCCACGTGCTGATTTATAGTATAGACCGGATCTGAAATTGAACTATTAACAGTTATTGATCATTTTCGGAGTAGCTATATGTAGATACATATATTTGTCATAGAGTTTTGAGGAAAATTAGGCAAAATCGAAAGAAAAAAAGTTTTATGATGAGTGAACGGATCATGCATCGATATGGAAAATTAGTTACAAATTTACAAACGCGGTATATGTGCAGGGTATAAGAACTTAGGCTCGTTGAAAGAATATACATTATACTCGACCTTCGCCTGAGATGATTAGAATCATGTGCCTATACATTCAGGTAAATAATATACAAGATTGGAAATGAACGATTATCAAGAAACGAAGAAATTTTGAATGCACCCAGACACAACATATAACACGTAACACAGTATAATCGTTGTCTCACCTTTGTCCAGTCATCTCTAAGCTCTTCGCGGAATATAAATACGAAGTTCTAACCAGTACCAAAATATTCCTCGACGAGACAATTAAGACGTCTCCTTAACGTTATACGTTCTAATTTAACTCCGTGACTATATAGCTATTTAAAAAAAAAAGCTGAATATATTTTTTCTTTGTATTTTTTATTTTTTTTTTCTATTTTCTCAAAATACTTGCCAAATTTTTTTCCAAAAATTTTCAATTTGTTTCCAAAAATTTACCAATTTTCCAATTTTTATTTATTTTTTTTTTGTTATTTCTTAATATCGCTATGCCTGTACATACATACATACATATATATATATATACATATACCAACATATTCCCTCGCTCGGTAAAAGCTCTTCGGAGCTAGATCGACGCGGGACGGACAAGTTCTTTAATCGACTGCGCACGAGGAGGCCTCGGCCTCCGGCAACTGCGTGGGTTTAGGCGGTGAGGTACGGGGGTAAAAAGAGGACGACGGGCAGGTGGAGGAAGGGAAGTGACGGGGACTCCGGCGGGTAAAGGAGTGAGAAGGGACGTCGAGGAGGGCTGGGGGGGGGGGGGGGGGGGAGGGGTTGAACGGGGGGGACGAGGACGAGGATCCACCCGCCGGCGCCGCTGCACTGCACCGTCGGCGACTATCGCGGCAACACGCACCGCGCACACCGATTGAAAACGGGAAACGGGAAACGGGAAACGTTAGACGGGAGACGGAATACGCCAGAACGTAATCGCGATCCTGACCTTGCTCCATTGTCGATCTCGATCTAAAGTGAAAATATATATATATATATATATATATATATATATATATATACATATATAAAATTAAATAAATAAAATATACATGCATACGTTTATATTAATTAATTACCTAAATATTGAATAATAATTTTTTCTTTGTTCATCGGATTTGAATTATTAAACGCGAAAGACAATCCGTCGATAATATAAATCGTTCGGTAATATTATATACATATATATATATATATACCTATACACATCATATACATACACCCTGACTGGATAATACATAAGGGGATGACGAAATATTGAGCGATTAACAAATGGTTTTATTGGTAATTGTTGTTGGTTGATTGATCGATGGTTTTGTATATTTTTTAGTTTTTTTTTTTTTTTTTCAACTATTGCCCCCTTTTTCTTCAAAGTGACTTTTATCTGTGGCTTGAGACCAGAAGAGTGACAATGTTTTAACACAATTTTGGAGTGGATAATATTTATCTTTACGGTATAATACCTAGTGATTAATCAAATTTGGTGCTGATTACTTAAATTTGTTCCGTTTCATTGTAATCGGACTGGAGAGAGAGAAAGAGAGAGAAAGAGAGAGAGGGAGAGGAATTTTGATGTTGAAATTGAAATTACACATCTAATTATATCGCGCGTGATTAATAGTGTCACGGGGTTCCGATCCAAAAGTTCCAAACTTACTTGAAAAAGTTTACCTTTTATTCCATTTTTTTCTTAAAATATCTTCTGACGACAAGATTCTCCGAAATTCACCAATCTGAAACGCGACGACGATATTTTCTGATCTATCGATCGATATCTTGAAACAGAAAAAAGATAGAAATTCGTTCTTTTTGACTTTTCGATAAAAATAAGAAGTTTATCTGTACACGTACATAGCCGGTTCCTTCGACTTCTCGCGGGTTTGTACAATTGATTGGAAAAATCCCTACCGACAAAAAAATATAGCCAGAAAAAAAAAAATCGAAAATTGGCATCATCAGTGTGTGAAAAAAAGATACGAAAAAAAAGAAACAAATAAATAAATAATAATCATCGTATAGGGCGTAAGATGAACGACTGTGTGCCCGGTTCAGTATCAGTTATAATCAATCTCTGCAGCACCGTTGCAGTACGACGTGGTAATAGTGTTAAACGCGTTGTTGTGTAGTCGGGTGCAGTGTGCCAGGCGAATATAATCGCGGGACTTGATCCTACCGTCTGGATCATCTAATCCCTACCCCAGCCCAAAACCCCCATCTCCCCCCCTCCCTAACTCCTCCAGGAACGCGATGGAGGCTGGATACTCCATGCTCAGCACCGATCTGGACGTGTGCCGGATGTTCGACCAGTATTTATACAAGGTAAGTTCGAAGGTTGATTTAATTCAACCGACGCGTATTATATAGTTCGCGGGCACACGTTACAAGTATAATCGTTAGAGGAACAAATTTCCATCGCTACATATCATAGCTGTATAGATTTATTAATTTTGAAAACGGCACGTACGGTGCTCTCGCTCGGTTTATATATATATATATATATAAAAGAGTGTATTTACAACCTTCCCAACACGTTTTAACACACCCAAAGTGGCCCGGCTAAAGTCGTTTGTGCAGAGAAGAAAAAACTCTAGCCTTGGTAGGTTGCCAATTGAAATATATCGCGTTGTGAATTGAGTATGGTTGTGGAAATGGTATAGGTGGGTTATAGGTGTACATACCTATACGTGTATTAATACCTCGGTTGAACTGTAAAGGAAATTTGCAATTTCCTGGCTCCAGAATTAATTATAAGAATTAGAGACCCCTCTGTACCCCTCCTTTCTCCTTTTCTCTTCATCAATCTTTCCATCTTTTCATCATCTTTTCATCATCTTTTCATCTTTCCATCTATTTCTCTCATACTCCGTTATGAACAGCTCGCGCTGCCTGCCTGCCTGCCTGCCTGCCTCCTGCCAATAAGATTGCTGCAGCGTGTACCGTAGCAGTAAAAGTAATTTAATTATGTTGGCAGAAAGTCAGAATATCCTGCAAGTACCGTGTCTCAGTATCTTTCTCTCTCTCTCTCTCTCTCTCTCTCTTTCTCTTTCTTTTTATGCATGTGCTCATGCATACAGTGTACAGCTAACTCTCTGTGTCAGCAATAATACCATGAAAAACGTTGGTACATTTTCATACAAACCGTCGACCACCACAACGTTGGAATTGAAATTCTTCTGAGTAATATTTATAACTTCAAAGCCGCACGAGGCAGCCGAGGAACGCGAGTGAAGTTTGTCAGTGGAAAACTGAACTATATACGAATACCTATATAGGTATACGTGAAAACGGGACACTCGGAAATTTTTTCACTTTTTTTTTATTTTTTTTTTCAACCAAAAACTCGGATAAAATTAATAACGTATAATGTGTACGAAAACAACCCCAGTTATCGAACAATTCTGACGGCTTTAAAATATTTCGGAACAGCTGAAAGTATGAAATTAAAAAAAAAATGAAAAAAAAAGACAGAAACCAAAAAAAAAACCAAAACTTTCATAGATTTTATCCGCCTTCTGCACTTGCCACAAAAAAAATCGCTATTGATTTTGGCTGGCTCTTTCCGAGAGAGAGAGAGAGAGAGAGAGAAAGAAAGAGAGAGGGAAAGAGAGACGTCTTGTCAAATGAAAACCATCGATCCTATATACATACGTATATATATATATATATATATATTTGCGTCGATGGGAAGAAGCGGGATATACTTCAAAATAACGATTATGTGCGGTACGATAAGTCGCTAAGATATTTTTTGTACGGTACCTAACTGTATAAAAATTTATAACGATCGCGCCCAATCTTCGCGTTGAAAATTAGTGAAAATCTGAAAACTGATGTAGTTCGATCGCATGAAAATTGAACAATTTATAAAAAACGAAAAAATCAAATGCTGACTACATATACCTATATATTATCTTCTCATAACCTGAGTGTCGTATATATCTATCCGTCTATCTTCCTACCTGCACCACCACCACCACCACCACCAGCATCATCCCTACCATAGCCAGTGCAATATCGATTCGGCGCAGCTAGCAGAGAGACGAGCTTTTTTTTACCAGAACTTTTCGGTCCCTTTACCTATACACGTGTAGGTGAGTAACGGTGTACAGTGCAGTATTGCACGGTGTAGGTACCCACTCGCAAAAAAAAACAAAACAAAAAATTTTAAAAGAGAAGGAGAAAAAAAAGTTTCCGCACGTGTGTATGTTCATAGTATAATGGGTGGGGAGTTCGTGATATTGCCTCCCTAATGCATTTCTTCAGGTTTATTTCCAGCTAAACCCACCCCATATCCCCCCCCTATCCTTGATACTCTGCGCTACTCTTTTTTGTCCCCCGGTGCAGAGGGTATAAGGTATACACCTAGTTTTTCTCACCCATTCTGTAGTGTGTATGTATGTATGTATAATATGTACTACAGTACTCTGTACTTTATACTCTATAGCTGGAGTAGATCTATGCTCTTTAGTTTCAGGAACTTTTTTTTTTATTATTCGCGTTTCTTTCGCTGAAAACAAAATGGAAAACTTCTCTCTCTCTCTCTCTCTCTCTCCTCCTTTCTGTGTTCGTGTTTATGGGTGTGTACAGTTGAAAAGGAAACAGAACGGAGAAACAAAAATGTGAATAAAACTATAATTTATATTCTGGAAGGGTGTGTGTATAATAAAATAATTAAATATCTAGTATCAACTTGTGTTTTATATGTCTCTGTCTCTCCGCAGTATTTCGCATCGTCGACGTCCGTGTGAATGGGGGGGTAAATAAAAACTAACATTTTTCACGTAATAATAATTGAATCATTTTATTATATAGAATATATCTCGTTATCTAGAAGTGAATATACATATACATAAACATATATAGTATTATAGAAATTCTAGTAAACAATGTACAGACGATATATAGGTGATTTATATACCCGTACGAATTTACAGATATATATATATATATATATATATATATATATATATATATATATATATATATATATATATATATATATATATATATATAGGTATATAAATTTCAATTGAAAAAAAAATGTAAATCCGAAGATTTATGTTTTTAAAACGCAAGTATATATAGGTATGTATATATACATATGTATACATATATAAAACTGCCTTCTATATACATGTATGTATATAGGACTGACGGATAAATCAGTGCAAACAGATAAAGATAACAGATGTGGTAATAAATAACACGATCCACCTATCGTCCAATGTTAGTATATACTATATACTATATACTATATACTATAGTATATGTATATACAGGTAGGTGGTATAGAAAACATGCATATGTATATGAGTAGGTGTGTAATCTATATACGTATATAGTTATACGTATATCTACCTATATACTTGCTATATCCTACGCCTCTATCTCATATCTCTCGTACATCGCTCACGCAGAGGCTCTCTGCGGTACTGTGGGCCGATTCGTTATGCCGGTTAGATAACGCCGCAAAAAAAAATCAAAAAAAAAAAAAAAAAAAAAAAAAAAAAAAAAAAAAAAAACTTTTCCATATCTTTGCCATTCATGAATTTTTGACACTTTTTTTTCGCACAGAGATCCGTTGTGTGTATATCATATATAGATTTTTTTTTTTATTATATACTTTATTTTTTATCATATTTTTTTATCACATCTTGTTTCTTCCTTTCCTCTTCTTTTTTGAGTTTCTGATTTTTCATTGAGGAGAAATAAAAATAAAAAACACTTTATACTTTTGGAAGTCGAAAATTCGGTTTTTATGTAGTACAATACTTATACGTCTATATACTGCGCGGTGGAAGTTTGAGGGGATTTTGGCACAAGATGAATCTTCGCAACGTTTTATTTCACCTTTTCCAAAAGAATGTCGAAACAATAAAGAGCGTAAGAGAGAAAAGTAAAAAAAAAAAAAAGTAAAAGAAGAAGAAGAAGAAGAAAAAAAAAAAGTCGGGGATATATATTACTTTCCGAAAAGTTTTTATTATGATTAAATCTCGAAATTCATTTCAACTTTTGCCTCCCGAAGAAATGTAGTTTGAGGAAGAGGAGAAGAACCCGCTTCTCTCCCCCTGGAACTTCCGGAGAAGAGGAGATACCTACCTATACCTGCCAGCGAATATAACTTGTTCGACGAATTTATTTCGCTACTCATCTTCCACATTTTCTTCTTATTCTTTTTCTTTTTTAACCGGAAAAATTCTCAAGAAATTACCTTTTCATCCTTTTCTTTTCGTCATCTCTCTCCATGCTCGTATATATGTATAGTATATATAATATATACATAATAATATTTCCCGGATATTTCTTTCCTTTTTCTTTGACTATATAGATATCCTATAAACCAAAAATTCTTAGTTAGACAGGGCTATTATTTCTCTGAAACTTTGTACAATTAGCTGCCACATATACCTATGTATAGGTATATGTACCCATATACGTCCAACGATCAACTGATAATTCGTAGAGTTGTAAATTTAACGCTTATAACATTATTTACTATAGAATAAAACAGAAATGGTGCCACGTCGCCTTGCGTCACTTCTATTTCTATTTTATACATATACATATTATATCGTTTCATTCCGCGGTATAGTGGGATGGGATATATATAGTATAAGTATATATTGGATGCACTTCAGACTTTCGACTATATGTATAGTTTTATTTCAATTACATAGGTATGTTATGCCAAGAGTTGTTAGATTTCGCATCGAATTAAATGAATTGGGTATCTTTTTTTTTTACATGTCTGTACAAGGAAAAAAAAATTACATCTCTCAAAATTTGAAAAAAAAAACAGAACATACATGTACCGCGCGCAGGCAATTTCTATATCGAACGAACCGTAGATATATAAAGTTGCCTGAATTCCCACGATGGAAGTCGTACCTATATACATGTATATATATATACATATATACATATAACATTCCGGACTGATATTAACCCAGATTACGCAAAACCTGCATCTCGGTAGTCGCAAGGAACTGTTTAACAAGAAAGTCCAATTAGTTTGCACGATGGGGGGATTTATATTTATGAGAGCATCTGTCACTGTTACGAATGGCATGATCTAGATGCAGAGATTGTGCACCGGGCGAGACACGGGTATATTATACCTACTATAGATTTTGACCATATTCAGGTATTCTAGTAGCTGATCAATAATTCCTGAACCAGAGAAGTGGACACTGAATGAAACAAAAAAAATTTCCATTAATTCACCATAGAAGAAAAAATCAAAAAAAAAAAAAAAAAAAAAAAATTCTGCACACAGTCCCTTATTGTATAAATGTTTCATTTTCAAGAATATGTATAGATAAGTAAGAGATATATATATACATACGTATATGCGTATATATTCACACCCGTGATATAATGCACGGGTATGTGTGTCTGCTTGTATAGATTGCGAGCTCACGGTACCTTATACCTATACTCGACTTGGAAACTCTGCAGGTTAGGGTACTATATCTTCCGCAGAACCGCACATAATGTAGTAGGTATACTTTACGAGTGATATATGGTTGAAAGTTTGAAACTTTGTCAGTCCTGCATTAAACTTTACCAAACTATTTCTCTTCTATATATATATATATATATATATATATATATATATATATATATGTGTGTGTGTGTATATGTATAACGGAAGAAAATGAGAACGACGACGACGACGACGACGATCCACGACGACCAACACGATCGCGTTCCTCTCGCGGTTTTGCGACAGATGAATTAAATAGAAAGCTTTAAATATCGGTGCGGAATCGTCCAGAAATATACACGAGAGATATTTACCCAATTATCTATACGTATATATATACCTACACATATATATATATGTACAATAGCTACACATGAAATATTGAAAGAAAGAAAAAAAAAATTATTCTCGAAAGAAATTCAATATTTGATCAAGATACGAAAATTCTGCAACGCGGAATTCCGACTTCTCTTATTCGAGTTTTTATTCCAGTCGAGTTCAAAATAACTATAGAAACTAGAAAAAGAAGGAGACACCAATTTTACGTTGATTATCATTTTCAATCGTTGAAAGGAATTTTTTTTATTTGAAAAAAAAATTTCTTTACTCGCAGTAAATTTATTCGCAATTAAGAATTGCAATTGATGGACATGTTAAGTGGAGGTGACTGTGCTGTGGAACGACACGTCAAGCATTTATCTCCGTGAAAGCTGGCTATGGTAGTTGGTTTGGTTCGGGGCGAGGACCAATATTTGGATTTGTAATTACGGTAAAATAATGAAGCGTACGTTGACGCGCGATTTGCTCACTCGATGATCGCCGCCTCGTTCCACGTCCAAATGATCCACAATTGGCACACACTACTTGCGCTCATCGAATTCATTATTAACTCATCTCCTGCAAATGGCGCTTCCTCTCTTCCATCAGCTCTCTCGCTCTCCCTTTGCGCCGATTCCCGAATCATGACACTTGTTGCTCGATGACCCGACGCAAATTGTCCACAGCTATTTTCCACCGTCTCTCGTACAGTTTCACTGATGAAATATCCCCCCCCCCCCCCCCCCCCCCCCAAATTTTACAAGTAATCCATAAAAATTGTTCAAATATATTATGTGCGAATTTTCATCTTCGATGAAAAGTTGAAAGTCATAACGGTTGATCATTTTTTTTTTTTTTTTTTTTTTTTTTTTTTTCGGATACCGTGTCGATGTATAATACGTGATCCCGAAATTCTACGTCCCCGCAGTTTCTCGATGAAATTTCACTCGATTTTCCCTACTGCTTTTCCACGTATCGGTATACATATACCTACATAGACTTGTAACAAGCTCTACATACCGAGAGCCGTACAAGGGTGGCTTTTCCGAGCCAGCATATACTGACCCGGGGGTTGTTATAGCGGTGTGCCGCGAACATTGGTGCGAGGTGGTCGACTGCCCGCTGACAAAATCACTAAGGGGGGGCCCCACTTGTTGAGCCAGGATGATCGCGGTGGTAAAACGGTTTGGATTCCCCGTCGAGTCAGCAGAAGCTAATGTGTAAAGTTACCAAACGCATCAGTAGGTAGTGTCAACACGTGCAGTTTTATATGCCTATATTATATGCATAAAAAATCTACGGTATATGTATACCTATATATATGTATATTGAATTTACGGAAAAATTATTTTTCATATCACATAATATACGTCGACTATACGGTACAAGAAAAATTTCGATCAAATAAATTCTCACTTTTCTCTGTGTATATATACCTACGTCCTATACGGAACTCATCCGCGTTTACAAATCCCAGTATATAAAATAAAATATATATATCTGCGACAGTTGGCTGCCATATGCCGTGCATGCTGTCCGTATTCTCGAAAACGCATATGGAGGCCCGTATTATACCTGTCTGTCTTATAAGGATTATTTCAAGGTCGTATATTTTGACTAAATTTCTGGGGTATTTTTTTTTTCCGTTCGTTTTGCATATTCTCATGGACACATGGCATTATTATCTTCGAATACTTGATTAATTCCTTATGTATATATACCTATATATATATGTATACGCATTTCTACTACAACTTATATAGTCTCTTAAAGTATCGTTGCATATCCGTATCCAACGGTATTATTATACCAAGCTGTATGTTTTAGCTTTATTAACAGTAAAAGAGAGAGGAATATATTTTATGGGTAGGCAACAGATGCAGCTTGCAGTTCTGCAAGAAAAAAGGACAAGAAAAAAAAAAACGTAGAAGATATATACAAAATCCCGTTTTTTCAAAATTCAAACAAATTTTATTAATCACCAATCATTTTGTCTTATAAAAAAAAATTGATCGATCGTGTTCGGAAATTGAAAATTCCTTATACAGGTATCCAACCGTTTTAAAATTCGTTAAGAAATTGCGGATATATACGTAGGTATCCAAATTCTTGTTAGTCGTATATGTATAGGTATATAATATACGGGGATCTTTAGATGTATATATACCTATATAATCGTCGAATACATTCCAATCCATCAATAAAACCGCAGCTGGTGCTTCAGGGTATATTATTAATGCGAAATCCGACCATATCTGACCGCTAATATCGCGATAATATATAATCCGTATATTTGAGAAGAGAATCGTGAAATCAATCTGCAGCTTTCGCGGTGGGGTTTTAAATTTTCCGTAATAATACATATAACTGCAGCAGGAATTAACATATAGTTATATCCATATTTACGTATATATTTCAGTGCAGATGTTTGAAGAAAAAAAAAGTATTCATTATATACACATGTACATACATGTATATCTACTAAAGATTTTACCTGATTGCATTTCATTTTATATACTTATTCGTTATGCATAATAGAGAGATTATAATATATTGGCTGTATAATATTATAGTCACGTATGTATGTATGTACGTATGTGTGTGTGTGTATGTGTATGTACGTATAGGAGAAGAAGAAGAAGTGGAGAAAACTTGGACGTTTCATTAATTAGGTATTAGAAAGTTATAACGATCTCCCTGCCACCGCCGCACCCCCCCTCGTGTTCCACTGCACTAATACTATCTTAGAACTTGATACTCGATCGTCTAACATCGTCGTCGACCGGTTAGCAACTATATTGCAGCCCAGGGTGTATATATATATACGTATATATAATTGTTATTGGTTATTAGAAACTAATGGGACAGTAGTAATGTAGCAGCAATTACAATATACGAGTATGTACTATATGTACAGGCATATATATATATATATATATATATATATATATATATATATATATATGTATATATGTATATATGTATTATGTATGTATAGGTACCCGGTTATTTCAGCTTTTCTAACGCTCTAATTTTTTTTTCTTCTCATTTCTGTTTTTTTTTCCTCTCTTTTTTTTCTGTTTCTGAATAAATTAGCATCGTATTAACATACGAAACTAGATTTCGCTGTAATCTGCGTGCATCGATCCATGACGCGTTTCCGGACCCCTGGATACTAAATAATCTCTACCTATGCTTATTATTAATATTATTATTATTATTATTTTTCTATATTATTAACGTGAAATTAACAAGTTTTGATACGAAATGTCCTAAAAGTTGACAAAAAAAAAAAAAAAAAAAACGAAACCATTAAAGACAAAGAAACAACAAAAAAATTGATTAATCAAAGGAATACTTCATCAATTATTTGTGATCTGTTGCCTTATACATATACCTGATGTATGTAATTTATCTATATCCTATTTAATCGCATAGTAGATATATCGCGGAGTAATTACTATGAAATTAAATATTGGCTTGAATAATTGTAACTGTATTATAACCAGCGTGAAAAATCGAGTTATAGATATACGTATATGATTTCTTGGTTTCCCTTTTAACGGTGAATCTTATTTACGATTCTCTCTGCAATGCTGCTGCTGCTGCTGCTGCTGCTGCCCGGTAGATATAAATTATGAAGATTTCTCTAATTACAGTTCCGTGTTGTTTCTAATGAAACGCTCGATCAAATCTCTATATATATATGCCTATCTGTACATATTATATACCTATAGTATATAGTTTCTAAGACTACGGAGGCATTATAAAAGAGGGGGAAAAAACGAAGAAGGGGAAAAAAAAATTTAACGGAGAGGGAAAGGACCTATAATTATATACGAATAAATATCTATACCTACGGATCTATTATAGCGAGTCGAGAGAAAAGATATTATTAATAATAACCGCAGGCTGTGTGCAACTATCGGTAAAGAAAAATTGTTTATTAAACTATCTATGTATATATAATATAAGAGAGCGAGAGAGAGAGAGAGATATGAAGAAACGATGAAAATGATTATAAATTGGGTGGTAAATTAATCAGGAATTTCTTTCTATTCTAAGTTTTTTTTTTTTATATTTCTTCTTCTACTTTTTTGCTGAGTAAAAGTAGAATTCGGAACAAATGAAGCAGACCTACGGCGATAGTGAGAACTAGTTTTTAATTTTGAAAAGAATATATTAATCTGTACAAGAAGGACGTTTTCGGTATCCGGGTTATAAACAGGCAGTATATAATATTTCTATATATGTATAAGTATACCGCAGTCGTATATTATAATAAAATTTGGTATACTCAATTCAACCAAAAAAAATAAATAAAATGAATAAATAAATGAAAATTAATAATGGTAATAATGATAATAATAATAATCATGAAAATTTTTGGAATTAAAATACCGGGTCGCTTCGGTATTATATCTTCGGTTTAATTCTCTACTATATATACGGATATATATTCAAGACAATATTAAAACCGTAGTTCGACGATATATATCTGTCCTTGTAATTATTACTCATTATCTAACCACAGGTTGTAAAAGTTCTGACCCATCCATTGCCCGAAACTATTTATGCAAATTATTGGGTAGCCTGGAAACTTTGGTATATATATATATACATATATATATATATATACATATAAATATAGTGAACATGTATGCATGTACATAATATACATACATAAATTATACCCAGTATATGTATATATACATATTTAATTATAATCGCCCATATAGATTACAGCTGGGGATATATAATTGATATTATATCTTCAAGTTAATTTTCTCGATTTTATTTATGCTTGTTAATTACGATGAATTAGATGTGTTTTAAACATTATTTATATCATGTATATATATATATATATATATATATATATATATATATATAGGTAGATATACCTATATACGTCTATTATATATCTATATACGTCCAATCGAGTTTCTCTTGACAACCTGTAATAGATTTTGATTGACGTCTTTAGAGCGATCTAGACTAATTGCAATGTACGGAGAAAGAGAGAAGATTGATTAGTTGATATATATGGAGGTATATACATATATATTTATACCGAAAATAAGTTCAGTTTTTATTATCTTTAATAATCGTAAAATTTATATGATAGTGCGGGCAATTAAGAACGAATTGGGGCATAAATTCAAGAGTTGGATAATCAATTTAGTTTTTTTTTTTAACAACTCCCTGAATTGGTTTCGTTGATTTAATATTATGACAGTAAAATTGGGGGGGCAGGGGGGGGGGGGGGGCGGGGAGGAGAATGGCTACAATATAGGTATATATATATTTTGATAGTATATGTATATAATTATTGAATTTTAAACTATCCAAGGAGTATATGTATAAATTTAACGAGTATTTCCAGAAGAACAAATCCTCGGTTTCGCGTTTAAGCAGCCTATATATTTTATCTGTATAGGTATAATATATATATCTGATATATACGGGATCTGAAAATTTTATCGAGCAGCTAGCTTCATTGAAATTCATTACGCACCATTGTCCTAGTATTGTTCAGAAGCGATAAACTTCTATCCATACCCCGTATACTCTGCATACTAATTTTATATACTACCAACCTTTTGCAGCTATATACACGATGTATATATATAGGTATATAAATATATATCCTTATATACCTACCTTCCTACCTCATAATTTCGGCTCACGATTCACGGTGTGTGCGTGTATGTGTATCTACATGTATATAATTTATACGCGCACGTAGAGGTTTTTAAAATGGTCGCTTGCAACGTCCTAAATTTTTTTTAGGTTTTAGGGGAGAAATAAAATCGTTCATCGACTCGACCGAATACTCGATATATGATACTAATTATACTTTTACGAGTTTTGCATATATTTTACCGATATACCGCACATACACACCTATACCTGTACCTGTGTAATATATCCACATACGTATTATATATAGACGCGGTACAAAGCGTTTCCCGCTACACGCGACCCGCAGGGGTTCCTCTCCAAATTCTATCTACCTATATGTAACCCTTGTATGCATGTATTCATGTGTATGTATGTACATACCTCCGCCGCCGCGACTGACGTCGTGTCGAGGGGATTCCCCGGCGTGACGTAATCTGCCAACGCCAACGATCGCGGGCGAGGGGTCGCCTCCAGGCGGCACGCGACTTCCATTTCCGGTTCACTGCGAAGCGAGAAGCGAATAGTATCACGGTTTTTTTTTATTCCCCTTCTTTGTCAGACGATTGAAAACTCCTCACTTATATACTAATATTAGAGAATGATTTTCTGCATTATAATTTCATGCTCTTTTTATGTTCGTTTTTTTTTTTTTAACAATTAATTAGCGCATATCTTCGGCGATCAGTTTTGCCAATGCGAGTATTTAGAGGCAGGTACTTTATTTCCGGGTTTTCTTATTATGTTTTTACGACAATCGTGAAATTCTATGCAGTTCACTATATATATATATATATGTATACAGGTATATTATATGTATATATAGGTATGTTTCCCTACTTTCTATTTGTTCTTTGTCACTTCTCAAACTTAAACGACCGAACGACGGGCAATTCCTGAAACCTAATAACGGTCCCTCTCATAAAGATAGAAAATTCAATATCCAATGGTCGCGTTCTAATCCTCGACATCCTGTCATAAAGATAAATTCACGCAATTATGAGGTATGTGATTCACCAGATATACACACACGTACACTAATTATCTTCTTCCTCTATAGCGATCATATACATATATATAACAATTATATGTATATACTTTTACTTGTCGCGGTTATTCATTTTCAAAAATTATTTTTTTATAACGAGAAAATGATCGTTCGCTGATATTTTTATCCCAACTTTCCTCCCCAAAAAGAAACAAAAGAAAAAAAAATTTTATATAATTTCAAGGAAAAGGAAAAACGACGTTTTTTTCCGTCAACTCGACCATCGTCCGTTGTATAGGGTCAAGGAAACGTTGGACACGTGCGAGTCGTTTGTTTATTCCTTCGTATATATGTGTATACATATATAGTTGATTGTTATTTAATTGTATATGAAACATACAGTAAATAAATGTCAGTTTCGTTATACATATACAAATCAAACGTATGCATCTGTATACACATAGAAATTAAATTGGTACTCCGAAATTCAAGAATCGCAGTTTACAGCTAAAATCAAATAATAAAGTTTAGGGTTGTGCAGGCGATAGATCAGAAAGGTTGCAGATAGATATTTGGAATAAATCCTATAATACAGCTTAAGGTGTATCTAGGTGATTAATTCTCACGCTTTGTAAAATCTACTACCTATATACTTTGAAGTCATCGAATCAATTTTATCATTTATTTATTTCTTTTGAAATTTATTATAATGGTTAATTAACGCGTGAACTTGCGTTTATATATGCGCATATATATATGTATGCTGGATGGTATGTTACAATAATTATTTTCATTATAGATACAAGTACGTATATAATTATATCTATCAGGACGTTTTACTTTTTTTTCTTCTTCTTTTTATCTTTTTTTATTAATACTGTAATAAAAGTTAATTGGCATCTCACATGACCTTAATTCGGCGATAAACAAATGAGCGGTTTGCGACCATGACCGTGTTTTATTAGTTTTAATAGCGACAACCGGTTAGAAGCTGATCCCAGTTAAGTGCACTTACTTATACCCTGTATATAGGTATAGATGTATACCTATACATACGTATACAGTTGTCACTGTATGTCGAAAAAATTATTACACTGTTATTATTTGACTCAATAATCTTACTTATTGTTACTTTACTTTACATATCTTTGTATATATACTCGTACATATATAATACACATATAGGTATACATTATACGTATATCTTTATCATCGTCGTCGTCACACGTTATATTATTCCATTTCCATATCCATGCATCCGATACACATCATTCTGATATGACAAAAAAATAAACTTATACAAAATCGGATAGTAAAATTTTACCATTTTTTTTTGAAAATAGAGAAAAAAAATAATACAAAATTTTCAAACATGAATCTCAAATTTTAAATTATGAAAATAGGTTGCCAGTCGAGTTTTCCAAATCGCGTATCGCGTTATTTAATTGCGCGTCGATTTTTGGTTCTTTTTTTGAGATCGAATATAAAAATTTATGTATAAATCTTTGGCGGTATATATATAAAAAAAAAAACATAAAAAACGGGGTTAAAGCCTGTCTCTCGCCACACAGCTTCTATCAATCTAAAGGGACATTATATACGTCCCCTCTACTCACCTCCGACGATAACATTGAGCCCAACATCGCGAGTATTAATCATCTTTGTAAAAGTGACGCGGAGCGGGAGCGGAGGGAGTTGCTATATAGCAGAGTTTCCCCCGTAACGATTTTCTCGTAAAGTATAACTCATCTATCTGTATTATATATACATATATATATACATCATGTAGGTATACATACATATATATATATATATATATATATATATATATATATACGAGGTGGGTATTTCTTTCGTATTATTCACCTAAAATATCCCTCATACCCCTGTTCAACCACAATCAGTTACACAACGCGATAATAAAACGGCGCGGGGGGGGAAGGGGAACACATGGAAAAAAACAGGGACCATAATCGTTACCAGGTCGAAAACAAAGTGGCTTAGGAAAATTTCGGTTTTGTTAAATTTTTTTCTTTTCATTTTTCCCTTCGTTTCTTTCATTTTTCAAGTGAACTGCAGCGTCGATCGATTTAAGAAATTAAAAAGGAAATCTAATCCCAGATTTTTTTTTGGCACTCAGCAAGGAAAGGTTCGACTTCGTATTACCTACTGATTATGATGAGATATGTTCATTCAGATATTAGTTCCTTAATAATAATTCAATCGAATTCCATACTCGATCGTAATTATGACATATATCTACAAGTTTTCTACATAGGTATATGTAACATGCACGGTGTGAAGTCATACATCATACACAGCTATACTACTACCGCAGGACTCGTGCGTGTAGTTTTACCCATTCCCCCTTTGTATACCACCACCTCTTTCTTCTTCCTCAACCCGACATAGGTATAATAAGAGTTGAATGGCCTCGTCGACTCTGTGAGGTACTCAGGTGCACTTGGCAGGTGCGCACAGATTTGCCTCAACTGCTTGGTTATTCACAGTGACAATGTTATTCCAGGTACATATGTATGTATATATATATATATATATATATATATATATATATATATATATATATATATGTATATATATATATATATATATATATATATATATATATATATATATATATATATACATACATATGTACCTACATGTGTATGTGTATCGCTTTGAGATAGCATATAGGTTATATTATAAGTCATAGAGACATGGATGACACAGTGATCGTCTTGAATCCTTAACAGAACTATAATATATAGCAACAAAAAGCTAGAAAATAAAAAAATGATTTTTTATTTTGGTTTCGTTTCGTCATCAATTTTGAGTTGTAGGTATAGATGCTTAGTACATAATTTCATTTGAGAAAAACCGTTTTCGAATTCGTCGCTGATCTTATCTGCTATAATATTCTCTTATTTGCTAATATAAGATGATAGAAGGAGATGAGAGAAAAGAAAAGAAAGAGAGAAAGAAAGAAAAAACCAGAGAAATAGAGATAAAATGAAACGAGTGAAAAAACAACGTGTATATAGGCATACTTTCATGTTTAAAGAAGGTAAGTATTTACGCGTGACATTCCTCGAGGCTTTAGTATCTCGTGAGAGGGACTATACAGTCCTCGTAGTCTTCTCTCTCATTTCTTCTCTTTTTTTTTTTTTCAATTTTTTATCTAATTTTTTTTTTTTTTCTCTTTCTTCTTTTTTCTCTTTTCTGTCTTAACAACGAACAAGCATGTGTAATTTATTTGTAAAGTGGTTAATGGTGAGACGAGGCGCGCAACGCCATAGCCATAGGCCTCATAGCCATGGGTCGAGACGACCCGACGCACGTTCGACGCATCGCATCGCATCGCATCGCATCGCATCCCGCATTGCATCGCATCGTACCGTACGGGTCCACCACGAATGGCCGCGAGGGCTGATTAAGACGCTTCCATTAGCTTACAATCGTCCGGTAATGGTTTGTAATTTATACCAGAACCAAGAATAGTTTCGATTTGTTTTCCGATCTCCTCGAGTGGTGGTATATATATATATACTTCATCCGTATATGTATGGACACACGAATACACACATATCCATATACTTATATACCACAGATATTGGAACCTGCAATGCACTGCACTGCACTGCATTTCAGACACGCACACACATCGCTCGCTCGCTCACTAAATTCCATTATTTATAATCAACGGTTTAAAATTTACCATAATAACCCATTACGGAATTGTAATTGATGACTGTAATCAAGAGGTCCGTGGCTCGTGATCGGGCAAGCCGAGCCAATCACCTCGGAGGAAATGAACAGCATAAAAGTTCACCCTGTATATACCTATGATCCGTGGATACCTTACCAGTTACCTACCTACCTTACTTTCTGGCGTAATGAAAAGTCTCGCTTGAAAACTTATATGCAACGAGAATTATATATCTATTTTAAAAATTTGTGACTATATATAATATCCGAATTTCTAATTTTCGTATATATTTCGGGTTACGTATAAGTATCGGACTGGCATCTTTTCATGGACACAAATTCTGAGATTTCAGTACACAGAATATCGGGAATGGGGGATTAAAATCATTGTTATATATGTATTCCTATAAAGTCGTGAACCGATCGACGCGACTGGACCGATCGCCCAACGTCATATATAATATACAATGACTCTCTTCGGCTACTACACGTCGCGTCCCCGTCCGCCCGCCCGCCCGCCCGCCCTTTGCGGTTCGCATTTTTGTCTGGGTATTTGAAGCATCCAATAACAACGAATAGCCATGCCATACCACGGCTATGGGTAGCTGTTCAGTCTCCGCGTAGATGCTGCGGGGTCTGCATACATACAATATGTGTATAAATGAGATAAGAATGAACAACAAAGTTTTATACACGAATAGTTTCTTGTACCGTTTGATGATGAATACACGCGCTAAATTGATCAATTATCAAAGTAAATGAGTTTGTTTTTTGTTCAATATCATTTATTACCAATCAATGGAAAACGAGAGAGAGAGAGAGAGAGAGAGAGAGAGAGAGAGAGAGAGAGAGAGAGAGAGAGAGAGAGAGAGAGAGAGAGAGAGAGAGAGAGAGAGAGAGAGAGAGAGAGGAAGGAATTAGCTCTTTCCCACTTTTTTACCTCGGCGAGAAATTCGATCTTTGAACGTACGTAGTGTAGTGTGACTGAGCTGTTGCTGCAGGTGAAAACTATATATAATATGCAGCCAGCCCCCCTTCATACTTTTGGTACGACAATAAAAGTCTATATGGAGAAAATTTTGAGGTTGAAAAAGGGCGCTACTTACGCCACTGCACCGTGTCGATTCATGTTGCCAGACCGGATTCCTGACTACCAAGGTCACTCCTTCACCACCAACCGTCCTCATTGTTGTACCTACCTACGTCGGCTACAGCGGCGTCGTGCTGCACGCCATCGCTAACTAAGTAGACATCATCTCGAAACACGGTAACCTGTACCAGTGTACCTATATAATACTGTACATACCGACGCCCGTTTCAGCCCTTATATTTCTCATTCCTCTCGGATTATTTTATTTATTTATTCGGTTAAGGTGTCAAAATTTTGGAGTTTTCAATATTTTTTGATTTTGTTTTTTTTTTTATGTATTTAATTCTTTTTTGGGGCAGGAGGGGGAGTCTGAGTCTGAGTCTGTGCGTTACATCACGTCAACGATTTCCTCCTCTCAGTTGATATTGGATAAGGTATAGGATTTTTTTTCCCCAATGAAAGAGAGAAAAAAACAATTTGAAAGGTCTATACATACGTGAATACGCGTAATATCGTTACAGTGCGAAGAGACTAGCGTAAATATATTTGTTGATATCGTTTTACATCCGGTTAAGATATGGACTTCCTGTTAAACTCACGTATGTATAATACGTATAGGGTGAAAACTACATACTTTATAAAAGAATTACGCAACTATATATATATATTAGGGTGGTCCTTATTTTGGATATTTTTGATTTTTTTTCCACGATCCCCCTAAATCGGTTCTAAATAAATAAAAAGAAATTCCTGCCAAATTGGAGCTCGATATTTCAATTTTAACCTGGCCCCCCCGGCAGTCAAAGTTTTAAACGGGAAAATACGTGTATTTTAGACTGTCAATTGTTTGAACATTTTTCCAACCTAGTGAAAATTGATACAAAAATTTGGAATTCTGCACAAGTATTCCCCATAGTATAAGGTATAGTTGTAGAAGTATATCAAATTTTTTTTCTTCTATTTATTCATTTTTTTATGAATATCAAATTGATATTTAGATAGATCATAACTCCAGAAATTACGGATGTAAAAATTTGATATACTACTTCAATCATACCTTATACTATAAGGAA
Source organism: Macrophya alboannulata (assembly GCA_949628255.1). Taxonomy (NCBI): domain Eukaryota; kingdom Metazoa; phylum Arthropoda; class Insecta; order Hymenoptera; family Tenthredinidae; genus Macrophya; species Macrophya alboannulata. The sequence goes on along the minus strand of OX451208.1, from coordinate 37,146,332 downwards.
TATTTGTGCCTTATCTCGAATTTTTATATTAATTTTCACTAGGTTGGAAAAATGTTCAAACAATTGACAGTCTAAAATACACGTATTTTCCCGTTTAAAACTTTGACTGCCGGGGGGGCCAGGTTAAAATTGAAATATCGAGCTCCAATTTGGCAGGAATTTCTTTTTATTTATTTAGAACCGATTTAGGGGGATCGTGGAAAAAAAATCAAAAATATCCGAAATAAGGACCACCCTAATATATATATATACATATATACATATTATATTCGTGTGTGGATATATATGGACGTGCGATAGTACCGCGTTGCGGAGGCCGAAACTAGAACAATATATAGGCAAGAGAAGAGACTTCCTGTTTTTAGATATACCTATGTATAGGTATATATACATACACGTAGATATTTCTTTATTTTTTCCTTACATATGTAATTCCGATTTCCAAAAATTGTAATATTTTTTTTGGTTTTCCCCGAAGAAAAAAAAAATATATTTCTCACGGTGTAATACATAGGCATAGGTACATATTATGTATTTACATATTTTCCGAGAATTATAATTAACGTATATATATATATATATATATATATATATATATATATATATATATATATATATATATATATATATATATATATATGTATATATATATATGTATATATATATATATATATGTATATATATATATATATAAAGCTGCAAGCAGCATGCGGCATGGGGATGGGAGTAGGTTAGGTATAGGTACATACCTAGTCAGCAACAGTCAGCATTTCAATGCAATTAACTAATTAAAACCGGCCATCCGTAATTAAATGAAAATACAATTTTACATTATTTCGAGGACCTTTTACCTGCAGCAGCCAGAATTATGGCGGTGTTTTGTATAGGTAGTATAGCAGTGGCGGTCGCGATGGCGATGGCGATGGCGATGACGATGGCGATGGTGGAGAGAAAACGAAGGATAATTAATATCGAACGAGCAATTAAGCGATTTAAAATCCAATTATGCGTCCTCGCCCCGTCTCTCCTCTGTACATATATACATATATACATGGGTATACATATATTTTTTCTCTCAAAGCGAATTTCCTTCTCGCGGAAGGTTTTTTTTCTTTTTTCTCCTGTCTTTTATAATTATGATATATTACATTATATATGCATATATATATATATATATAGGTATATATATATATATATATATATATCAGTATACACTTCAAAATATGTATACGCAGATGAAACAATTTATTTATAAAATATATATTATTTTAACTATATAGTGCAGCAACAGAAGCAGCAGAAACTGCTGAGTAAATGAAATAAAACTAATAGTCTACGTATATAACAACGGTGTATATTTAAATATATATATAATAAGATATGAAAAATGAAAACAGATTCGCTCTCGTTTCTACTTTCCTTTTTTTTTTTTTATATTTCTATTCTCTTATTCAATATTTGTTAATTTTTTTTTTTCACTTGTGCAGTGTTTTATGAAAGGTTGAATGAGTGCAGTACAAAGTATTTTATGCATGTAATTTTCTTGTTCATGGAAAGAAAGAATGGGGCTGAAAAACCGCGAACCGCGAATAAAACCGATCTCCCATATATACCTATATATATATACCGCGTATATGTATTACTCGTACCTATCTTCAGTGAGATTTACAAGCGGGTGCAGGCTTGTTAAGCGAAACTTTTTTCACTCAAGAAAACGAGCCGACGCGGACGTTTAAGCATCCGTTTCTTTACTCGAGTAAAGAGCGCGTTTATATATGTATAGAGAAGAGAGTAGTCGGTTGGTCGCGTGCGAGGCGGTGGTTTCGCGGTTGAATCCCTCAGGATACCTGCGGCAGCTCTTTCGCCCGGTAGCTTGGGATTAAACAGTTGTCGTGTCTATCCGATGCTCTAAAGCCGCGCGAAATGTGGATTTTTTTTGTTTCTTTTCCTATTTTCTACAAGAGTAAATTTTGTATTCCACGGAATTTTTTCTGCGTTCAATGATCCCACGGCTGCGGCGACGACGGAGTGCAGTATGCCAAAAAAAAAAAAAAAAAAAAAAATGAAAAAGGATATTGAAAATAGAAAAATGAATATATATATATATATAAGTAAATAAATATAAGTCAATTAAAATATGGGCCGGACTGCGTGCGGAAGCGCGGTTTAATGAAAAAAAAAAAAAGAATTTTTCGACGTGTATATTTACTCAGATTTTTACTATTCGCTTTATAATAACAGAATAACCAACCCCGCGAGCTGAGTCTGACGCGCGTATTTACATTGCATAATTAAAAAATATCGTGTAGGTAGTCAGAATTTGTTTTAGCTTCGTAACGCAACTCAGGCCACGGCGAATGCCGAGTCTGCAAATTTTTCATACACATATACATATATGATGGGAATAAAAATACACATACATATGGACTATATATATATACATATATTTATATCGCTCCTATATTTCTTTATTTATTTCGAAATAATTCATTCGAGTACAAATAATAATAATACATAAAAATTTATATATTTCTTCGGTGAAAAACAGTCCGCATAGAATTTTATTATATTCGCATGTATCTTATAGTATTACCTACCTATACATATATATATATATATGTATAGATATATAGTATATACCTATTTTCCTATCATATTGTTATTTATTTTTCTTACATTCCGTCATGCGGTTGATTGTTATCTTCAGCTGAACGGACGTTTTGATGAGACAGGATAGTATTGTCGTATAAATATTTTTCAAAATATATATAATATGTACTGTAAAACATAGCATCGTCAGCTAATATATATATTTCCTTTTCTATTTCCATCTAGAATCTCTCTTTAATGGATAGAGAAAAAAAAACTAAAAAGAAATCGGTTGTTGCTGTTTTAAAAATAATTATAAAAATCGTATTTAGAAAGAACTCGAATGGTGATCTATAACCTGGTTACAGATCGTTAAATAACAAATAATATATATGTATATATAATATATAACCAGCTGAATGATTGCAAAAACAAAGTCTATATTAGCTAGGTGAAAAACAAGATTACGCGAACGGTACAAACAATGAGAAAATTATACGAGAGTACTGTCTCACTACCGGCTGATCGTGATGACGCCATATCCGATTTAATCGTGTCAAACAGCGCGGAACAACGCCGCGATATTATCGAACTGAAACGAAATGAAATGAACGATCATCGACGACGGGGGGGTTAAATGCGAATATCAAAAGTATGAAAGCAATTTATTGCACCGTAAATTTATGGATATTTATATACATATATAGGTGTATCTTTCTTCAAGAACTTATCGTTAATAATCGCAATTTTAATAGACGATAAATAAAAATTTATACGTTTGAATAAAAGCCAAATAAATAAATAAGTAAATAAAATGACTATCAAAGTGTTCGAAAGATTTTTTTTTTCTCTTTTAATGAGATTATATGTATAGAGTTTGGTTGGTATAATAAACCATGGTTGGTATAAAAATATATATACCTACCGCGACTATGAGATCGAACTGTACTACACCTAGGTACGTAGGTTGGTACGTATTATACCTATAACATATACCGTATACGTATAACAGCATAAGTAATCGAGGTGGTTGTTATCTGTCGATCGTAAATTAACTGGCACGTAGTAATGAAACGCTTCTTAAAATATGAAACCTTATATTTAGAAACAGTCTGCAAGGTATATATACCTTACATACCTATACCTATAATGCAATAAAAGTTACGAAAATTGACGACTTTCGGGGTCAGGGTGACGCGGCCGAGTTCCTACGTTGAAATAAGAAAAATGTAAAGAAAGATGAAAAAATAAAAATAAAAATAAAATTCAAAACGATAAAAAAAAAATCAATAAATAACCGATATCTTATCCGTATATAACTATAGCCTAACGTTCGAGGGAACGATACAGTTTGGAATACATAATATATCGTTGTGATTCGACTTGTAACGCTTTGAATTCTTTGTTAGATATCTGTTTCCCCCAGCTTCCTTATTGCAGATTTGTTAATTCATTTCTTCACAACGTTGGTGTGCTCAAAAAAAAGAGAGAAAAAACAAAAAAAAAACGTTCGATATTACCTAACAACGATCGTGGTTCCGCTTGGTCGCTGGAGACCTGGCGTACGATCTCTGAAGTAACTCAAATAACAGACAAAACATTGATTTCATCTAAACGAAACGAAACGAAACGAAAGTCAGCTCCGTTCGGCGATAATTATTAATTATAATCGTGTCACGGTGTTACGGTACGACGTCGTGGCGTGGCATGGAGTTAGCGGTTTACTTCCTGTTACTATAATATACCTGATGCTATTATATAGTTATAGGCAAAAAAAAAAAAAAATTTAATACCAAGCTGTTAGGTATAATAAATAATTTTTGTTCCCGGTTTTTAAATCTCGATCATTATAATACATATTGTGGATTAAAAAAAATATTATGGTGTGATATAATATTATATACATAATTGTGTACATGTATATATGTATGTATATATATTTTTTAACCGCAAGATTGAAAAAACCTTGCGGAGACACCGTTTAGTTTCGTAATTTACGATGTCAGAGCGCGAGGAGGTGCCGGGTATAATAGCGACTGGTGTAAAAAATAATCTCGCGCTACGTCACTCCCGTTTAATCCCGCTCTAAAAATCTAGAACAGTATTTTTTACGTACCTAATATACAAATACATATATATATCAACATATACTATAGACGGGTATAATAATAATCGTTCGAACAACACGGCGCGGAGAATTTACGTTCCTAAATTTCGTGACTCGTTCTGGTTTTCTTTTCCTTTTTTTGCTTTTCATTATTATTATTATTGTTATAATTTTTTTTTGTGTTTTTGACAAACGAAAATTCGATGCAATCATTATCAGGGGAATTTCATATGCAAAAGGTTTGAGGCTGTATATACACTTTCGAAAGTCTCGAAATGACTAAAAACGATGAAAGTGCAAAACAAGGGGATAAAGCTTAATGGGGAACCGTGTCCTTATTCGTCCTCTTTCTCTTCTTCTCCTTAGTTTACTTCTTCTTCTTCTTCTTCTTCTTCTTTTTCTTATTCTTATTATTCGAATTTTCTCAACTTTGAACAAACTCGAGGCTTGCTTCACTATAATACAATGGCCAGGAGGAAACTTTCCTGCGAACTATACGAGTTTATTTAACTTACCTATATCCCGCGCTCCTCCTCACACCATAGCACTGCACCGTGGAACTCGCTCCTGTTTCTACCTTAGAAAATAGATTTTCTACACACGTTTGCAGTTTAGTTTCGTATACATATATATATATATATAATATGTATACCTACCTAGCGATGTATATGCAGAAGAACTTTGGCCCACACACACACATGTGCGCAAATACACAATCTACTGCGAAATATATAGGTATACATATATAGGTATATACCTCTGCAATAACTGCACCAAGTTTTACTAAACTTTTCAACAAAAGATCAACGACTATTTCGAAATTGCTCAAGTTATAGCTGTATATATAGTATGTATACATGCATAGAGATCTGAAAAGATAATTTTAACTCAATAGATTCGATACGATTCTCAAAAGATCTGACCGAGGTTTTGACGTTCTATAGACAGACCCACGATTCCGATCTAATAAAATCACTGCAGAGAGTTCGAAACTACTTTTGAATTTTTCGAGAAAAATACTTTAATCGTGTGATCAAATGTATCTACATATACTATATGTATAAATAATAGACACTGGTAACTATATTTATAGTTGTCTAATTGAATGCATGTATAAGAGTCTCGTAACAACAACGATACAATATTTTACGTTTCATAATGTACATACATATATATAATAAATATATCGCGTGATATTGTATGCGTATACTAATGTATATATAATAGGTACAAGTTGATAAATGATTATTGCGAGTATCCAGTATCATGTCGTCGTAGCTGTCGTTGATAATTAACAGATCTATGAGACTCAACTGCACAGAGAAATCTCAAGGATTTATAAAATAGACGGAGGGGGGGGCCTCTCTTTTTCCGTAACTTGAACACTTTACACATACCTATACTGTTGCTGCTGCAGTTTTAATGCTGCAACTCTGTAACTATCTCTTTAATACGATATTTTTTACTCCAGATCGATCTTGTATGTACGTATTTTATGTCCGTTCTGCAGCAGCATATATAAGAAATCGAGAGATAACGATCTTATACATATTAGCATTACGACCGGTATAAATGGATTTATATATATGTGCTATATTCATGTGACTCGACACTCCCATATTTCCAACGTTAACAACTATAAAAATATTGATCAAAATTCGTGTCATATAGAGTAAAACAACTAATCGCAAGATCATTACGCTCTATAATCAGCATCATCAAATCATATTTAATTGAAAAAAAAAATTTTTTTTTCTTATTAATTTTTACGCAGCAGGAGATCTCTGATCAAACAATTTTTACAATTAGTTTTACGATTTCTCCGCGGGACTGTGATAAATAATTACTTGAAACACATGGGAACAAGGTTCTTCCTTCCTTCCTTCCAAATTCCTTCTCTCGTCAACGTTGTGTCGAAAATTTCGTGGGAAAGTAGCCAGGTAATACAGATCGTGAAAGCAATTCAAGTTTTGACTATATACACGATACGATACCCCATACGTCTCGTTAAACACTCGAATTCTGGTATATAGCTTGGTACTCGAGAATCCGGCTGCTGGTTCCCTCTTCGTATTAAACCGTTGTTCATAGTTCGAAAATGGATATCTATCCTAACCCTGACGGGGGAAGTTGAAGAGCTGGTTGTTGCACGTGCCCTGTCGAATTTACAGACACGTTTACGTTCATGGGGTAAAGTATATATAAACGTCGGTAATCGCGGGGTTCACGGTTTAAGAAGAATTACGGCGGATAAATCGGAGGCGAAGAATTTTATAATACATTTACAAAAACCATCGCAGATCTATCGATATTATATGGCCTATTTTTGAAGAGCGCTGATACTCTACAAGCTGTGATAACGAAATAAATGAGAAGAGGAAGAAGAGAAAAAAAGAGAGAGAGAGAGAGAGAGAGAGAGAGAGAAAAAAAAAACACACAAAATATGAAAATTTGGAGCGAAAATAATCGGTTCAATTTATTCCATGTGAAATTAATGATAAATATCGAGTAACTCGTTCTATATTCGCGCGGTCGCGGGACTTATACACGGAGGACGTGGTGGAACTGGTGCAGGGGATGGCCTACTTGTAGCAGCTGCAAAGCACGCTCCAATAACTGTGCTAATGCAGTGAACTGGTTGGGTTTCGAACTGATTGAACGGCGTACTTACGTACGTATGGCAATAAAGACACACGCGTCGATTTAATATCTGGTCGTTGGGTTAGCGGGGTAGGCAATTTAATGAGATAAACAAATAATTTATACCGATAGGTGAAAGTTTAGTATATAGTTATATTGAGAAGGTCGCGTGTATGTGTGTGTGTGTGTGTATAGAATGAAATTATTAAAACGATCGATATCCGCGGACTAGAATCGTTTAAATTGTCAATTCTCTCTTGCGATATATATATATGAGGGTAAATGTAGGTAAATCATCAATTCGTATTATATATATAGCTTCGAAATTTAGATTTCCATTTCTACTTCCAGTTCTATACCCAACCCCGCAACTGTCCTGCACACGCTCTTTCCGAAGGATATACCATTTTCAGTACTTGCCTAATTTATTGATCAAGTTTCAACGCGTTAAGGTTTAATAGCCCGCAGAAATCCAACGGGATTTTCACAATCGAACTCTATCCCCCGTCCTCGGATCTTATTGTCTTCGTTTTGCTCCATAGCTAGGTATACACCTATATATATATATATATATATATATATATATATATATGTGGACAGATATATATTCCGAAACGAACTTTCCAAACTCCCTCCTATCCCTTATTTCGTCTTCGTAGGGGTATACGAGTACTACAAGAAAAACGAAACAAAAATGTGAAACTTGTTTCAACAGAAATGGCGAGAAAAGCCCAAATACATATTATTATGTATTATATAACATGGGTATATACATCCATATGCAATGTAATTAGGACTCTTAATTTTTTTCTTTTTCTTTCTTTTTTTTTGCTGTTTTTAAGTTATTCTCTTTCTTTCCTATTCACTCATCTCAAGTTATTAATTGGTTTTAATTGTACACGAACTGTTGACGACCCCATGGGCCCTTGGGATAGGTACCTACATACACATACATACATATGAGGGGTTGATCGAGGGGACGCATCTGTCGCTCTTGTTTTAACAATACTTGGGGCTCCCTTCACCGTGGAGCCTGAAGCAATTCTGTCGTATATACTTGTGCATGTACATACATATATATGTACATATACTTGCGATTATAATAGAGGAGAGAGAAAGATAGATGGATAGGTAGAGAGAGAAAGAAAGAGGGAAAGCCAACTGGCATTTTGAAAATTTTAGCAGACTGAATTTACGTGATAACACGTGAAATAAATTTTTGGTTTCAATTCAAAGAAATAAATAAAAATGAGATTTATCGAAAAATTAGACTTACGTTCGGTGCGAAGAGTTGAATTTTTTTCATACCACCGGGTACGTGGATAGAGGGAATGAAGTATACGCGCTGTATATCTCCTTTATGGCGACCATTAACATATTTTTTGCCTTTCGTATTACCATACAATAGTAGCGAAAATATTATAAATTATGCTCGTAAATCAAGGTAGGAGGGTGGTTATACGGGGCGGAGAAGGAGAAAGAGAAAGAGAAAGAGAAAGAGAAGGAGAAGGAGGAGTAGGAGAAGGAGAGGAGCGTCGCGACGTAGGAACAGTCGGTCCAGAGAGACGAAAGCAGGGATGCTGCTGCTGCTCGTGCTGCAGGGGAGAAGAGATCAAAAGAGAAGTGCGGAGGTTCTCCTTCGTTTATTGATCCTCTCCACGTTTCATATATACCTATATAATATACATATGTATATATATATATAGGTATATAGGTATAAAAAACGCACATCTAGTAAAATTCTTGTCTGTGTTTTTTCTTTTTTTTTTTTCCTTTCTTTTTTCTCTTTCTCTTCCGTTGAAGAGGATTCGAAAAATAACATCTCTTATACCGAATATACTTTGTTCAATTTTCTTTTCATTTCTTTTCTTTACTTTTCATTTTTTTTTTCTCTCTCATTTTTTTCTTCTCTTTTTTTTCCGTTTCTTTACTTTATACGCGGGTCATCATACAGAATCGTTGAGATTATATTCGTATGTGTTGAGTGACTGCAGTAGGTGTATATAAGAGCAGTAGGCCATAACCTGTGTAGGTATATATATACGTTGAAGACTGTTTAACGGTACTTTTGAACCTCAGAGATTCTTGCGTTATACCTATATTTCCTGCTATATGTCCTGAATACATATGAAATAATACATATGTATATTTAAAGTATATGTGTGATAGAGAGAGAATGTTAATGTTCTTCGTATTATATATAAAAATATATAAATAAAAAAAGGCAGAAGAAAATACAAAACACAGATAAGATAATTTGAACGATTATTAACAAAAAAAAAAAAAATGAAGAAAAAATAAATGTATAGGTTCGTTTAGGTAAATTCCAGCTGCAGTATGTATAAACTATAGAGAGAGATTAAAATCTATGCATTCTCTGAAACGTGTGAGCAATACAGGTTGGTGATATGGTGGGAGGTAAGACTTTCACCTGTCAGAAATGGGAACAAATGATTTACTGAAATTCAATCATTATTATTCATTAATATTATCATTATATTATATGAAATATTGTGATATAAGTAGATTTTTATTTCTACATACCTATGCATATACTATATACCTATGATATACTGCAGTAATATGCATACATAAAATACGGCGTAAATTTTATATATATGTAGGTATATGTACTGTATAATTATAGGTTTGAAAAAAATTTCTGACTCATTCTGATATAATTTTTTTTTTCTTATTTTCTCGGCAATTGAAGGATAAGAAAAACCGTGACGTTCACTCGTATATTATATACATATATACATATATATATATATATATATATATATATATATATATATATATATATATATATATATATATATATATATATATATATATATATATATATATATATATATATGTATGTATGTATGTATGTATGTATGTATGTATGTATGTATGTATGTATGTATGTATGTATGTATGTATGTATGTATGTATGTATGTATGTATGTATGTATGTATGTATGTATGTATGTATGTATATATATATATATATATATATATATATATATATATATATATATATATATATATATATATATATATATATATATATATATATATATATATATATATATATATATATATATATATATATATGTATGTATGTATGTATGTATGTATGTATGTATGTATGTATGTATGTATGTATGTATGTATGTATGTATGTATGTATGTATGTATGTATGTATGTATGTATGTATGTATGTATGTATGTATATATATATGTATATATATATATATATATATATATATATATATATATATATATATATACCTATAGCTCAGGTTATATTGTTCTCGCGAGATCCCCGCATACAGGTATACATATGTATACCTATACCTATATGTATCTACATCTACTCGGAACACGTACTTTATACTCACGCACGTAGGTAGAGATATGTATACACGCACTTGGTCGGTACCTGACACCTGAGTTATTAACTGGTTGTTCGGCTCTGTTAACCTGTTACCCTGTTAGCCTGTTAACTCGGCTCCTTCACGTAAATGACCTGCCTGCATAGCCAGGAGAGCAATAGCCTTAGGGCGATACTCAAGATGTTGAGATTCTCGAGGAGTAGATGGTGGAGGACGAAGTCGAGGCGGGGAAAAAAAAACACTGACATTGATAGTCTTATTACATCAAGTATAAGACGTATCGCACGCTTTGGTGTATATAATAATCATTATTTAGCATATTGCGGGTATTAATTGAAGTTACGAATTTTTTTTCTTTCGTTCTTTTTTTTTCAAATTCGAATGGTCAAAATTAAGAATTCATTTCAGACGATTTTAGAGTTTCGGAACGCAGCTATAGTACACTGGTGGGAATGCTCGTGAAACGTTAACTTGATTAATGTGTCGGAAACTTGTTCGAGAAATGGTCATCGGTCAGGTATATAGACGCGGGCCAGGCATCGTGGTTCAACCTCAACCGCAACCTCGACCTCGACCTCCAAGAATTGCAAATTCGTACGAGCTTTGGCTCCCGCGAAAAGAATAACGTCTCTATAATCCGTTAAGATTCGGGATGATAATTCTCAATTTTAATTGACTTATGTATAATGTATCCGTATACATATCATATATAAAGATTTAATTAAACGTCGTATTCTAAGGGTTCAATATTCATGAATATATATTTCGATTTATTATACACCGACACGTGAACAACTTTCGTTTTGTGAATCTAGAGAAACAGCATTTTTCACGATTTGCATAAAGATTCAATCGTTTATACGTATTTTAATCGACGACCCCTGCAGCAGCAGCAGCAGCAGCAGCCGTCGTCGATACTATCTTATCCATCGAGGAAGGGGGGTTTGGCCGGACCCCGTTGGGGTGCACGAGCCACAATTTGTATACGATAAATATATGGGGGGGTATAAAAGTTGCCAAGGGAGTAAGTGAGTAAGGGGAGGGTGGCTGACTCTTTTGTTAACCATTCATCGCTTTATATACGTTTCTTTCGTGAGTCACAATATCGGTGTGTGCGTAATTGTAGACGAAACTTGTTTCCCCCGTATAATTTCTTTTCTTTCCCCAAAAATGAAGTAAAGCTAAAGGAAAAGAAAAAAAAAAAAACACAAAAAAAAGAAAGAGAGATTCGGAAAATAGTATCATTCTCCTTTTTGACGTTATAAAAAATTTTCGTCGATTATTTATAACGAGGTTCGCGTGAGGTGCAGAGGCTTCGGCCCCGCGACTATAAGATCATTTCTCAAGGATGATAAATCGGTGAAAGTAGGAGTAACAGACCGAGCTCTGCATTGCTTCCATCTTCGATCTCTTTAATTGGACGTTCACTGCCAATTAAGACTATTTGATCACCGAGACTCGCTCCACGTCAGGAGTATAAACTTTTTTTTTTTGTTGTATTATACCTAACTACCTTATACCTGCACCGGTTACAGATATAGCTTGTGTATATAGTTATTTAGGTACACATAATTCAATACTAAGTAAGTAAATGTATATAATATAGACGATCGTCAAGACCAGCAACTAACTAACTAACTAACTAACTAGGGTATAATTACAGATATAATTTCACAACTTCATTGGTTTCAAGTTTCCAGTGAAAATACCAAGTAAAAAGGAAACGACAAAAAAAAAATTAATTAGTAATAAATCACGTTATAATGAGTTGGTTTTTTTTTTTTTTTTTTTTTTTTTAATTTTATCATCGTCGAAAAATCCGTGGTATGGCTCTCCTCTTAAATCGAAAGGGCATTTAAATCGAGGCCATCGTGACTGAGGCAGATATATATATCCTTAATGGCAGTGGGTCAAATGAGTTGGTATTTTAATACGATAACAATGCGAGTAGATTAGGTACAATAATAATCGTGAATTAATTCGTGATCATTGGCCAGAGTTCCCTGCGGTGAACAATGATCGAAAACGTATCGTATACATGTATACGTACGTATGGATTTGTACATATTTTCGTGCAGGAATCGAATCGGAAATTATTATAGTGAAAAAGTGTAAGATCGAGGGGCAAATAACTCAAACCTGAATCGAGACATCAATTTTTTTAGTTTGAATTAATTCACATTAATCTATACAATCCAATTTAATTCTTGTAATTCGAATTAATTCATTATAATTTGAATTAATTCACTATAATTCCAATTAATTCATTTCAATTCAAAATAATTTCGTTTAATTTGAATAAATTCAATAATTCTCAATAAATTCCTAATAATTCACGTTAGTAAAAGTTAATTCGCGATGTAAAATCGAGAATAAAATTGGACCTGTACACCTAGCCTACCTTCTTTCGACCTTTACAGTCATATCGACGATAATTAAGACAAGATTTAAATCAAACGAGTAATTTTATACTCACCATGGTATATCTACGTTTGATTTTCAATATTTTCTTCTATTTTCGTTTAGTTTTCATCGATTCTTGCCGAGATTCTCCTTTAAATTCTTCTTCCAGGATCTCTGGATCTTGCTAGTTGCTAAATTATAAATATTTATATTCGCATATATTCCGATAATATCTCCGGGGTAGTGGTTCTATGTCGGTAACGAACTTCTTTACCAATCTGGTAAGTTCGGGATAACGACGGCAGTTGGCGGACCGCCGGATCGAGATCAAGATGGCGTCCTTAGTTACGGTTGTTTACTCGCCTAGTTACGTTGTTATAAACGTTAATAATAAAAAGTGCTTTTTCATTTAATCTTTCCGTGATTGTTTGGTGATTAAACGATAGTTCCGACACTTGAGATCATTCGCAGACGTTTGCAGGCTATTTTTATCACTACATACAGAAGGAGATGCGCCTAAATAAGTGTAAGTAACCAATGTCACAATTTTCGATGCCCCGATAGAATTTTCCGTGACAGACAAATTGAATTGCACAGAAACATAGTTGATTCGGTATTTCGAGTCATCGTAATCTCGCGTAATAGCATATTCGCATAATTAGAACGAAATTATGATAAATAGCAAATTCATATATATTCGTATGAAGATGATCAAACCGAGTGTGAGATAGAAAAATATAATTCTCATTACATTTTAAAAGGTTATTAAATTTCGGAGTTATAATTATATAGACATATTTAAATCGCTGTATGGAACGTAGGTATGTATGTACGTAACGAACGGGTTTTAAATCCCGTATATATGTATATGTATACCCGCTACTTTATCCGCTATAACCGCGTTTCGCATTACGAAATAGTGAGCAATCAGCTGGCCCCATTCCTCCTCCTGTACTCGAAATTTAGAACAAACATTCTTATATATATTACAGTGTATGGTGTATATATACATATATGTATAGCGTTCTAGAGGAAAAAAAAAGGGAATAATAATAATCTGTGATCAGAATCTAGGGATTGGAATTTGCAATAATTATCGCTTCGAAACTTTGTGCAATATCTAACAAAACAGACCAGATTAAGCTAAACTAAACTAGACTAGGCTAGACTTCGTGAAAGGTCGAGAGGTAAAATCCAACCTCTTTCTCTTTCTCTCTCATTCTCTATCTTCCTCTGAAGTTTCTCTGTTTCTCAAACTTACAATGGAAATAATAGGCAGCCAATGATCAGTGACAGGAGGTATACATAAAGAGAGGGGCATGTAATAGCACCGTTACGTAATGATATCGATAAGCATTGAACAACTGGTTATGGCGAAGCAGGATGTATGGGAGAATAATGATGCATTCTGTTTAGTTATAAAGTATACCGTGAACGATATACCTATATACGAATATAGATACGTATATAATATGCGATGTATAAGAATAAAAAAAAACAAAAAAAAAAAAAAAAAAAACTTATGGGGCCACACAGAGCACAGATATTCCATATCTTCGTCATATAATACATGTATACGTAATGTATATCCCATCGCAGGGTGAATATATATATATAGATTTCCCTTACAGTCTTCCGTATTTGACGATATGTGTCGTTATACTACTTGGCAGTTTAAATAATGTATACGAATATGTTTTACTCGCAATCAGAAGTCGTGCACTCTCGTTCAATTCAAAGTTAGATACACACATACATATGTATATATGTGTATATACAGTTATGTATGTATAATTATTTAGTCATATAGCTACCGAGAAGACCATTATTTTAGATCTGATCGAATCGAATCGTATCGAATCGTGAAGCCTATAGGTATATAACCACTTTCTATTTCTTCCCTACCCCGTTTAGGTATATATGTATACATATATACCTACTAACGATTGGGAAATTATTTTAATCTATGTACATATAGTACGTACGTATATACCTATATACGTATGTACATTAATAATACTGCAACAGCTGCTGGGCTGCACTCGGTCTAACAAGATGATTGAATATATGGTCAATTTTGCAATTAAATATATTTCGATAAATAAAACAAAAAAAAAAAAAAATAGACACACACTCACACGCAAGAATGATTATTCTCTAATTAACGAATGATAAATAAATGATAAATATATAAATCAAGTATCGTATGAGTACCTATATATATATGTGTCTGCACAGCGAGAGTCGAGAATTGATAATCTCGACTTGTGGAGCTGTCCGCACATACCTATACATACACCTACCTATAATACGTATAATATCGGCGTGTGTGAGATTGGCTTTCGTTTATACTTTCGAGTGAATCTAGATAAGCGAACTTGCCGGCTCGTTTCTACTTTCCAATCTGTAACGCAATTTATTAAACCAGTGTGCAGAATTATTCACTCGGTGAATCCAAACTATAATACGGTATAAATATATATATATATATATGCATATATGTATATATTGTGTATAGGCATTTATATATACGTGACGTAATGCTAAAGTGATGTGATCAGATACCTATCGTGTCCACTAATAATTATTATCGCCGATCGATGAAAATAACGATCGATCTTATCTCCCGGGCTAAAAAAAAAAACGGTGAAAAAAAGAAGAAAAAAATGAAATGAAAGAAAAAAAAAAAAAAAAACACAATCAAACTAAAATCTAAACGGAAAAAAAGGGGAAAAAAAAAACTGGCTTTTAAAATGTATAAGGTATTTCAGCAGTACTATAAATCAATCCAATCGGTATTCGCACCGATTACGTGAGATGTTATTTCTGTACGTCCAATTAGCCGAAGATCTTAGGGTCGTAAATAATCCCAATTAAGTGTGCAAAGTTTAATTAAATCGTATTAATAGGCTTAAGAAACCTGCCCCTAATTGGAGGGGGTGGATAAATATAATAAAAGAGGTTCAGAGCTTTTCGAAGAGACCGAGGGGAGAGAAGAGAAGAGAAGAGAAGAGAAGAGAAGAGAAAAGAAAAGAAAAGACGAAAAGAGAAAAGAAGTGTTCTTATTTTGCAGCAATTCTCAAAAGGGTTTAGAGCGGGATAGAGGGATGAGGAAAACAAGGAAATTGCGAAATAAGTTAAGCAAAATATGCCGGAACGACATCTTCAAAGAGAAAAAAGATCAAAGACTGTACAACAAGAGCTGAGAGAAACAGAGAGAGAGAGAGAGAGCGAGAGAGAGAGAGAGAAAGAGAGAGAGAGAGAGAGCAAAAAAATTGCTACAGAATAACGAGAATTCGCTTGCTTTTTATGTACATATATATATATATATATATATATATACCTACTATACATACATATACGTGTAAATATTTATATATGTATACATACCTATACAGATTTCCAAGGAATTCCTTGATCCTTCGTTTACTTGGTATACAAAATTTCTTTGAACAACTCAATCGAGGGGCACTGAAACTCAGACTGACTCATACACAATATTTTTACCCTTGTTAGGTATAAGCAGCAGCGCGTTTCCCTTCGACAGGGACTTAATTCAAAGCTTCTATTTTATTTATTCATTTAATTCTTTGTTCGTTATTTTGCGATTTAATAGTCAAAATTAACGTGAGAGTTAGGATATCGAAAGAAATAACGAATTAACGATTACTTTAACGATACAATAAAATATCTTCACACCGTTCGCAAATTCGCGGCGAAACTTACCTCAAAAAAAAAAAAAAAAAAAAAAAAGCGGGGGATGAAAATTTTGCACGATTCTAAATTCGACGCCTAAATTCTTTGTCGAGATTTAACAGCTAGTAGGTCAGAGAGGGGTAGGTATACGTATACCTATATGGGTACAATTGTTGCGCGCGTTATACCTGCACCTAGCGCTTTAGCACTCTGTATTTTGTAGAGGTTTGACTCCCTTCCCTCCGCGCGGGTATACCCGCTGTTTGAATTGGTCGATAAATTCCTTTACCAATGGCCCGGCACGGTGTACGTATATAGGTATATGTGCATATAATACTATGTACTATGTATAGGTATACAACTATTCTGCAGCAGCAGCAGCAGCAGCAGCAGCAGCAGCAGCAGCAGCAGCAGCAGCAGCAGCAGCAGCAGCAACAACATCGAATGAACAAAATCGAACAAATCGAACCGAATCCCGGATTGCATAACTTTATTAGCGGCTCGACAACCGGCGCGGAAACCGGTATCGCGTAATAATTTCGCAATAACCGCTATTTATTAGAATGTTTGCAGTCGTTTATCTATACGAGTTTATCTACAACCGTGCGAATATATATACATATATATATATATATATATATATATATATATATATATATACATATATATTTAAATCGAACCGGAACACAAATCGACAGGCTATTTCTTATAACTATTGCAATAAAATTAATTTTAATTTTTGATTATTTTTCCATTTTTTTCTTTCTTTTTTCTTTGTAAACGCCTTCTCTGCCTTCTACATACCTATGTATACATACTTATAGCTATAGTATCAGAAATCGAGCTATTTGACAGGTGATTAATTGTCTGTTAAAACAAAACATACAAAAATGAAATGAATATAAATAAAAATTCGACCTATATAGTATATGCTGGGTTGGTGAAAAGGTGATATTATGCCCATATGCCGGAACGTAAAGAGTCTGAGATATTTATTCCTGTTTTTTTCGTTATTAATACTTGTCTGTCACGTATTATACATATGCTATATATACGTACGTAAGTGCAGGGTAGGTGTGGGATATTGGTGTATGTATGTCGAGACAGTACTGTACTTGATATTTCGGTTCGGTCGATTAAGTTAATTTCTCTCCTTTGTGAAAGTTTTTTTTTTTTTTTTTCTTTGTTTTTTTTTTTTCCTGCTTAAAAACTATCTCATCGACAAGAGGTATATAATTTTTAAAGAAAAAATTGCATCGCGTGTTCGAATACGTCGTTTAAGTAGTATCCGTTACTCCAGAGTGACGTTGGAAATACATTGAATGGAATAATAGAAAAAAAAAAAATTCCAAAAATTTTAGGTATAATAATAATGATAATAATACGAAGTTAGGTGCCTTTTCCGGGTCTCAAAGCCTCGCGGAAGTTGGTATACACTTTTAGTATATTATTTGTATACATATACACATGGACCAAATACATAAGAACATATTGTTTCGTTAATACCGCAGTACGGTACGGTACGGTACGGTATAGCGCTTCCTGGTGCCTCAGCTTTGTTAAAAAAAATTTTAAAAAAAATGAAAAAAAATTTTTTATCCTTATGCAAATGATCTGAGAGATGAGAACAAAGTCAAAGTCACGGGTGTGTCGCGCGCGATGGTGACATGGTATTGAAAAGACATTGAGGTATGAATAGGAGATCTTTGTTTAAATTTTTTTTCAACCGTTCGTTTATACATATGTACATAGGTATATAAGTATTATAAATTATAATCACCGGCTAATGGCTCTTCGTATGCGTCAAGAATTTTTGAAAATTATTATCTCGATTGATTTATTATCATTTCTAAATTACTGATTTTTTTTTATTTTTTTTTTTTCTCTTCTTCTAAAACTTAGCGAAACCATTTTTTTTTTCGAATTCGGGTACAAACCCGCGTATAATTCTCAGGTGTATACATATACATTCAAAAATCAAGAATCAAATTTTTTTTTTTTTCAATTTTTTTTTTCCTTTCATCTTTTTTACAGTTCAAATGGGTAATTGCTGTTCGGTGATTGCGCCCCAGTGTATACATGTATGTATGTACATATACATACACTGACTACACCACCAACAGCAGCAGCAGCAGCAGCAGCAGCAGCAGCAGCAGCAGCAGCACGTAACCTTGTTAACTTTCACGTCTCTTTGTTCCGTCGATAAACCTAATTGGTTGTATGTATGTATATGTACTACATACCTGCGTTATATATACTTATTGATTTTGTTGTTGAAAATACGTTGTACAGACACAACGTTCTACACACACACACGCACACATACACTCGTACACTTTGGCTTTGATCTTTAATTGTTTGATCAAAAATCCAGTACATCGTCGTTGTCTTCTTTTTTTTTTTTTTTTTTTTTTTTTGTAGGAAACAAAAAAACAAAGAACCAAAAAAAAAAAGGCTGCACTTTACAAAATAGCTTGGCCTTTTTATTTATACTTTTCCAGAATTCTATCGCAATTTTTTGATTTGTTATTTTTTATTTTTCTTTGCATTCAATTTGTGTTATTTTTGATTCCCAATTTTCCGACACTCTGCAACGTATACCTACACACACATGCGTATAGCAGCTATACATATAATATATCTATGTATCACGTTAAGTTAAATTTACAGTTCAATTATATATACCCTCGCTTAATTCGACTGGAATGAATTAAATTGGTCCATGTACGTAGATACATAGGTACATATTATTCACATACCTATACATACGTATACATGTATGTATATATTGATAGTTGAATTAAATTTGTTGAGCCGCATTTTTTTATGGGTGGAAAAATTTATCAATCATTCGTTGAATTGCTTCTATAAGTTGAAAAATTAATCAAGTTACTAAAATCGCGGTATATTATAAAAAAAAAAAAAGTTCTTCAAGATTATTTTTTTTTTCTTTCTTCCTTTTTTCTTCCAATATAGATTCGTAGAAGAATAGAGGGAGAAACGCTTTAAATGTCAGTCGAGGCGAAAAATATTCTCGGTGGTGAAACGATCTTTGAGAGGGGCGATTCATCTTGAATCTAAAATCGATCAGTCCAAGTTTAGAAAGTTTCTTCATTACGTAGCATTCTTCTTTCTCTCCTCTCCTCTCCTCTGAACTCGACTCGACTCGACTCTAGAGAGAGAGGAGATGAAGGAGAGAAAGAGAGAGAGAAACAGAAACGCCCAAAGTTCCCCGATTCTAGAGGGCAAAATCCCTTGAAGAAAATTCATGAACGGTACATATACATAGGTATATTTAGTACGGGGTAACATTAATACACTTCAGAGATAAAATATTACGGCGATATGTTATTTCAGACGAAGCAATATAAGCAATTTTGTTACAATCCATTAGAAATTTTCGGAATAGAAGAAAAACGCGTCTTTTGGATAAGAGAGTGAAAAAAATATAATAATAATAATAATAATTTTGCACAGCTCGCGTATATTATAGTAGCTTGTCGTAAAAGTTTTTCACCCTACTCTCGAGGTTTGTTCGCCTGGACACGTAGGTTCATACCTACGTGTGTGAGAATATAAAGAATTTGCACTTATATCCCCCTCGCGTCGTATAATATAATAGGACTTTTAACTTTTACCTACTCTGATCGTAAATTAACAAGCCCGGTTGAATTGAACATGAATTTCGCATGAGGCTGGCGTCCATTATTCAAAAGAAAACTGAGCTCCTCCATATACTTCGAGATCATCGTTCCCCCTTTTTTCTTTCTTTCTTTTCTTCTCTCTTTTCCTCTTTTCCTCTCTTCTCTTTCTCCCTTTCTCATTTCACCGATAATTGAAAACTCAAATTTAAGAAATGTAATACATATTGAGAGAATTTTTTAATCCGTCGATGATACTCGACACGTGGCAGAGTATAGCTGTCGAGAATAAAGAAAGAAAGATGGATATAGGAAGAAGTCGCAAGAATTCTTCTGGGTCAAAGACACAGGACGACCCACAAGAGCTCTTAACTTACTTACTTACCTCTTTGCCCCTAATATAATCCCGAGGACTTTTTTGGGGAAGAAATATTAAATTGCTGACCAAAATAAAAATCCATAATCTACCTTATATACATATACAACCGCAGAATTAGGAGGATTAAAATTCGACAAAATTACGAATTTCAATATTACCAACCTTCATGATTTTTTAGAAAAAGTATTTCCCCTAAAGTCTGCACAGTCGATTCAAGAAAAAAGAAAAAAACTCCGTACATTTCTATAGTACGGTGTTGCCAGTCCCCTCAGGGAGTGATCACGTTCCGTGTGCCCAATGTGTAAGGAAGCTGTGAGAAAAGAGTAAGTGGAAGAGGAAGGGTAGGAGGAGAATGAGAATGAGAATCACTTTCACACCCGTTAACCGCGTGGTTAGGGACTTTGCTGTGAAGGGACTACTCCCGTAGGCAGGAGGGAAACAACATCAGCTTTATGGTTGAATCGCGGGCGTACGTCCCTTACTCGAGGCAAGCGTCGAGAGTCGTCACGTCGACGAGAGACCGATCGGTGCTAACGAGGGATTCGAGATCGTATTGCCGTAACTTTTGCTCTCCTTGATGTAGTATAATACGCGGGAGAATTGCAATTGACGATTGAGTGCATGGATTACACTCTATACACACATAATACAACATTTTTTGTTTTTTTTTTTCCGTTTTTTGCAAAACAATTATTTGCGCATATATTACAACGTTTTTTTTTTATTCGATCTGTTTCAGGTGAGTTCGAGAGAGACAAGAAGGATTTTATCGTCGAGAGTTAATCCTTTGACGAAACTTCAGGACAAAAATAGTAAGAAAAAAAAAATAAATATAAATAATCGAAAATCGTATGATAGAGAGACAATATTGGTGAGTCTTATTTATTTCTTTTATTTCCTCGTCTTTGACGAACGTTCTGTAGTTCGGAAATTTTTTTTTTTTGTGTTGAACTGATAATAAGCACGGGGTAAGTACCTATATATAATGCGAGGAGCGAATAACTCAAACCTGAATCGACACACCAATTTTTCAGTTTGAATTAATTCACATTAATCTATACTTATATCTACGTTTGATTTTCAATCATCGATTCTTGCCGAGATTCTTCTTTAAATTCTTCTTCCAGGATCTCTAGATCTTGCTAGTTGCTAAATTATAAATATTTATATTCGCATATATTCCGATAATATCTCCGGGGTAGTGGTTCTATGTCGGTAACGAATTTCTTTACCAATCTGGTTAGTTCGGGATAACGACGGTAGTTGGCGTACCGCCGGATTGAGATCAAGATGGCGTCATTAGTTACGGTTGTTTACTCGCCTAGTTACGTTGTTATAAACGTTAATAATAAAAAGTGCTGTTTTATTCATTCTTTCCGTGATTGTTTGGTGATTAAACGATAGTTCCGACTCTTGAGATCATTCGCAGATGTTTGCAGGCTGTTTTTATCACTACATACAGAAGGAGATGCGCCTAAATGATTGTAAGTAACTAATGTCACAATTCTCGATATGCCGATAGAATTTTCCGTTAGAGACAAACGGAATTACACAGAAATATACTTGATTTAGTATTTCGAGTCATCGTAATCTCGCGCAATAGCATATTCGCATAATTAGAACGAAATTATGATAAATAGCAAATTCGTATATATATATATATTCGTATGAAGATGATTAAACCGAGATATAATGTAAACGTAAAGTATCACTGCGAATCGTTAATTCTTGTACGAGTTGTAAGCAATAACCGTAAATTACCTAAGACGTAACTAACGTGGGTATAAGAAGAAGAAACATGTTATTTGGCCGTTACTCACGTTCAGCACCACCGCCTCGCGCGCTAGCTAGGCTATGTAGGAAAAGCACAAAGTTTCTTGCTGCTTAGCACTTCTCAACTTGCCTCGTAACCTACATAGTAGTTATATGTAATGCAGGTATATACATACACTAACGTATATACCTACTATCTACTCATTTCACGTCTATATAAACGGTTCTCTCTCTACACACGTAAATAAGGAAACTCGCCATCTATGTACATACTATACCATACTCACGGATACGAAGTTTGAGGTATCACTAAAACTTTGATTTTCTACAATTTTATATACCTGCATTTTACGTTTAGAACTCGTAACATAAATCGAATTGCAATCGTCCTGTAAAGGAAACTTCAAATTTCAACGTCTGTCTTGAAAATGAAATTTTTTTTAGAGTTTTGGAAAAAGGAACGAAAATATAGGTAGTCGGCCCGGGTTCAAGTTCCAAATTTTTTGCAAGTTCCGTACGGCCAAAATCACGCTTTTATTATTCTTTACTCTTAAAGTTTCTGAAAATTGATAATCTCACCTCGAAGGAATTGCCAATTTTGCGATTTACCTAAATATTAAAAAAAAATTAAAAAAAAAAAAATTCACTATATCTTCTCCTTCAAAGCGACTTTACGCTTGAACTTTCCCCGCAAATATGAAACGAAAAAGAAAAAAAGAAGAAGAAAAGAAACGATCATTTCTCGCTTATATACATAGAAAGTGGGGAAATCGCCTGCAGGAGGTATACATATATTCCGGCTGCACCGAGAGAATTATTATGCACGGTAGAGATATATATTCAGGCGTGTGCCGTGGCTGTCGTAGTCGTAGTCGTAGTCGTAGTCGTAGTCGTCATCGTTCCTATCCGACATATGTATACGTGCATATCTACAACAACCGCGCAGGTTTACCCGTTAAACATAATATCCCCTTGCATTGAACCTGATGGAGTGTACATACCGGTATAGATAAAGAGTAACAAGGTATGTAACCTACTCGCTGACAGCCGAGCCCGGAGGCTGGATATGTTGGAGGTTTACCTTATAACGACCTCGGCAACATGCCCTACTACAAATTGCATTAGTATTCAGGTGCGTAAGAAAGGAGGCCCGCGTCTCGGGGCAGGGGGTCCAGAGTAAAAGTACACTACAGGAGTGCACAGAGCAGTTGAGAGTTGAGAGTTGAGAGTTGAGAGGGTCTAGACTGTAGAGGTGTTTAAGGTGAATTTAAAGATCGCGTTGGGGTAGGTAGGTAGTGTACCTCTAGGTACCCACCGTATTTACGTCCAGCCCCCACTCGACTCAACTTCACGTTGATTGTATAATTAACATTAATGGTAGGTACGTTAGTGCATATTATGCCAAAGTAATTGCGCAATTACATTATACAGAAGAACATATTACCCGTATGTATATATTATACCTATATGTATAGCGTTTGCGAAGAAGGGAAAGGTATACGTTTACAGTGTTTCTTACAAGCTGTTGATTATTATTATTATTTTTTTTTGCTCTCCAAAATTATTTATTTAACAATTTTAGAATCAAGTCTGTGTATAAGACAATTGGATATTAAATTGGGAATTATGTAGGTTCAATAATGAGTATACCGTGTAGATATGATAAACTTTATCATTTTTGTTGGATTTTTTTTTTTTTATAAATTATTGAGATAAAAGAGAAGGGAGAAAAGAAAAGAGAGAAAAATAAAAGAAAACTCGTAACTTTAATTCTCTTTTAACTTGAGGAAACTTTGGGTGCTGGGGATAGGAGGACGAGGTTGAGGAGGAGGAGGAGGGAGGTATATAGTACCTACGTATACCTTGTTAAACTTTTGTAAAGCGACTTAGTCAGAGTTTAATAAATTCTTAATAAAGTTTAAAGTAGTTTTCCCTGTGCAGCGACGAAATAACAAATAGTTCAATTTTACTATTCAGTAGTTAATTAATCAGCGATATATTTTTTGTTCTTAGCTTTTTTTTATGTTCTTTCGTTTTTTTTTTTTTTTTTTTTTGGTAAACTTTTTTCAAACTTTCCGCAGATCTCTGTTTAAAAAAAACTTATACAAGATATATGTATGGTACGTATATACCTACTGCAATCGCGAAATTACACAACTAACTTTTCGTTTTAATTGCAACTACCCATAGTATATATATAAGTATACTATAAACTATATAAATTATAAACTCTTAACAAACTTGTTAAAAGTTTAAATACCAAGTTTTCGTCTACGTGTATAAGAGGTATATTAATTTGGAATTAACAAAAATATTAAGTAAAGTCATGTATAGAGAACCGCTTACTCAAATCTAATCGAAAAATATAATCCGCCGATAAGAAAAAAACTTGAATAAATCAAGGAATAAATAGGACAGCAATAGAAAAAAAAATGAAAATAGAATGAGACTGCCTGTCAAAGTGTACGAAAAATCCGCAGGCTCAATATATCCGACGATTGAATCCGTTTGGTAGTACAGAAAATCCGGTTAAATTGGAAATAGAAAAAACACAAAAAATTGGACGAGATTTCCATCGTTTGATCCTTCCTCTGCCACATAAGATCATTCGTTTTCTATAAAAATATATCGTGTCCAGCGAATATTTTTTTTTTTTTTATTTGAAAGAGAGATTTCTTACAGACGCGGATCGAGAGTCCAGTTTTTGTCAGATCTAAAGAAATGTGTTAAAACTTTAGCTGGCTCCTTTTAGCTTTGAGTATATTCTTCAGTCTTTGATGTGCATAGTGCTACTGCGTAATACATTGCAGCCAGATAAAATTGATTACATACACGAAATTAATAAGGGTCCGAAATAACTAAGCGAATTAATGAAATGCAACAAATTTTAAGGTTTTTACGTAGGGAGATAGGTATATACAGGTTACATGGCGATATGTTTCCCCATGGCAACAATCTCAATCAGATATAGAGAAACGAGCTCAGCAGCAGCAGCAGCAGCAGCAGCAGCAGCAACATCAACAGCAACAGCATATAAGAGAAGAACAGAGAAGCAGGGATAATGTATTCGATATATAGAGCTAATATATATCGCTCCAGATACAATATTTATGTCCCGGTGTATTTCACTATATAGCAGCCCATTATTCATTCAACGAGCATATTGAATAAGCATTAGCCCCCCGCTCCCTACCATCATATGGGATCTAAGCGTGCGCGGGTCTTAGCATATATGTATTATAAACTATCTTTTACCATTCACCGACACGAAATGATGTAGGTAGGTTGGTAGTAGGTATAGGTATAGGTACGCCATTGCACACGTATACACATACATATCTGAGGTACTACTTATGATACTTATACATACATACATCATTCTCAGAGTCAAGATAAGTGATTACGAGTTTCTATACATAAAGTATATATAGCCAGAAGTTGAATATACCTAAATCTTATAGAATCCAGTTTCTTATTTATATTTAAAGGTAATATATAAATGAAAAGAATTTTTATCATTTCTCTCTCTCTCTCTCTCTCTACGCGTCGTTATGACCATTGACCTAAACTTGATTGCGATTCTGTCGAAAGACGTCAGGGAATATCGAATTTTTGTCTGGACAAAGTCAGGGAAAAGTCAGGGAACTTTATTTCAGCTGAATTGTCGCCACCCTGATAAAAATAAAAGAAAAGAAACTAGAGAGAGAAATAAAAAAAAAAAAAAAAAAAATGAAACGGGAGTAAATCATCGCGACTCGCGTAGAACTGTGGACGACGACTAGGTTGGAGGGTGGAAAGAAAAAAAAAAAAAAACAAAAAAAAAAATGATGAAGAAATGTGGAAAAAGATCTTCTCCGTAAGATAGAAAATGGTAGTAGAAATTTGCCCGGGAGAGTAGAACTTTGACAATTTAAAACTTTGTTTTCTCTCCAGAGTTCCTTTAAACTCATACCACTTACTTACATTTCGTTATTCCCCGGTTAAACTTTTCGTTTTTATTATTATTATTATTATTATTATTATCATTATTATTATAAGTATTATTATTATTTTTGTACCGTTGCAATCGCTGCAGCGGTATACGTATATAGTCATACGGGATCTTTCCTGTATAATCTGCATATATACCTACTACTACATCGCTGAAAAATTTGAGGAGATAAATTTTGACCAGAAACATGTAGGGTATACCGATATGTATGTGTGAGTAGTAATACCACATCGAAGTGCAGTAAAATTTTTAAAAAGTTTTTGATGAATATATCGCGCAGTATAGGTATGTATACATATGTATGTACGTATTATCGTTGATATTACGAATCTCTATGGTAGATATGTATAACAGTTAATTACAGATGTAGATAAATTCATTCCATTCCGTATCATACGATACCGTTCAATTCTTGAATTAAATTGAATCTACAGAGAATCGCGATTCTCTTCTTCTTCTTCTTCTTCTTCTTCTTCTTCTTCTTCTGCTTCTTCTTTTATATTACGTGATTTTAAACAGTTCGACGAGCTGTACGCGTACGTACTTTAACTTCAAATATAATTCAGCGAATTTTTATACCAAATAGATATATATTCTAATTCAAGATAAAAGGGATAAAATAAAGAGAGAACGAAAAAAAAAACAAAGATGATTTTTAAACAGCAAGTATAAGTATGAGCTGTAGAGGTATATAAGTACGTTTGTACTCGTATAAGCATCCTTGAAATAAAACTGATCGCTGAAATAAATAAATTTGCAATATAAATATCGTTGATACATAATATCCTGCAACCAGCATATCTATACCCTACCTATCTACCAATTTATACGAACGATTATTTATCTGGTTCATCCGTATCTCAGTAAATAACCGAAGAAACCTTTGGCTTAGGGCAGAATTTATATAGTATAGTTTCGTCTAATTTGAAAGAATAAAAAATTGAAATGAAATAAAAAATCATTCATCTTAGAAACGTGTATAATGGTACAGAAAAAAATTATACGTAGCGCATGGTGAAGTAGTAGAAGGGGGGTGGTGGCGTATACCTATATGTAAGGTGAGGTAAGGGTATCCCCCTATCCCACCCGAACCCCCTGTACTTACTTTCTTCGTAGAAAATTACAATACCCGTGGAAATTTACAGAGCTCCATAAATTCTCATGGAGTAGCAATAAAAGAAAATGTCCAATAGCTCGCCTTGATAATACTGAATATGAATGAAGGGTGGAGCTGCTCCGTTCCCATTACACTGTTTTATACTCACCTCTCATACCCCCCTCTCTCGTTCTCTCTCCTTTTCTCCAGCTCCCAGGGCTTACACCCCCTATTTTTATTACACCTATTCCACGTTTTATAGCATCAGACTAACACACAACGTAAGGCTCGTGTATTCGCGGTGGATATAAATATAGATATTCATATTATATTCGCTATTGTATGTAGTACATAGGTATATTTCAATTCTATTTTACATATCTTATTCTGTTAGCTTCAGATATCCTCGGGTGTTGAAAAATTCGGCATAAATCTTAACTTAATCAATACATAAACATGTGTATAATTAGTAAGAAAATAATTATACATATGTATAGCTATGCGGAGGAAGGTTGATAGGCAGACGATGGAATTTTCGTTTTTCTTTTTTTTTTATTATTTTTTTCTTTTTATTTTTGTCTCCAAAATATAGTCGCCAAAATATACATGTATACCTATAAGAGAGAAGGAGTGAGAAGCATTTTAGGGAAAAATATGCACTCCAAGTGATCAACGACGGCGGGATATATATACAGGTATATAGATAGGGGTATGCTCTTTTCTTTTCTACCCTCTGTAAATCAGCAAAAGTGCATACATACCTACCTGCGTATTAGATGGTGAGTGATCATTTTAAGTGGAAACCTGCAGTCTGCAGCCTCACGTCGGTCGTGTCCCTATCTCAAAAAAATGAAAATGAAGTAAAATGAAATTTTTTCTTCTTCAAAGAATATTAATTTATTTATTAATTGCACGTATTTGCGGATCAGATCGTAACTGAGATCGTGATTTATTTATAATATATATATATATTATACACTTAGACACCTATAAGTATAGATATTATTGGTGTAATTATCGAGACAGGATAATTCGCACTGTTAATATACCGCAACGATCGCGATTGAGAAATATAATAATCAACACGTTATACAACCGAAGAAAATATACAGAGTGCATACACTTTCTCTGATTACAATTTACGTGAGTTGACTATATTTTTATATAATTATATAGATATCACCTACTCCAACTGCAGTTAATGAATTACATGTACATATAATACAGAGTAGTTTATCTTTTCATTCTTAAAGTTAATCCTTATATTACCTATCTACGTGTATGTGTATGACCAGTAGATGCATATACCCATAGGGATCACATAATGCTCAAAGAAAACGAAGCTACTATCGTGATAAGGTTTTACGTCTAGGTACGTAGGTACGGTTTTATCGGTTTATACGTAAAAACCGAACGATATACTTACCTATATATATATAACCGTTGAATACTCAGATAAATTGTGGGTATATATGTATGTGTATATGTATGGATGTACCGGTAAAGATGATTTTTTTTCTCTCTTTTTAATGCAAATCCACGGTTATATGGCTATAAAAAATGATGCGAAAGAAATAATTTTAACAATAATAATAATGTTAATATATTAAGAACAAAGATTGATAAGAGGTATTTTTTTTTTTTAAACTCATTATGATAATGGAAGAGACCTGTAAGTTAAGGTTCGTTCATTTAGCTTCTTTTTATTCCCTTTTTTTCGTTTCTTTTTTCATCTTCTTTATATTTAACTCTTCGAATTTATATCTGGATATTATTTTTTTACTCTTTTCTCAGTCTCTCTCTCTCTCTCTCTCTTTCTCTCGCTCTATATATACGTATGTATAATGTCTCTCTCTTTCTCTCCCTTCCTCTTCGCTACGGTCTGTAGCAACCGGTAAATATTTCAGATTGGAATCTAAGTAATAGGAAGGGGGATTTTATGGGCTGCGTAAAAGTTAATTAACTTTTTTTTTCTCCATTTTATTTATTTTTTTTTCATTATTTTTTTTTTATTTAAGTGCTGTATGTACATATATATGTATAATGTATATACACACATATATCCATATATATACGAGATCAGGGTGGCGACAAACATCATTTTATAAATTAAAAGTACGTTTATTTTCAACTTATGAAATTATTTTACATTTTTTAATATTTTTTTTCGAAATGTAATATTCGTAAACGAACGGAAAAAGCTCTTCGCGATACATACCTATATCTTTATTCCATTATATTGCAGTGAATGCACATTTGGTGAAGCTTCGAAAATAATCGCGTAAGAAACAGAATAATAGATATTACCAATCCCCCCCCCCCAGTCATCATGACTTCGCTCAAGTTGATTGCGATTCTGTCGAAAGACGTCATTAATATCGGGAATATCGAATTTTTGTCTGGACAAAGTCAGGGGAAAATTAGGGAATTTTATCTCAGTTGAATTGTCGCCACCCTGGAGATTCCATCATTCTTCGGAACGTTAATTCGATTTGAATAGAATTCTTCGATTTTTTTTTTTCTTTTTTTTATGTAATCCAGTCAATTTGTGTACATACATACAAACACGTTAGTTCTCAATTTTTCATTTTTTTTTTCCATTACCTTTTCTCCTGATTTTTTTAAATTTTTTTATATTTTTTTCTCCTCTTTTGACGAAACACGTGCAGTGCACTTGAGGCTCGTACGCCCTTAACTGTTTTCTTTTCTTTTTTCCTTCTCTTTTTCTGCTTTTTCTTAATATCTCGTATCTAAACAAGTGCTGCACGTGGCCGTGTAGAGTATTAAGACAAAAATTTCTAAACAAGTTTCAGACATAAAACGTATCCCTCTAAAATATAAACTTTGAGAGTTTTATCTATATTATAGAAAAATTTTCCATCGACCTTTACGGAAGTAAAGTTTCGCCTTTCGAAGAATCCGATCAATTAAAAAAAAAAAAAAAAAAATCTCTAAGATCAAAGCTACGTATATGAATGAAATAACAATTTTCATTATCATGTTATAAAGTTATTAATGCTGCAGCAGGGGCCTTGCAGGCGCTAACAAACCCTGAGGATATATTTCTTCTCTTCTCTTTTCTCTTATGGACTCCACTCTCACTCTCTTTTCTCTTTTCTCTTTTCTCTTTTCTCTTTTCTCTTTTCCCCTTTTCTCTTTCCTCTTGATTCTCCTCTTCTGTTGCCTCGCTCGGGTTTGTACTTAATTAACTTGGTCCATTGTCTTCCATGGGCCACATCTATATGTTAATCCGTGAGCTAAAAATAAAATCTTACAGGATAGGTATAAGTCGCAGGCTCATGAACGAAGTAAAACAAGATAGAAAAAATAAAATGGAATACCTATTACAGTATAGTTATACGGATGTATAAACGAGCCATAGCGAAGAACAGAAATAAATAACGATATTAAATACAGAAAAAATATCGTTATTCATAATAAATGACATTTCTCATACCTGACAAATCTAATGACAAAAAGAAACAGAAAATTGTAGAAAGTTGAATTTGTTGTGCTCATTAATTATTTCTCGTTTGACCTGTATGTGGGAAAAAATTTCAAAATTCTAGAAAATCGGAATCGTTAAACATTTTAAGATATGGGATATCTACCTATGCCCCCCTTGGGTATACCTAATACGTACACAAAAGGTTGAAAGAATAGATAATCCGATAGTCGGAATAAAACGATATAATCTTAGATATATATATATATATATATACCTTGTACTTTATGCCTTATATACCTACGTTTGGCAGAACCCGGGATATGGTAGGGGTGAAGTTCTAAGAAGGCTTTATATATAAGCCCTTATTTCACTTGAACCCCTGACAACATCCCCTATCGTTCCGCGCCGTTAGCTTTAACTTCCCAACCCCCGTGACCAACCCCTTACACCACTTCTCTCTAGTTACGTGAAAGCGAGAGGACGATCACAAAGCTTGGCTTGATCGTCTAGCGATTTTATTACATTTCGTTCTTCGATAATTGCGTTCTTGCGATTTTTTTTTTCAGTTTCCGTATTCAAAATGAGAACAAAGAGAACAAAAAAAAAAGAAAAAAAAAAAAACGAATCAAAGAAAATTGCAGAAAAGGAACAACGCGTTCGGAAGATTAATTCATTCCTCATTCTCGTTGTCAGACCTCCGTCTCAATGTACATACCTACTCTTAATTCTTTTCGGTAACCCTTTTAGCTACGCAAACCCGTGAGTACCGTCGATTAATCAAGGTACTGGTGTGAGCAACGATTAACGAGCCAAATGCCATTAGTCCGAAAATTCCCTGATCCCTAAAAACAAGAGAACAAGTTATTAATTGTTAGCGGGAATATTCCCGGAGTATAAGATATCAGAGCTTCTATCGCGATAGATTATGCCATAAATGCGAGATTTTTGTTAACCAGAAACACGGGAAGGTATAACGTCGATCGATGAACGCCGCCGATTAATAAACGCCCGAAAATATTCCACCTGATCCATCGAACGAATTTATAATCGTTTAATAACACACATCTTCTCCCCCTTCGTAGAAAGTTCACACATGTGCGATAAATCATTTCATCCAAGCTTCATGAATTAGGGATAAACCCTTGACGTGATAGTGATCCTCGTTAATGACGTAAGAGCTTAGTCACGTTTCTCTATGCTCATGTGTTCTATTAGTTCTAGATGTATATATACCTATATATAGAAAATAAATGGCAAAGTGGTTTTTGGCAGGACTAAAGGGGCGATTCCATTATACATACATATCTATGTATATATATACACATATAGGTATAGGCATATCAGATCGATCGATCGAACGGACCTTTACGGGCAATAATTTAATTGCGACATAAATATTATCCTGATTTATGTCGAAGGGGGGGATGCCAATGGACGTGACTCTCCTGTGTTACAACGGGAACGGGATTTTTTGCCATGGAATTGCCATGATACGTTTAGTTCACAAAATCCATATATACACAGCGATCGAAGGTGTAGCGATAGAAGAGCATATAAGACGTATATATTTTTTTGAATTTCGAGTGAAATATTGTCTTCCAAAAATCTCTGGCTTTTCGTATATAGCCGTAGATATTTTTACGATGTAGTTTATTTTTCATTTCGTATATTTTTTATCATTATTATTATAATTTTTTTTTTTTTTTTGTGTCTTTCTTACGTTTCTTGTTATATATTCTGTCCTTTTTACGTTGCGATTTACTTTATTTTCCCGCACCCGCGCTGCAGGTTGTAGAGAATAAGAAAAGAATAAGGCCCTGTATTATAGGAGATGAGAATATCACGCGCTAATTTGAAAGAGGAGTAAAATATGCCAGGGCTCCCGCGACCCCCTCCGCATGTACGTCCCTCTTTTACTCTCTAAATCCAGCCGGGGCTTAGATTTAAAAACAACATTTACAGACGAAATATGGTGCGGAGGCTCGGCAACGCTGCTGAGATTGGATTGTGCTATGGCGGCGAATTACCAAAGTGGATCTGGAATTGGAATAATAAGATTTCCAAGTAATATCCAAGGTTTATTGGGGCAGTAAAAGACGGTCCCCACTCCACCCTTCTCTCTCTCTCTCTCACTCTCACAATACGTGGGTGGTCCAAAGCTTATACATACGTATGCGGGGATTTGGAAACGGATAACTATACATACTGTACAGTTTTTCCAGATGCCTATCTCCCAATTTCGTTTTCCCCGTTTCTGTTATCCCTTAACAGAATTTCGCTTTCCGACTATATTTCTGCACGAAACTTTGCGGTTGGTCGTCCTTACATAGGGGTCGGTTCAAGTTTCGAATTTTTATAAATACCGATCTCACAATTTTTAGAAAAAATATTTCCTGCACGAAGGTCTGCATGTAGTCGATTGAAAAGAAAACTTGAACTTAAAAAACACCGAAGGTTTAAAATTCCAAAATTCGAAACTCACACATGTATATTCAGATCTTTCCGAATTTTAATCTTCTGTACTTTGAACGCTTCTGAAAATTTCAAATCTCCTGAAACAAATTTGTAATTATTTGACCGTTTCCAGAACTTGAAAAAATTCCTAATTTTCTTCATTTGTCGATAAACCCGCGTTTAACATTATTTCGAGTATTACAATTCCGTGATAATCGTCTCTTCGAATTTCTAACACTCTTCTGTATACCTATACAGTCCGATTGTGTAACTGTGAGATTAAGAACTCGCGGGGGGAGGGTGTCGAGTAGTCGAATGGCACTACGGTAGATGATTTAGAGTTTGGAATGTTGAAAACAAGCGGTAGGAATTATGAATTTATTGTTATTAAAGGCAGCTCGGAATTGCTGCAGCCATATCCAACCCCCGCGTATACGTACCTACCCTCACCTATACCTACCCGACGTCTCATTTGGATAACGTATTATTTTCGTAAATCTTTCAAAGTTATACTTTCTGTGGTAATGGCCCTCGTATTTCACCACGATCTACCACACACACACATACCTCTATATACATACATACCACCATATTACATAATACCATGCCCGCTCCCGTCTCTCTTCCTTCTCCAACATACTATATATTACATCTACATCTATACATTGGCTTTTGTCCAACTATGACATATATATACACAGCTCGGTATTGACCCATCAAAAATTTATTCAAAATTCATTTTACAGGGATTTTTGTTTAATGAGATTTAATTATGTAGGTACTGGTGCAGATTGGTATGGCAGGTATTTGTAAATAAATGAAATAAATAATAACGAAATAGACTAGGGTCCCTCCGTCCGTTCATCCACGATATGCGAAACTATTGATTCTCTCGGACGCGATCTCATCCCCTAAATATATATATAAATATATATTTTTCTTCTCCACCGAAACACGCAACTTAAACTTTACAACACCCATACGTCTCAATTCCATTCCCGGAAGTTATTTCGAGTACGAAAATGTTATAGCGGGACGAAATGGAAAGGGGAATAAAAAAATAAAAATGAAGAGAAAAAATATAGGGTAGAAGATATGAGGAAGAGAGCGATGGAAAGAAGATGACTGACTAGATGAGGAAGAATAAGAATAAGAGACAGAAGTAAAAAAAAAAAAAAAAATACATATTTACATACGAGAAATCGGGGTAGAGGTATGAAAGAATGAGAAACAAAAAAAGTCATCGATTAGTATAGGAAAATCAATACGAAATAAGTAAAGAAGGGGGGAGAAAAAAAATGGAATAGAAATAAAAATTGATACGGCGGTAAACTATAACGTAGGTGGGTATGTCGAAAATATATAGTTGGAAATGGGATGGGAGAATATACATAGGTATATATACGGCATGGCATGGCGTAGCGAGAGTTGGTTTACGATCCATAAATTTCTTGTTATCGGTGTAATTTAATGGTCTCGGTAATCTGCGAGAGCTAATAACACACGAAATTCAATCGTATATATTGCCTACGAGATGACAAAACCTTCATTACTTAGCA
Source organism: Macrophya alboannulata (assembly GCA_949628255.1). Lineage (NCBI taxonomy): Eukaryota > Metazoa > Arthropoda > Insecta > Hymenoptera > Tenthredinidae > Macrophya > Macrophya alboannulata. The sequence continues at coordinate 37,111,172 of OX451208.1, read as the reverse complement.
TCGAGTTACGTTATGTTACGTTATGTTCACGTTACTTTGTGCAATCTTCGTATACCTACTATACATATAAGCTAAAACTAAATCTTTTAACAAACAATTGTAGTCTACGGGACATTTTTATTATATATACTTTCTCTAATTTCTCGCGAATATGATCAGTGCTGAAATTTCGCTCAGTTTAAGTTTGGCTCCCTAGATTTATCGATTCAATTATCTATACAACGCGGGGTTTTACATGGATAAGAACTGCAGGGGCATATTATACGAACGGAAAAAGCTCTTCGCGATATATATATATATATATATCTTTATTACATTATATTGCAGTGAACGCAAATTTGGTGAAGCTTCGAAAATGAACAAAGTCAAGGAAAAGTCAGGGAATTTTATTTCAGATGAATTGTCGCCACCCTAATAGCTGTATGTATGTACGTATGTCACATGGTTCTCTTCCTTTTTATACATCTTCTTTTCTTTTTTTTTTTTTCCTGTTTCGAAGCGACAAAATAAGATATGGGTTTGCCTCCGTCCACTGGCCGTAAGTGTTTTCGGTAGAACTTTGAGTGGTTTTAAACTTTTAAAGGGCAGTTGAGAAATAACGTGCCCAATATATCCCTCTCCACAGCTGCCGGTATATCTACAGCACTTTTCATACTAGACGTTGAATTTTATCATTAAAAAAAAAAAAAAAAACGAGGCGAGGCGAGGTTTTCAAAAAAGAAAGAAAAAAAAGACAAAATTTATCGAATTCTTTTATCGATTTATCGCAATTATTTGCGCACGTTTCAGCTGTTGCGAACCATACCATATTATATATCACTATATTTCGTCTCTACGACTATTAACCTGCATCATACCTGCACCACCTACGTGCCTCAACCACTTTCTCCGTAAAATTAATTCCTCGTAATATACATAATTGAAAGTTTCAAACGTACGATTCTTGCATTATACACACATCTATGTACGTACCTATATATACATAATTTCAGTCGAGAAAGAGACAGAGAGAAGAAGAGAGAGGGGAAAAAAAAAACACAAAAAATAGAGAAAGAAGAATATTTTTGGGGTCATTTGTGTCGAGTGGGTATGGTATCGCGTTAACTCATCGTGAAAGCTGTAGTATTTTGTTGTCATAAATAATTAGAGGTATAAAGAGAGAATTATTGTTTGAAAAAAAAAAATCAAAAAAATCTCGCTGTAACACTTAAATTTATATATACTATATGTATATAGGGAGAAAAATATTTATAGTTATTAAGCTATTATAACCGAGCCAAAGCGATTATCTAAATCTAATTAAAATCTAACCCCCGTATAGATGCGCGCTGATGCGGATATATATGTATATATATTTATATAAATTAACTTCAATATCGTATACCCTATATATAATTCTCTGTTATAATCTCTATAATACCGCGTTGAAAATTATCATCATAGAAATCTAGACCGTAGAAATCCGGATATTTGAAATCGCACTATAACAATTACAACTGGCCTAGCCGCGGCTCCATGAAGTAAATTACAAATTTTTTTTTTTTTTCTTCAAAATTTAACATCCGGTGAAATTTAATCTAGATACTTGATAATTTATAATTCCAAAAGGAATGGCTCATAAATAAATAAAAAATACATTTTCCTGTCCCCCTGAATATTTAATGTAGGTAGGTAGGTAGGATATACGTTGATTATTAATAAGTTGAAAATTTTTTTAAGAATTTAATAGAGGCCGAGTTTAATTCCGCATTTGAAAAAATTCAAAGCCAGTTATTATTCAATTAACTAAAGAATAAAACTGGAAATTTGTCATTACATCTCATAATTCGTTGCATAATTGGAAACACACGCGACGGTTAATTTCGGCCCCCGCACATAATTACGGTGACCCCTTCTCATGGTGTAGGCTTTAACATACATACATAGATTCATTACCCAACTTATATATCACACAACTTTGCCAAGTGTACGGGGGGGTGGGTCATAGGTTGCTTGCAAACGGTGATAACGAATAAATCTATCAACCGAAATGGCTGAACGACCTGAATATCAATTAATTGACACACATGACACTCGCCTGTGGTAATAGACCGTGTACCTATTACTATACCTCGTCGAGGCGAAGTGTCACGCATATTATATATAGATATGTATGTACATATCCGTTCGGAGTCATGTATTGTCACTCCGTGACATAATCGTCGATTAATCACTTGTCGATTTTTTTTTTTTTTTTTTTTCTTATTCGCTTTCGATTCTTTACAATAATATTGAAAATTATTATTCAAATATGAAATGCGACTGTGATATGTATGACATTGGTACATATATTGTATAATCGTGTGCGATATGAAACGGGGTTAGGTGCGTGCCGTTGAATTTATACATTAATAAGGACTGTTTATCGTAAATATACTCTATATACATACATACATACATGTACATATGCATGTTACACGATGGTAGAGAGTTTGTAATTAAAATCATGATATATAATTGAATTAGTCACAAACTAACTCAATATGCAGCAACAGCATGGCAGCAGTCTATACATACCTATACATATGGATATATATTATATTTATATAGCTACCCAGGTAAATTACAAATGAGAATGAAAATATAAAGTGCTAGTTCATCAAATTAATATCTCGCTGCCTCGGGGCTGTAGGTATATATATAGGTATGATAGTAATTTATTGTACTGATATATCAAAGCCTTTTAATCGATCAGTGTCGAAGTATATAACTTAGTAAAGAACGTTGAAATTTTTTAATCAAATAAATATTACAGTAATTATATGATATCTTCGATTAGCTGTGAAACCTCGGATTGCACCTATCTCTTTAGGTACGACCAGATTCGTATCGAAATTTTATAAAAGCTGCATATACGTACATACCTATATACAGACAATTATATCATTTGTGTTCAATATAATTTCACTTTATCTATAAAGAAAAAAAAAAAATTGTTCGATATTATTTTATCGATATATATCTACACTCTTGAACTTGAATTATGATGATCTTTATACTGTAGATTTATATCGGCGATTAATTAGGTACAGGAAATTAGTATTATCGAGGAGCAAGAAATTATTTATTCAAAAAATAAAATCACGCACAAAAAACCTCCTCCTCCTCCCTCGATCAATATCTTATAATTATGTACCTACATCAAATCGAAAAAAGATAATTTTTTATCTCGACTTTAATTCTGACTGCAATTTCGAAATACATATGTATACTCTATACATATACTTAGGAAGAGGTTTATGTATATCCGTAATATCGCACCTGTACTATATTTAAATTTGTCATTAATTAATATATCGCTGATATACTCGCATCTATATATACATATATGTGTATAATATTCAAGGAGTAAAGCACGCTGTGATGGGATGCTGCCATCCCAGGGTGAATGACTGACGATGCTCCGAGATGAAAGCTGGTGATGATGACTCGTCCTTTTAAACTGGTTATTACGCTATTGTGGCCAAACTGCCTCATCCCTCTACTTTTCTCTCTATCTCAAGTCTCACTGCAGTTTGGTATAGGTACAACTGAAAAAAAAAACGTTTCTTCTCTTCTTCGATCCCTTTATTCTCGTTTGTGATACTCAATTTAAGAAAGGATGCCATTCATACATATATTTATCGGGTACCTAATAAAAAATTGATCGATCGAATTTTCGGAAATTTAGATACTTATATTATATGCTAACCGTGTTGCAGAGTTGATCGATCAACCCACAACTGTCTCTGTCTCTCTTTCTCGTAACGAGTAACGAGTAATGTTGTTCCTTATAGACTCGTAACGATCATTATACAATTCACAAAAGCGATTTCATTATTTCTACAACATTATCCCCCACACTGCGGTCTGCTATCCCGTAACAACTTACTCGTTTGTGTAACACGGCTACGACCTACGTAAATTCGATTACATAAATACGTAGTACATCAAAATAGGTATATATATACATATAGTCAAGATTTGTAGCCTAATTGAGTGTACCTGATGATTTTTTTATTTTTGATATATCAAAAAAATTCACGTCGAGCGTACAGAAAATTCGTTTCATTCGTTTTATCGTTACAGAAAATATTTTGCATATAGAAACGGGATTTGACTGTCGATTGAAATTTGCGAAATTTGCGAACGACTGTATACATATAGGTATAGGCGAATTTCATCCAGTTTGTTAGTTTTTCTCTACTTCGAAACTTTTTTTTTCCTTATTTATTCTCTCTCCTCGGTTATTTATTTTTCTGTTTTTTTTTTGTTTTTTTTCTTTTTCTCCTCTCGCCAATACAAGGCGACAGGCTCCATTTGCACGGGAATTTGTTCAATCCTGGGTAAAGCGGATTGACAGATTTCATGATTCCATTCGGGTACCTACCTACTCCACCAGTGTATACAGAACGGTAAGTTTTTTCTCTCTCCTACCCTCTCTCTCTTTCGCCCCCTATCGACGGTCGCCATATTCCTTTCCCAGGGGCTCCCTTCGTTCGTTCGCAAATTGAATTTCGCTTATTGAGTCAGGTTTACTCAGAAATGATTTTCCGTTCGGTCTACTTAAGGTTCTGTAGAAGGTACTCTCTCTCCCTCCCCCATATATATATATATATATATATATATATATATATATATATATATATATGTATATACCTATAGAGGTAAGAGGAAAGAGGAGGGAAGAGCCTCCGTGACCTTTCACCCCTACCCTAAAGCCTCGTCCCCATTCCTCCAGGAAAATCTCTACTTGGCTGTGCCAAGGCAATATAAAAAGAAGAAAGAAAGAAAAAACGAAAAAAAAAAATAAATAAACGATATTTTTCTAGCCTCTCTCTTATCTCATTGGGCGTGGGACTTATATATATAAATATATTTCAAACGATAAGCCGTACGCGGCCGTACACCGCGGTACGTGTTATCAGCTGTGCAAACGAGACTAAAAAAAATTTCTCGGAAAATCAATACCTTATTTAGGTATTATAAATATATAAAGTTGTACTTCCACCGATCGCATAAATAAAAAGTAAAATATACAAACACGTAAAGCACGTTTTTTTTTCTGTTGATCGTTTATATTGCCTATTTGAGGCATCATCGCGTTTTATTTCACTCCTCACGTTTCCATTGTACCTACCACCTTAACATTATTATATATCTAGTTAGTTAGTATTTACGATCACGTACATTACCTACCTACTGTTTCATCAAACGAAATCCTCTGACAATGAGTTTTCTGGCAGCAAAGCAACGGTTTAAAAAGAAGACGAAGAAGCAGAAGAGCTTTTGTTAATTCTAAAAGCGTGGCGTAGTCCTTCCTGGACCAGGGCCAGTTATACGTAGTGCATCGTTAGGTAAATACATACGTACGTCTATTATAGATACATACCTATACATATATTAACGGTTTCGATTATTCTCACGGTGAAAGTAGAAGATATATTTATTTAGTATCCCTAAGGTATAACTTATTTGACGGACTCATATTTGCAGTACACAGGCACATAGGTGCATAAGTAGGTGAATAAATATTCGTTAAATATTGACAATGGTATATAAATTATTATCTTGAGCAAAAAAAAAAAAAACGGAAAAATAACCAAACGATTCATAATTTTTATTTAAATATGTTATATATATGTATATACTATATATATGAATTTGCAATCGGGTTGAGGCGATTATAATGAAATGCAATTAATATAAAAAAACAAAACCATATTACGAAAAATATTTCCGCGAATAATGACACTTGAATATATATATAAAAACAAAACAAAAAAAAAAAATGGTCTTACGGAGCAGTCAATTCCGTCTATACCATTCCACACCTACCTACCTTTTGAAATTAATTAAAATTGAAAAGGGTGTAAGGTGTGATATACAGCTCGCGGTCTCCGTATACATACCTACAACTAATTGGTAAGAAGTGTATAAGGTCAACAACGCGTCTCCTCAAACCCCCGCGTGACTTTAAATAAAATATAATGATCTACACGATTTTTGAATTTAAAATCTCGGTACTATGTATATTTATACAAGTATACTCTTTTATGTCGAATATACTCGTTATACCTTACACCCAGATATATATAACTTCATTAACATAGTGTATATGTATACCTGTATCCGGGGAATTAGGTGTTGTCTAATTGCCACCATGCCTCTCACAGCTCTCTGCAGGTATGTGTCCTCAACTCACTTAGGTATCGGTATACGTACATAAGAACTGCGCGGGTCTCCGATTTCGCAAGACTAATTCTTATCACTCGTTAATTTGAAAGAATTTTTTCTTTTTCAAATCTTTTTTTGATTTCCCGTGGTTTATTTTCATCTTTTTTTTTTTTTTTTTGCTGTCGTTTCTAATTATTCGAACAAAAACCACCTGCACTCTAATTATAATAATCAGTCTAACGAACTTCGGTTATATACCTTATATACCTGCAGGACGATGATGTTGCAGGTATAGAGGGCCCTGTATACCCTTTATACTGTATATATATGTATTTAAGAGGTGGGCTTCAAGGCGTAGACTCAACAACAGGTGCATGCCACTCTCCTTCAGTTTCTACACTCTATATATTATGTACACACGTGGTGAATTTATGCATGTATCCATCCATGTATCTGTACATGTTACATTATATGCCACGCTTTGTGGCAGCCATTATCGTATATATGTATAGCTGCAGAATAATTTATGTATGTACATACATACATACGTAGAACATATCTAGATACTTTATTATTGTATAAACCGATTGTCGATACATGGACACTAATTGAGATTCAATTGATATACAATTAGCCTATTAATTTGCTCGTTTCTTTTCCATTTTTTTTTTCTTCCTGGTTCACGGGTGAAATCTTCCAAATGCAAAAAATTGCAATATATGAAAAATGAAATGCGATTGCAAAAAAAAAAAATCAAAAATCAAAAAGGTGGAAAAACTTCTGCAATTTAACTTTATATTACGAACTGTGTTAGAGAGTAGCTAAAAAACGTATGAATGGTAGCGAGGGGGCAGGAAGAGGAGGAGGAGATACGTTAATATTATGTGGAACAGAGTGGATATGTAATAATTATTTAAAAATAGGAAATTACGTAATGATGGATCATAGCGATGGTGACGCACACCGGGCCAGTTTAATAGTTGCGTAATTTGCAATTCGTAAGGCGGGATTCAAACATTGAATTGTTTCGACAGAAATTAATGATAATTACGTATATTAGCTATACTTACGTGTATACATTTATTATACCCATATTATACACTACATCTATATACATATAACTTTGTCTTACATTATAAAACTTATGACATACTCGTATAACGTGGAATATATGTATACACATATATACATATATACTGAAAAATTCTTTCCTTCTTTCGGTTTCCTTTCGATTTTTTTTTTCTGCTACACTTCGTTCTTTTTATACAATGTATAGTCAGTCATACGATTAGATACCAGGGTTTAGAAATTCAAATAAACAGTTTCACATTTTTTACTTCCCGATTACGTAAGCCGCGCATTTCTATACCTATCTCTGTGTCTTTTATACACTCAACCAACGCGGACTTTCATAATTGGATATTTCAGTTACCGTGTTATATTACTGCACATACTATACGAGGCATAATCATACTCCCGGCTACATAATTACTTACATATACCCTTTTATTTTTATTTTTTTCTTTGTCAGTCGATTCTAAAACACACAATAAACTCGTAGGAAATTATTTCTTATATAGCACAGTTATTAACCGAACTAGCTGCCATGCTGCAGTTGTTTCGATAGATTTGCAAAAGCCAAAAGAAAAAAAAATAAAATCGATATGTGTGGGGATCGATGACTTTAAACTGTTTGTGTCTCGTTTTCGGTATGCACGATAATTATTTCCACATATATTTTTGAGGAAAAAAAAAGATTCATTAAGATTTCAAGATAATCAATTATTTTTCAAGTTATGAAAGTCTCTATTAACTTTCTGGATTCGACTGAAGAAAAAAAAGAAGCAAAAAAAAATACATATATAAGAAGAAAATGAATGTATTCAGGTATAATTAACATATAATTAGGTTTATCTTGAATAATGACGATACATTTGCATGTAATAATCATTAGTCAAACGTGATTGTAGTTTTTTTTATTTTGCTTTTTTTCTTTTATATGCTCAGTATAATAACGCGGTAATATTTCAAGTTGAAAAGTAAAAAAGAAGAAGAAGAAGAAGAAGAAGAAGAGGAAAAAGATAATCTCGAGAATTGTGGATGAAAAAATTTTTTTCTTAGCAAACTGCTTTCGAATATATGTACGTATACATGTACGTATGTATTCCCTCGAGCCTAAAGATCGCTTTTGTACTAGGTATCCAGCGCAATGAATTCGTCTTTTTCAAACTTCCAATCTTAAGTACACACACATACACATTGATACCTATATACATATATATATGTATATAGAAATACAAGAAGTGAAAGTATGGTTGTCGCATTGTCAGCACGTCACAATGTACACTCGTTGAACAAAGTACAGATATAAATATATACATATTTTTAGTCATTGTTTAGCAGATTCAATTTTTTTTTTTTTTTGTTTTTTTCCCTGAATCTCGATCAGGTTTTTTTTTAACTGTTCACCTGCCGGTATAATATACCTAGACTCGGCGGACGATTTTAGTCCAGACTTATATACTTGCGGGGCCAGGTTGACGTGCCGAATTTTTAAAGTTCCGAATTTTAATATTACGCAGTCAAGATTTTTAAAAATAGCATTTTGCCCCGAAACTCTGCATAGTCAATTTAAAAAAAAAAACAAAAAAAAATCCGAATCGAAAAACATTGAACAAAATTCTCCAAAAATTGAAATTCACACAACTAGGAACTGCGTCGTGCTCGTCCATTAAATTTTCGGATTCTTGGACTTTCGGAGTTTTTAACGTTTCCGAGTTTTTACAGCTGTCTGCATTCCGATTTTTCCGAATTTTAATATTCTTCACTTTAACGTTTCTGAAAATTCGAAATCGTTTGTAATAAATTCGTAATCTTTATCGTTCGAAACTTCAATATTCGTCCCCGGCTTACTTATTAAGGTTAAATAATATATAAATCGAACACGGTTGATTTCGATCCATTTATTATACCTATGTACAATTTTCATACATACAATTCGCAATATGTATTTACCATAGCCCATGGCATACTTGACCGACTAGCACATCGAGGATGTAAATATATATTATAATGGCGGAGTTTATAACGTGGGAAATTCACGTAGCATTAAAGACTGGAAATAAGTCTACCATCTTTCTTGATCTAAGTGCTTCTTCGTGACGACGCTTCGACGGGACCGTAGCCCTCCTGTCCATGTGTCATTGTCACTGACGACTGACAACGGCAATAAATTCAGACGTACCCTGCCATATAGTATATATATATATATATATGTATATATGTATATATATATATATATATACACATACCGTATATAAAGTGGAGACATTTTAGTCTATATTATTGCTGCTGCAGCCACCAGCCAGCATAGCTAGGGGTGCCAGACAGACAGACATACATACAGGCGGATGTTTTTAATTAAGAATATATTACGCGCGAGCGGATCACCCCGAGATTGGATTAAAATTTCCTATTTCTGGAGAATGCGGATGATAAAACCGAATACATATATGTATATATGTAATAAAAATTGGAATATTAGGAAAACGGTATATACCTACGTGCATATACCTGGGTTGGATAAATTCATAACTCTACCTATATATACATATATCAACGTCGAAATGCGGCGTAGGTTATATAGCGAATAGGAACTATAACGCTATAGATATAAGATATGTATATGTATATGTATATAGGTACAGGGAGGACCCACTTTAAATTCTGCAGAATGCCACAACCTTTATGCTCCTGACATTTTAACTTTTAACAACCGGGCAGTTAAAACTTTTATAGTTTTGACTTTATCGCATATTTGTTCCACCGTCAAATTGGTTCTAACTTTAGTCATTTAAACTCTCGTGAACGCGTTCATTCTTCGATATATTATATACCTTATATAGTACATGTATACATATATCTACCCTACATAAGCTGACGTCTTAGTTAATCTATATACGGTGTAATATATTCCATTCTAATTGTCGGATTACTGCAGTAATTAATTAGAAAAAAAAAATTAACGAAATTTAACAGCATCCTCGAATACAAGTAAGTTTCATGTGCAGATAACCGACATTTGGCACCGAACCGTCCTTCGATCTCGACGCGATTCTGACTACCGTGAATAAAACGAGTAAGAAAGTAGCGATTTTTATTCGGCTACCGGATGGAACCGCGTATGTATCTTCGGTCTTTTTATCGATCGGATAAAACTCGGTTTAATAAATCTCATAAATCTTGAGTCGTGGTGTTGTACGTATACAGGGTGGCGACAGACCGGGCAAACCGGGCAAACCCTGGAATAGTCAGGGAATTTTGTCAGTTTGAAAAATTCTTGGAAAAGTCAGGGAATTACTTCGGCCCACTACTAACATGAGAACATGAGAAAAAATCATTTTATAAATTCAAAGTACGTTTATTTTCAACTTATGAAATTATTTTACATTTTTTAATATTTTTTTTTCGAAATGCCGCTTCGAAACGAAGCTAAACGAAATAAACAAAGTCAGGGAAAAGTCAGGGAATTTTATTTCAGATGAATTTTCGCCACCCTGGTATACCTTTACTAGAATGGTAATTTCGGTTGATGGACGAATTGATGAATTGAATTCGGCGTTAGATTCACAACTTGTATATGTATAATATAAGAATATAGACGCGATCATATTATTATACGGGATTATAAACAACGCGGGAAGGAACGATCTTTTATGTACACACACATACACGATGAAAGGTACAAAAGATTGCAGGTACAAGGATGAATTTAAGGGCCTGGTCGTGCCCCGGCTGTGCAGGCAAGCATAATGAAATATACTTAAAAATCGATGCGGACGTATAAGAAAATATCTGATAATTCTAATGAAATAAACCAAAAGATCTGATATTACCTGACGTGAAGTAAATATTTATACAAATATATGTATATCTCCTAGGTTGATTAGATATTATCTAATGTGGGTATAGGCACGTTATGTCGTAACTCCTGTAATGGCCTATAAATAAATTCATTATATCTGTGACTATATGTATACGTGTTATACAGCGCGTGTGTGTATGTGTGTGTGTTTCTTAAGATATGTGAAATAAATAATTCAACAAATGTAATACCCCGTATATACATATATTGTACTAAAGAGCCTTATCCATAATGTAAGGACGATTCTGGCAAGTAACTAGACAATATATTTATATATGCATGTATTATGTAGGTATACACAAGTTTTGCAGTACAATAAACTTTTGCAGATGTATGTGGGGATGTTTTTATGTAAGTAAAGTAATATTCGTCACTGAACGCGATGTTTCTTTAGATACTACGGTACTGCCATATAGGAACCTGTTTTCCTACTTTATTGAGGTTCCACTTTCCACCTTTTTGGATTCGTTTGTTTGTTAGTTTTTGTAGGTATGTATGTACTCAAGCTAGGGATATAATAGGTAAAAAATAAATCAAAAAAAAAAGTTCAACAAACTAAACGAAACGGTAGAAACCACGTTGATATAATAACGATAAAAAATAAAATGAAAATATATCCTTGAACCTCCGGCCGTTCTCTGTATACAAGTAACAAATTAACGCCCTACCTCTATAAAAGAAGAAAAAAAAAAAAAAAATGGTTAGAAATAACTCTGCGGTTTAATTTTTGACCGATAGTATAGGTATTATAGCTTAGCTTGTATTATCTAATTGATCAAAAAATTAATACATAAAATCAAATTTGAATACTCGAAAAAAATTGAACACCCAAGAAAACTGAAATTCGGATTCCCCCCACTCCTTTTTCTTACGTTAGCGATACTGTCAAACTAATCGCGTTACTTCTTCTTCTTCTTCTCCTCCTTAGTGGTTATATCCTCTTTAGAGCACGCGTTACTTCTACTGCGTGAGAGTATCATGGTATCTAAGAAAGCGAGAAGGTACGTCCATCTGCCGGTTAGATCGTTAACTTATGTTGTATTTTATTTTATTTTTTTCTTAGTTTCTAAGGAATTTAGCAAGTGATTGAACAAATACTTCAAGGTTGATTACAGTCGAACGTGAAATTTTAATTCAGGTAAATTGAATGAAAAAATGGAAAAAAAAAAATTATATCCGAGTTGTAATTTCCTCGAAGAAATTTCCTGAATTATTTGAGTCCTATGGGGGTTTTTTTTTTCTTCGGTTTCACTTTCTTTCTTTCTTTCTTTCTTGGTTTTACGCCTGTGTAGGTTATATAGTATTGCGTAAGAGAGCAATAGAGCTCGAGAAAACTTTCCTAAGCCAAGCCGTAAGCACAGGTTGTTAAAGATCGAGGCTTGGCTCAACTGTACGTATGTATGCACATACATGGATGAATATGTATGCGTATAGCTATGTGATTCGTTCGTCACCAGCGTCATATCTCAGTTGGGTTATTTATTTTTTATCGTTGAACAAACACTAATAACTCAATTTGTCACGATAACAATGTTTAACGTATATAATTCACCATCTGTCTTGATAAGTCTGAATTAGAAGTAACTGTACAGTGGAGGAGAAAGAGGAGGATGATGATGATGATGATGATGATGAAGATGAAGAGAAGTAAGAGGAGTATAAGACGAGGTCGTTGCCGTTGCCGTTGTCGTTGTTGTAGTTTATACGTTGTATCCCGTAACCCGTGTAGGTATAGCGATAGCCATAGCCGTAGCCGTAGCCATAGTCATAGTCATCTAGCCATAGCACTTGCCGATATTTCTGAAGACGACGAATACGACTACGACTACGACTACGACTACCTCAGCGTCGAGGTCGGAGTTTAAAAGATTTCCGAGATTTCTCCTGGGACGATCTCCCTCCTCGGCTCGGGCCACAAAATAAAAAAAAATAAGTAAAAAAAACTTGAAAAAAAAAAAAAGAACTATATGAATATAAAAGAATCGCGAGCGTATTTCCGTAGATACCTATGTAGGTACGTATGTATATGTAGGTAGGTAATACATTTATACGTGTATTATACTTCCGTAGCGGCGATTAACGTCGACTTTTACGACCGTGAAGAGAATATAGTAAAAATCGTTTTTAATAGAATATCTTATTTGCATAAAATGTCGTCGTATGTGAGTGTGTACATACATACCTAAAACACCATACGTACATGCGTATAGGTATATATGTATGTATATATTAAATATATACGTATATCCCCTTTGGCCACAATTTTGACGCATTAAAAGATTTAAGATAAAGAAGAAATATTTACTATAAGTGTATCGGTAAGGGTACACACGTATGTACCTACATACGTGTAATGATAATGAAAGGGGGAAAACTGGTTACTCCATTCCGCAAGTATATTGTGCGTATACCCATACATATTCCTTCGCGGGACTCAGGAATCGTAACGACCTACAAATATATACATTTTAGTGTATACGGGACCAAAGACTATAATCATTACTCGGAGGTAAAACGGAAAAAAAGTGTCAGAAGAACAGAAGAGAAAAAATAAAAATTGAAAATAAATTAAAGAAAGAAAGAAATATGCGTATACATATAGGTAGAAGCGATTTTCCCGCGGTATTTAATGACCGTTAATGACGGTTAATTTTTTCGGGCTGTAAAAAGGAAACATAAAAAATCACAATAATCATAATAGTGATAAAACAAAAAACCGTGAAGATATAAAAATGAAATCCCTGTTTTCTCGCGCCAGTGGAACATGAGTGGCGATATTAAACCTGTGGATATTAACCTTTTCGAGACGTACGTGGATAGAAACTGCGAGGTGTAAAAAAAAAAAAAAAAAAAGCCGATTGAAGATCGTGCGTTGTTGCGGAATATCACTTATTTGACGATGGATGGATGGGTTGTCGTAATGAATAGCTCGTACAAGTTACAGTGTTTCAAGTGATGTAAAGATTTATGTTTTTACTGTTAGAAGTATATATCTACGCGCGATGTTGCTGCTGCTAGAATCCCATCCAGGCATGTCAATTGAAGTGGTTTCCTATCGCTGGCTTGAATGTACATACATACGAATATACATACAACGCACGATTTCGATCGCAACTCGCAATTAACATAAGTCTGTCTCCCATTGCTTCATGGTGGCTGGACGCAGTGTACAGTGATATGTATATGTACGAATATGTATGCCTACGTGAATATTTTCAACACTTCGTTTTACGAGGAGATGACTCTGTTGCAGGCGATTGTATGTGTGTGTGTGTTTTTTTTTTCTTTCGTTCATTTTTGACTCAATTTTTTGACCCGCGAAAAGAAAAATTAGACAGCGTTAAATGTTTTCTCCTTTCTTTCTCACGTTCTTTTTTTTTTTTTTTTTCTCTTTCATCCCGGCGTCTGAATCGTTGCCCATTATAAGATTTTCCCTCATTGATATTTTCGTTTGAACCTAAATTTCGAAATGAATAGAAACGATTTATACTGAGAAAAAAAAAAATTAAATTCAAATCTTTACACAATTTCTTTGAAATCTCGCAATTATATATGGATACTAACACAAACATCTGGGTATATGAAGTACATACTTATCAATTATACAATTTCGACGGTAATGAAGGTAATCCCGTTTTTCAATTTCGTCTTGTATATAGTTTATTACTCGGTTTATTATATTAAAATCTGTTCTCTGTGGTGGAGAACCGGCGAATAATTTGTTTGAAAGAATTTTTTTTTTTTCTCTCACAATTTTCTGTCAACTCTAATTTCAAACATCTGTATCTATACATACACACATACATACACACATACATACATACATACATACATAAATATTTACGTACGAAAATTGGAAATGAGTGATAAAAGGCATGCGTACAGTTGCAGCTGTCTATAGGAAATTAATAAAATGTAAATAAAATTATTTACGGTGAGTCTGTTGAATTTAATTTATATACATGAACACATATAACTGTAATTATTTGTTCCTATACTGGAAATGATTACACGTACATACCATGTAGGTATATGTATACAGAATCGTAGGAACCGTTTCTAATCGTAAAGCTACGTGAAACGGACGTAGGTAAACACTACAATATGTACACATATACCTATATTTGGGTATTTAACATCCTTAATACCCGAAGTAAAGCTAATTGCTAGTAGGTACAAGTGGCCAGCTATGTTATTCCGTCCCTATAGACAATCGCTAGCTAGCAGAAATTTATACCTACCTACGCGGTCCCGCAATAAACGTGAATTTCAGTGTCGCCGTGTCTCCATGGGTCGAGTATAGGTATAACGAGCAGAATAATCGTGTCCTACGTGAATGCTATAGAAAGAAGAAAAGAAAAAAAGGAAAAAAAAAATTAAGTAATAATTATTGTTTCCTTTATTATTTTCTCCTTTTTCTCTTTCTCTCCCGTCTATATCGTGGGACGAGAAAATCTAAGAAAGTCGATAAACACGTTGAAAGACTGCCAAAGCATTGGTATGGGATATATACATATAGGTAGATATGGGCAAGTATACTACAACTACCTAAGGAAATGATAAATAATCTTAATTAGCCCCGGTCCCGGGATCTCGATCTTAATTACATGTAACGATAAAACGCGAAGGTTGAATGTAATGCATTCTACACACATACGTATAGGTACAGGTACATACATGCTTATTTGAAAACGTGATTTTATATACTTCAAGTGTATTAAATAATAAAAACCCGTTATAACGATCCCGAGGATTTATATCCAATTATCATATCTGTAACAATTTAATAATATTATAATTAAATGAAACCGTTGCATTGTGAACGTTCTCGAGAAAGTATATATGTATATATGTATATATAGAACGCTATACTCGTAGGTATACATATAATACGTATATAACATGTTTACAAACGCGTTAAATATTTTAATTATATAGGTACTTGTATATTTTAACGAAAAAAATGATTTTTTGATTGGCCTCGGTGTTGATATACGCGGACTGATAAACCACCGATGCATAATGTAATATAATAAAAAATAACAAAAACTCGCTGCAAACCCTCCATGCCGTATACCTAACGTTTATGGAAATTCCAGATTGTAGATCCGACCTGCAGGGTGGGTTTTAAACGGTTTATACATCGCAGTAACGCCCATAACGATCATCAGATTCTCATTTCTCAAAACTTTGAAGAAACTTAATACGTTAATCAGATTATTTCGTTGTACGCTGTACGATATCATGGGTTGAATAAGTTAGCTCATTTTTTTTTCTTTGTTTTTTGCTTTTATTTCGTCAAAAACGAAGTGAATTTGTTTGTACAATATTTGGTTTGGTTGAATATTCATTATAAGCCACGTTGATCGATGCTCAGAGATGCATAGTATTGAAATATTTCACTTAACGATGACAAGGATTTCTTCTATTCCATAAATGCATAATACGAACAAGGCTCGTTGTACGTCCCGTAGAATTTGAGATTCTTAAAAAGTTTAAAATCTACGCGCGTCTGTTCATATCTGTAAAAGAAGAAGGAAATGTACAATATGAAATGAAACAGAAAAAAAAGCGACGAGTGACATGCGGAATACAAAGATATATCGTATAGGTTGTAACGTACTGTAACGTATCGGAGTTATACTGTATGTATGTATGTATGTACGTACGTATGGCATTATAGGTACGATGTGTATAAAAGACCTATACGAAAACCGTGACTAACTTCGTTATTTCGTTATCTGGGGCAACAGATGTGGGCATTATTATTTACACAATCTCAAGTATTTCTAAAATAAACTCCCAGTAATCGTCGAGGGATAAATAAACAGGCCATATTTAATGTTATCATTTAAGAAAATCTCATAAAACATTCTCTCCCCTCAATCTCTCCTCCTGAACCTCTTCTCTTCTCTTCTCTTCTATTTTATTTTATTTCATTTTTATTTTTATTTTCTCCTCTTTTCCTCATTCTCAAATTGCTATTGCTCCGCGACGCCGCGCCACATCGCGCCGCGCCACGGCGTGCCGTCACCCTTCGTCCGTCCTCCCGTCTAGCTACACGACTCTCTTTCCCACTCTAAAGCCTCAGCGTATTTCCCCCACTCGATTCTTCTTCCTTCCCTTCCGTTCCGTTCCGTTCCGTTCCGTTCCCTTTCCACCGCGCCCCTTCCCCTTCCTTCCCTCTCCTCTATTTCATTTCTCTCCGTCATCCCCACTCCGGTATCTCTCCTCCGAACGCTACCCTTCAGTCATTCCGTTCCCGACCACGAAACGAGGAGCGCGCGCGCGTCGACGCGGACAAACTTTTTCTGCCTCGTCGCAGACCCAACAAACACACAACACACCGTAGATAGAATAAAAAATAAATAAATAAATAGATAGAAATAGTTGAAAGTGTTTTAAAGCGAGGATTTTTGCCAACCATTTAACGAGATTACGTGTTGAACAAAAATTTTATTTCCACAAGCAGCTGGTGTTGCTTTCATATTTCGTACACGGAGTTTGTGTATAATATTATACCTATTTCGTGTGGGATCAGCTGCCGGCGTAGCTAAATAACGGGATTTAGAAGTGGTTAAGTGAATATTTTTAGTGGTGATTTGTGATTGAATATATTTATTAACCTTCGCGGTTAATGTTGATATGAACGTGTAAAACTGGATTTCTTATCATTAACCTGTCTCGCTGTGCCGGTGAGTACCACGCGCCATGCTTTACACCTTACAACCCCACGTATTTCTGACTTCGGTTTATAATACATACGTATTGCTTTCTGTACGGTGGCGCCATCCTGCAGATATTATTCATACGATGGCATAAATTTTTTTATTCCCCTTTCATAACAATAGTAAGATATTAGGACAAATTCGTGCGCATATAGGTATTTGCTCAGGAAGGTATGTGTTTTTTTTTTCGCAATTGAAAAAACTACGAGAAGAAACGTTCAATTTTATACTCGAAAACAAAAATTTCTCTTCGCACCGTAAATATTTTTACATCGCTAAGTTTCGGATTTTTTGTTGTATTTTTTTCCTTTTTTTTCTGGTTCCTTCTTCTTTTTAACAGGTCAAATAATTAAGAGAACGAAATTAACTATAAGAAAACCGGTTCTCCGAACTTCAGTCTCGTCTCACCCCACTCCCGATCCCACCCTCACCTCCATCTCACATCCCTCTTACTTTTTCCATCCTCGGTTAACTTTAGTATCTAATAGATCTCTACCAAAAACTTGCGAGAGCCATCGGTGTGCACAGGTCGCGCAGGTAGACATCTGTTCGTTCGTTTAGTCTGCTCTCTCCCTCTTCTTCTCCTCCCACCATTCCTTTTTCTCAGTCTCTCAATCCCTCTCCTCGTTTTTCGAATGAGTGAAGCCAGCCAGGCTAGCTGGCTAGCCCATCGAACGGAAACAGGTTGAACAGGCTCCTCTTTTCATTCTTTATAAAATAGAATTGAACCATTAAATCTCTTCTCTATTATTCTACACGTATGGCATGTATGTATGTACCTACATCGTGAAACATACATCATGTGTAAATTAATTTTCATAATTTTTATAATTGAGAACAATCAAAGAACTCATTACTTGATAATTTGTTGCGTGCATATGTGTATGCAACACTTCTTTCAATCAACGATGATTAGCGTATTAACAATAATAACAATAATAATAATATTAATCGATTTGAGAACACTTTACAATTTCATATCCCTCTCTTTCTCTCCACCACCGTCAACGTCGTGTTACGTAACATTGAAAACCATCGCGATAGATAGGCAGTAGCGACCGATTAATCGATTTAAAGAACGGCTCGAGCTTATACGTGTGTACAATTCACACAGAGAGCGTAGAAGAGAGAAGACGACACAATAAAATATCAATTTAAGTTTTATGAAATGAGAGCTCGTCGTTTTTCGGTCACTCATATATATAGTTAAAAACGAATCGAGTTATCGAGCGAGTTATATACATATACATGCATAATATAACGTTCTTTCGGTATGTATTATCGTGTTTTGACGTTTCAATTTATTAAAAATTGATAAATTATATGGTGTGGATTTTTTTTTTTTTTTTTTCACACTCCGCAGTACCTTTTATCATAAATATACATTGTCGGTGGTAATAACGGTACTCCTTATTCTTATTCTTCTCTCATATTCATTCTATGTCACGAGCCAATTATTATTTACGTTATGCAACAACAAACGTCGACGACGACGACGACTGTGACGATGACGGTGGTCGTCGCGGCCCCATTCGCGTATTATGATGTCGTATATGTTATGGGTAGGAATAATCAAAGTAGAAAAATGATATGATTAAACTATATGTACGTGCATATGTATATTACGTATGTGCGATGCTATGTTGCATTATAATATTACGTACGGTGTAATAAGTATTTTATAGACATACACATATTTTATAGACATACTTGAATATATATTCTATATGTATTTACATAGTTATAACGCGGGCGTGTGTAATAATCGCTTCTCTTATAATTTCACACACACACACATTACACGTATAAGCAAAGAGAAATGTCACGTAATTATTCTATTAATTACAATGGCTTATAAATATACATATATACACCACATATATATAATATTCTCGTGCTCGACTACATGTATGTAGGTTAATTGCATGCAGCCATCAATTTAGTTGAGGATTATTAACCCAACTATGTATATTACTGTAGTATGGCTCACAGTCTGACGATCCAAAGATTATAATTCAAACTCTCCTACCTTACCCTACCCTACCCTACTCTATTCTATTCTATTCTCTCTCTCTCTATCTCTCTATCTCTCTATCTCTCTATCTCTCTATCTCTCTTTCTCTCGCTCTTTTGAAACTGCAAAGACATTTAAGTTATAATGGGGCGAGGTGGAGGAGGGAGGAGGGATGATGGGAAGTTAACAAAGCACTTTGAATGTAAATTATTTCTCTGATGCGATGCGCATCGGGAAAATCTTCACAGAGGCAAGCTGACTGCCTGCCTCTCTGTGCCACTACCACCAACATCACCATCACCATCACCATCACCTCATCTTTTTCTCTTTATCTCTATAGAGAAGAGGCACAAAGAACCGATTGCCTCGTTCGCTTTATATCTATACCTATATGTACCACATACATACATATTACATACCTACCTCTACAGGTATACACCGAGAGTGTGTACATACATATATGTACACCTTTGTATTAGTGGTCCAGGATCGCGGTGTGCGGCTAATGAAATTGCAGCTAACTTTATTTGAAATTTTTTACTTTTTGCTTCTTTTTTCAATCAAAACCTGGCTCTCGTGGTCGCGTTCGCCTTTTGTGTTTGAATTGTTTCGTCGCACGGTGATGCAGCGCAGACAGTATTATACAAAGATGTATATACCCAGAGATAATTAAACACCGCGTATATGTATTACACATTATACTTACAATATGTTGTATGTATTATACGAAAGTGACAGAAATTTTTAAACCAGAGCCCCCTGGCTTACACGACAACCCAAATAAACGTTACCGGTGGTGGTAATGGTTGGTAGTTAGGTACGGACGTATGTACATACAATATCCATACATAGGCCAAAACTCTCTTCTTAACAAACTTGGTACACATACACGTACACCTATACCTATACACGTTTGTTTCTCACGTTTATACTTCTTCTTCTCCTTATTCTTTATCTTTATCGTTTTCTTTTTCTTCTGGGGTCAATGCACGCACCCGCGCGTTGAACGTTATGCCCGGATATTATAATATACGTGTAAACGTGCGTGTCGATAGATTTTCGTTTTATAATCTGAAAAAAAAAAAAAAAAAAAAAAAAAAAAAAAAATATCATTTTTCTCTTATACTGCAAGGAAATCAATTCGTCAAACTATATTCAAGTAGTACGATGATAAGTGAGATAGAGGTATACATATACACATATATCGTAGAGGTATAGGTAATATGAAGTTTAAAATACTCTTAGTACTCGGATTTTATTTTCTATTTTTTTCTCCGTGGGTCGTCGACCGACTTTGCAAATCCGTCTGGGATTCGGATTATCCCTCTCCATCTATCTGACTATATCCTATCAGATCTATTTATGTATTTCTTCTTTCTTTCTCGTCTGCGATATTTGTGGCGAATATCTATTCGCCTACGCAACGGAATCGCAAATCGTTGAACTTTCGGTTTCGATATTAATACTAAAGACTGAAAGCCTGCTGTGAGGTATAAAACGGTTACGGATAAATCGTTACATAGAGAAATACTAGACATTACAGATGATTATAATCCAAAATTATTACTATCTAACTTTATTTATTTTTGTTTTTTTGAAATTTTTTTTCTTTCTCATAGCGGAGTGATTACTATTTAATCTGAATATAATACGTACGAGAACTTTCTAATTGATAACATCCGACAAGACCGTCGTTGCAAAGTTATTTGTCTATCCAACATGCATCAAACAAAAATGAAATAAAAAAAAAAAAAAAATGGGCGAAAAAGTAAAACTTCAACTTTCTCTATTTTCGTGCAATTTGAACGAACGAAAAATTACATACTTACCTATACTTTTATACATATATTATACGTATATGAAGGTAGCATTTCAGATTTACGACCGAGTTTTAGATTTATCCGTGTTTCAACATAACGGGACTTGAGACGACGACTATACGACGACATAGGTATATATTCGTCGTCTATAAAGAAGGAGGTGGAGGTAACATCAGCCGCGTAATCTTATCACTAAACTTTTACCGCCTGGGGATTTTATGTTTTCCTTCAACCACGTAAATATACATATACGCGTATATACCTATACTTATAATATAGACACTCACAGAAATATGTATACATAATATATCAACTTTGTAAATAATCAGGTAAGGATTCCGCATCGTTTTTAGTAATATATAGTTATACAGATATGATAATAATAATAAAATGATACGAATCGGAATGAGAGGATAGATAAACCGATCGCGATATTAGTTCCTATAAATAAGGTGTTTTTGATAAATTTTTGTTTTCCGTCAGATTCGCTCCGTTATTTTTATTTGTCAATTTTATTGAATCCAATCCCATCTAACTCTGAATATTTTGATAACATCCACCTATGTATGCGTTGTGTTCTCTATATGGTTGAATGGTTCCTATATATATTAGACTATGGTTCTAATGTACCGCATATACACTAAAAACGAACCGAGGGACCGTTTCCTCCTCCAGCTCCTTTTTCGAGGTATGAATATACTGACAGCAGGCAAGCAAGCAAACCCGGGTCCTTGGCAAGAGAGACAGACCCTCTTTGCCCTTCACCATCGCCTCCCATACCCATAACCCATACCTATGATCGTCCCTCACAATGATTACCGTATACACCCACGGCGGTCAGGTATAATGACGAAGCTGCTCGCTATGCTATGCTTGCAGAAGAGAGGGACCGAAAAGATTCTCAACCGGCTGATATACGTACTACGTATGGTATAACGGAATATGAAAACTATAAACGTGTTGAAACAATTTTTGACGGGAAGTTTAAAAAAAAAATTGTAGAAACCATTTTTTTAAATGACAGAAATTAGAAAGGGAAAGAGGAAGATGAGGAGAGGCGTATATATCTATACATTACATACCTAATATATATTATAAAATTGAATAGGAAAGCTTGTCTTTTAGATTGAATATCGATTTTCTATATTTATTATATACACAATGATATGCCGGGTACATATAATATAATAATATATAATTGAAAAATATATTTTAATTGGTAATTGTCGTAGTAATATGTACGTGTATATATGTATGTTCATAATAATAATAACAATTATTATTATTATTATTATAGTCTGCCGGTTTGTTATTGCCAGGAATTTAATTATTTTCTCATATAGCAATAAATAACGCGAAATTATATAGGTACACACACACACACACACACACACACACAGACAGACACCTATATTGCCCGTTGCTTTTTGCTTTTTGCTGTCGCTGTCGCTGTTGATCGTAGTGATACAGCAGGCTTTGACCCTCTGCATGCAGTGCAACAGCGCGGAGTGAATCGTTGCAATAATATTCAATTAATTTTATCACCGTTTATGTTTATCGGGGATTTGTAGTAGGTACCGATAATTATATATGTATATGTATTGCCGTTTCCAATCTACGCCGCGGATTCGATCCATCCATTATTACCTGCAGGTAAATGGGTGTACGTATATATATGTATACATACTGCAATTACTGCCTTTTTATAAGCACTTCGATTTCAGAGAAGATATTTATATATATATATATTATAATTATAATTGACATTTCACTTTTTTTTTTTTCATCATTTTTTATCATTCTTCTATTTTGTTGGAGAATTTATATATTATTTCGAACTGCGGGAATACAAGGGAAAGGGGGAGCAAAAATGTTGGTTTCTTCATTTTTTTTTTCCTTTTCTTTACCCATTTTTATTTTATTCTTCTATCACAACATAAATAATAAGACAGTAAGGGAATTTGAGATCGTAAGCAGTGGCAGCATTCCAAATAATTAATGTCAACTCCTGTAGATTATTATACCCCGCATATCTCTCATTCCTTTATTCTTCTTTCACCTGCGCTCGTTGCCTAGGTGCAGCGTCTCGGAGATTCCTACAGTATAGAAATTCTTCAATTTTTTTTCTTCCTTTTTTTGGTAGCCGTACATCAAACGTATATAAAAATAAATTTTTTGTTTTCATTATCGCTATAATTATCAACACATACAAAGTTGTATGTACAGTTTTTTTTTATAATCTTATATATACCTGCAACTTACATAAAGAGAGATATATATTTAGAAAATTTTACGTTGTTTAAATAAATAAATAAATGAATTAAAATGAAGGAGATATATTGTCCTCGGTGAAAAAAACTTCATTATACGTTCGCATTGTATAGGTATATATACGTGTAATACACATTTGCAGAGGTTCGTTCGTTCGTTCATTAACTCGCGCCTTTGATAAAGTAATTAGTAACTTTAACGAATCCTTCTTTCTTTCTTTCTTTTTTTCTTTCTTTCATTCATTCATTCATTCCGTATTTCCACTGCCATCTCCTCCTCTTCTTCCTCCCGGGTATTAATATAACAACCTCGAACTTTTTGAGGGCGCAGAAAAAAAAAAAAACGGAAGGAAAAAAAAGAAATCCCCAAAAGAATAATGAAGAAAGAGGGGAAAGAACACAAAAAAAAAGAGCAAAACGAAAGAAAAAAAATATATTTTTCACGCCCTCTGCACTCTGCACTCGTGTTCCGTACCTATTGGTATATCCGGTCTAACCTAAGTCAACGGGTATATACATGTATAGGCAGTTGAGAGCAGCAGCAGAAGTAACACCACGACGACGACGACAACGACACTACGAAACACGCGACTGACTGACTATACACAGAATATGTATTAATGCTTGCATGTAGGTGCCAAGCCAAGCCAAGCCAAGTCAAGCAACCGACGAATCAACGAAAGGTTATTTTAACGAGCGAGAAAGATAACTGCATCCGGTAGCTATGTTAATACGACGCGCCAGCCGGTCGCGGGTCGGGTCGGGCCGGGCAGGCCGGGCAGGCCGGTCGGTGGGTCGGTCGTTCGCCAACCAAACGTTCGTGAACCAGCATAAAATATAAACTATATATGTACGAAAATTGAAGTAAATGAAACTGCGCGAAAAAAAGATGAAGGAAAAAAAGTTAATCCGTATACATATATCGATCGCAGTATTCATGCTTTTCGGAGCAGTCCCTTGAATCCGAATCTACAGAACATAAATATGTGTCGCATAAATTGCCTCGACTCGTCGGTCGTATAATAGATCGGAATTTTTAGAACTGGCATTGCTGCTGCAGCTTGGAGGCCGAAGCCTAGAGTCTAAAACCCGAAGATCTAGTAGTTTGAATATGAAATTGCGGACAATGGACCGGCGTGGCATAGATTTTTATCGTTTTCCTTATATTTTCAAACTTATATGATTAGAATTATTGTTTGTGACACTCTATCCCAGTGTCAAATTCGTTCAAGTATGCATATGGTACGGTGATACATTCCGGATAAGATTTTTCTTTTCTTTTTTTTTTTTTTCCGGTTATAATATACAATATGGTGTTATTATTTATTGAGGGACACTGCAGTCTCTCGTGTGTCCGATGTGTCGTCGTCGACTGTGAATATGGTGATGGTGATGGTGATGGCGATCGTCCCACTTTACGGGAAACTGGTTTCTGATTTCTCTCGCTCTCGAAGTGTTATGTGCAAGTTCGTCGTTTCGCTTCGCCTAATCTGCTCCATCATAAGCACTGCAACCACGCGCTTGTTCAAAAATCCTCGGAAGAGAATAATAAGCCCGATTATTAAATTCGAGATGAAGATGAAAACAGAGGGGAAAAAAAATTGGAAAGAATATAGAATAAATCTGAAGATACCTGTTCAGTGAGAAAAGTGACGTGGGTATAATGCATATGTATAGATAATACGGTAATATACCATAAACCGCATTAAACATTAAATTGAACTAGTCGCGGTAATACGTACGTATCATTATAGACACGCGGTTCGAGCGAACTGTAACACATACGTGTATATATATAGAAGTAAGGTATAAGATAAACATAAACGATGAATTTATGGTTATAATATACAGATGCAAGATGTATGCGTGTGTATAGCTGTAGGAAGATACATATAGGTATATAGGTATATTATACGTACAAGACTCGAAAAACACTCATTATACTTACCTGCACCGTATACTTTCACGTTGGTAATAACAAGTTCTGAGAGTGCAGCAAAGAGAGCAAGACCAAAAATTTTTTTTTTCCTTTTGTTTTTTTTTTTTTAAGTTCGTGGTTTTTTTCTTTATTTTCAACTAGTTTTTTTTCTTTCGTTCCTGCTCTATCCTTGATTCAATTTTATTCATCATTTATTTATATCCCAAAATTGTACATATACATACATATATTGCACCTATACCCACATAGAATACAGTTTTTTTTTTTTTTTTTTTTTTTTTTTTTTTTTTTTTTTTTTTTTTCAGTGCAAAAAAATTTTTGCGTCGCCAACCAGGATTCGTCGGTTTTGTTTTCGTTCTTTTTTTTTTTTTTTTTTTCTTTCCAATCCTGTTTAATATATGTATAATATGAGAAGGGGAAGAGGAAGAGGAAGAGAAAAAACGGCCAAATAGTAATCTAATCGTAAACGGAATACCGGGCTCGATCGTTGTATAATATGGATTGCGGTAACAGTCGACGTGGCGAGTTATGTAAATTGAAAACACTTCGGCTACAAGTTGTATAGATGAGACGTGATCGTTCGTTTTGTTGCGCGGTTCGCGGACCAGCGCGCGCGTCTTGTCATCGTGGTGGTACTCGTATATATGTATATAAAAATATACTAAAATAAGGTATAAAAATTGATGATGCGGAATTTTTGACGAATCGTTTTCTAATCCTGGACTATACATATAAAGCAATTTATATTATTAATGGTAATAATTAACGTGATTGACTCAATTCAGCCGATAATAATATTATACATAGACATTATATCCATACGGTATACCCATGAACGTACATACACGCGTATATGTATTTATACGTCCGCATTAATAAATGACAATATCAGAGTTGACGGACAGACGGATGGACGGATGAAGGGGACCGATTCGTAACGCTTAAGGTATATCAACTTTGGAATTTATTGATTGTTATTGATGATCATTTTTTATTACATTCCACGGCGACGTTTATCCAACGCGTATACCTATATATATATATATATATATATATATATATATATATATATATATATATATATATATATATATATATATATATATATATATATATATATATATATATATATATATATATATATATATATATATATATATATATATATATATATATATATATATATATATATATATATATATATATATATATATATATATATATATATATATATATATATATATATATATATATATATATATATATATATATATATATATATATATATATATATATATATATATATATATATATATATGTATATATGTATATATATATATATATATATATATATATATATATATGTATATATATATATATATATATATATATATATATATATATATATATGTATATGGATATCGGTATATACCTATCAAAGTTATGTACCATACGTGCATGTACGTAAATACATAGTTGTTGGATAGTATATAATATTCTCTATCTATCCATCCATCTATCTATCTAACTAACTAACCGATGAAATTCAGGCCCCGGGATCCTAATTCTTAATTCTCTCACAGTCTCCTAGCTCTTCTTCGGCAGTTATAATAGTCAATTATTCTCGCGATAACGATCAAACCTATTATATACCTATACACTCTATACCTTTACCTGTACATCAGCTAGCTAGCCAGCTATCTAGCCGGCTATACAGAGATGAGGATATATACTTATACTTTATTTATTAATAGCTGGCATCAAGGCGGAAGAGTTATTTCTGATTATTTTGTAAAACTCATTTTCGGACGTCCCACGATATATCGCAATTAAAATAATAATAATAATGAAAAAAAAAAAAAAAAGAAACGAAACGAAACGAGAAGTAGAAATAAAAGAAGAAGAACAAGAACAAGAACAAGAAGAAGTATTTCCGGTGATTAGTCACGCTTTGTGCTACAGCGGAGTATAAATTAAAGTTTAATTCTTCTTTTTGGTTATATATAAGATATAATACACCTATGTGGTATATACGTAGATAGATAGTCACATATATATATATATATATTATATTATTTCGAGTCATATATTTAACGATTATTTTAATGAAAATTTTGTCGTTTCCCGGAATCGATCGTGATATTGTATAATATATATATAAACATATACGTATATATCTTGTAGTTTATCAATTCTTGCGGCTTTGGAATATGCATATATACATACATATATATAGAATTGTGGTGATGTTAATGTAGCAGGAAACAACTAGCCGTCTATCTAAGCATTGATCGGGCCATTTGCCGTACGTAACTATAACGGATATAAGTTATTGCCGCGATAAGAACTGGAGGAGTTAGTAAACAGGGTATTAACCCCATTTTAGCCAAGTTCGAGATAACGACCACCAACACCAACACCATCACCATCACCACCCATTCCTCTGCTTCTGCTACGCAGACCTCGAATAGTTATTAACTCTCGTCGTGCCGTGTCGTGTCGTGTCGTGTGGTGTAGTGTAGTGCGGTGCAGTGGTTCGGTGTGGTGACTGCGGTCAAAAGTGGAACGATGCATTACACATCCATGCAGTATGCAGTAATGTATGTACCTACATTGTATGTGTATGCATCGTGTGTACGGCTCGAGCGCCGTGATTCATTTCAAATTCTTATATGTATGTATACATATACATAAGTATATATAGGTATAAAATTTATACACGTAAGACAAAAAAAAAAAAAAAAACTCCCTAATTTTCTTAAACTTTTTTTTATTATGAATATTCATAATTTTGTCTTTTCTTCTTTCTTTCTTTCTTTCTTTCGATTTTTTTTTCCCGAAGTAGCTGGAACATATAATTACCTATATACCGTACAAAAAAAAAAAAAAAAAAAAAAAAAAAGGCTGCTCCATTATTATACAGTTCTCTGAGAAACTTTATATACCTCTACATATATACCTATATGTATACATATACCTATAAACGTATATAGAGATTAAGATTTGTTTCCAAGACATAAAACTTTCCACTAGCTTTGACACTCGTTATTATATTTAGGGGGTCGCTCGCCCCTGGTATCCCTATATATATAGTTGTCGTTGTCTTATGGGGTTTTATCCTCGATCGGTGTACCTACCTAGCGCTGCACGCACGAAAAGCTCGCGGGACTTTATGTACAATAGCTTTGAGGAGACCCTTGTCAGTCCCAATCTTGACACTTCATCTTCTTGTCTCATTTATCGGGGAAGCGGATCATCACGGCTCGCTGATTAACCTCCCCCCTCCATTTTTACCCCCACGACTAATCGGACTCTTTTTTTTTTTTTTTCAATTCTCTCTCTCTCTCTTTCTCTTTCCTTTTATATTCTTTCTTGATTTTATTTTATTTCCGATTCTTTATACACGCGTATTGAAACGGCGACGAGAACATTACTAAACTAAACTAAACGAAATTAAAGGAAAAATACATCTGTTTTTTTTCTACTGTACCAGCTACGTACGTATGTGTATATGTACATACGTGCATGTATGGATGTACTTGTAGCTTGTTTAATCATTATTCGTTGTCGTACAACGGAATTATATTACGGTACATAGTATATTGTAATAAACTCAAATTGATATGTATTTAACGATTGATGGGCGATCAGTTGTCTCGTAGCAACAATTCTATGGCTTCTGACGTATGGCCATACGCATGTAATGTACATCGGTAGGCGTCAGCCAATTTATTTCTCGGTTTTTCGATTATATAATTTTATTATATACATACCTTTACATATAAAAGACTCAGAAGACTCTAAGCAAGTATACATAAGTGCAATGAAACAAAGTCTACATTCTGTTCAAATTTTTGTGTTTCTTATTTTTTTCGGTACGTGATTCGATAAATTATCGATTGAAGTCAATATTTTCGGCGAACCTTCGGTAGAAAAATCTGCGAATAACTACTGCTACCCTTCAGTCCGTATCTAGATTGCGTATGATGAAAAAAAAGAATGAAACAAAAAAACAAATTTACATATTACTTATATACCAAACATTTTCGCGGTATTATTCAGAATCTGAAACGCGGGGAATAACGAGCAAAAAAAAGGTCCCCGAAACGGAGGGGAAACAAAAATGAATAAAAAAAAAAAAATACACCGTCTTTATAATTTGAATAACTTATACATAATGTTATCTTTTGTATAGCTATAAGTAGGTAGGTAGGTAATTTTTTTGGTATTTGAAAAACTTAAATTCTTATTATATGTTGTATATACATATATACAATATTATCGTGATCTTATATAGCGAAAAATTATATACGCAATTATTATTCATAGACGAATTTTTTAAACTTGTTTCTATATCTTGTCTTCATCTCTTCTTTTTTATATTCATGTATATATTTATATACATATATATGTATATACCTATATAATACCTATATATTTATTTTTTATTATTTTTTTTTATCTTATTGCACATACATACGTATATAGTATATTAAATCCGTCTATACGGTTGGGGTAGGCTAACAGCTTGATAAGAAGAGAACCAATCAATGATCACCGTTCAAGGCCTGTTTACATCGTCTACTAACCCACACCACCGTATTATCGAATATATACATATTTATATATCATACATACACATGTAATATGTGAACATTATTTATTTACGTACACGTATATCTACCTACAGAAAATGATGCGTGGATATGGTTATATGTATAGTCCGAGTAAATATTGGGACCCTGCGTTTGATCACACTGACACTGATTTCTCTCTATTGATACGGGAGAGTCGGCCAATGTATAGTTTTCCTCGTACCGATTGCCAAATTTCGTTTTTTTTTTACTGTTAGATAGATTTATATATATTATATATATATATATATATATATATATACATATACACATATACACATATATTAATATAAATTCGTGCCTATATGATAAAAGAAAAAAAATAGTTGCTTATGCATATAGTTATGAATGGTATCTTTCACAGTTTAATTGTTAAATGAGATGATCAATTTTTTTATGATTCAGGACTTGTGCCATTCATCATCTGAAAGTCTACTTTTGATTACTTTTCTTCTTCTTTGCGTGAAACACAACTGTGCATATGTATATTGAAATATATACGTAAATTGAAATATATAAAGTAAATTGAAATATATACCTATATCAGTTTTTTTTTTTTTTTTTCATCTCAGCATCCTGGCTCCTGCCACTGCTGCTGGTTGATATCGTGTATCAGCTTTTTCAGGTATAAAAACATTATCGGGTTATATGTACATAATTATTAAGGAATTGACATTAAAACCGGTCCCTATTTACAAATAGTTTGGTAATTATAAAACTAAATGTCGATAACTGCGATCGTTCTCGTCGTAATCGGTCGTACGAATTTATCTATACATCATCCATACATTATACACATCTATGTGTAGACATTCTGTCCGCGAATTGGCTGGACGACCTTTTCCATTTATGTAATAGAAAAAATGTCATGTCATGTAATACGCGTGTATAACAGTTTGCACTTTTTACAAAAGTATATACTTGATAGCATCAATGATTCATCTTATTTTTTGTTCCAAAATTCAGATGATTATTATCATCGTTGTTATCATTATTATTATGATTATTGTTATTATTTCAATTCGAGACGATGTATAGAACGGATTTCGTAATATACTAGACTTACTGCTTCGGCTTGTTCCATTTATAATTATTACAGTCATTTGTCATGTTGTTTATTCATTAGTCATGAGTATGATAATTGCTTCAAGATAAAATATAGCTCAATTCAACCGCGGTGACAATGATGCGCGGAGAGGAGAGGTAATTTGAGTTTTGTTGTCCGTCACCTATCTTAACTCCGTTCTCCATCTTCATTCCCCTCATCATCCGCAAGCTTATCAGCAATTGCTCAACTCTCTTATCAATCGCGTACGCATGCATATAACGTTATTGCAGCTTATCAGACCTCCAGACACACCTGCATGTATAGAAAGAACTTTGTCACGTACAGCTATAATATCACTTATTTTTTACATATTATAATATACATACATTCTGATAATCGTTATCAAAATTCCTCTTATTGTGCTGCTTTTCAGTTTCGATTTTAATTTCATATATATACACCTATATGTATATAAAATTTTTTTTTTTTATTCTTTTTCTTACTCTTATTCGATTCTCAATGGGTTTTTTTCCGACGATTTTTTTTGGGCTCAAAATTCGCATCTGCATACGCCGGGAGAGAGAAAACAGAAGTAAAAAATTCGTGTGTGTGTGTGAGCGAGCGTGGGTGGGTGGGAGGGAGGAAGGGGTTCGAGTAAACACGAATTAGCAGATCAAACATCGGGAATAATTTTTTTTTTTTTGTTCAATTTTTGTATCGTATTCGTTAGCAAAAAAGCTTCGAGATTTGAAAACAAATGAAACATTGTACCGGGCAGGTTAGCCTGCACTCCAACCCCCTCAGCCTTCCATCACTCAACACGAAATATTTGTGTACACACATGCACATGTATATATGCATGTATTTTATATAGTATATATGTATACATATATGCACGATGAAATATTGGCGTGGCAAACAAAAACTAATTTTAAATGTACAGAGCCGGGGAATGGCTGGGGGTGGGGGGTGGTGGAGGTATGAATTTTTATTTTTGATTTTTTTTCATATTGTTTTATATTTTTATCTTTTTTTTTTTAGTTTCGAAAAAATTCCAATTAATTTTTTTTAACCCTCGTTCGCAATCCCGCTCGCTCTGTTTGTCCTGAACTGCAGCGTGAACTGATGAAACGAACGAACGAACGGCGGGTTCCCAATTCTCTCCTCCTCCTCTGGCATTTCTCTTTCTCTCATTCTTTCCTATACCTCGACTGCCGTGCGTTGCAATGGCAATAAAAATGAATTTATATATACGAGCGAGGGAGTGAGCTGCTCTAGCTGCAGCGAAATTACTATATTCCTTTTTTTTTTTTCTTTTAGTGTTTTAATTTTTAATGATTTTTTCTTTTGCCTACATATATTCGTCGATAATTAATTATTAAAAGACAAATATACGTGTATATGTACAATGTATATAGGTACATTAATATATAGGCAAAGGTATGATATACAGTGTACGTAGACGTGGTATATCTGACAAACTATATTGATTTACTATACGTGTATACCTATAAACTATGTGTAAACATATATGATATAAAAAATATTATAGAGAGCAGGTATCGATATTGTTTCATTGGAATGATTTGAGCATAAAAATAAATAAATTATAATAAATAAACGAATAAATAATCATAATACCCATATATATCTATTGAATATATATGTATTCGAATCGAAATATATACCTAGGTATATAATTTAGCGTGTAAAGGTATTTAGAAAGCTGCGATTTGGATTCTTCGTCCTCCTGGAGCCAGGAGCAGACTCCTCGATGCATTGTTATAAGTATACTGTATAACTGCAGATGAGAAATATAAATTGAAAACGGACAAAAAAAGGAAAAAAAAAAAAGAAAAACGGAAGGGGTACACGCACACGAAATACATACTACAAAATACCGGGAAGCACATCGCGAAGCGTTGCTTATAATCGCGAATATATCCCCACGCACGCGCGAGAACGCGAATCTCGAACTGCTATAGGTATGTTGCTGCATGGATCGACGCGATGCATTATTGATAAGCTAGAGTAAAGAATTCAATCTATACATGCAGAGGTATATGTATACATATATGCATATTTATTAGACTTTGTGCCGCCGCCCATCGACTGATTCTGATTTGTGAATAAATCCAAATCCCTCAACCGAACCCCCGCCTGCCTCCTGCCTCCTTCTGATTCCCAGTTATTGATGAACGGGGTGACATTTTGCCGCCAAACGAATACGGCAGCAGACAAGTCTGCCTCGAATCGATTAACAAAAACCAAAAAACGAAATAACAATATATATATATACAGTAAAAAAAAAAAAAAAAATTCTTAAACGATTCCGATGCAGATGCGGATTATAGATATAAGAATTTACGCTGTCCATAATACCCTGCATACGTACTGCAGGCTGCACGCGTAATATACATACCTTCGTAAAATCGAGCACATATATATATATAGGTATAATTATATACGTACGGATAAAGTTTGAAAAATATATGAGTATCATATATTATTTTTGATTTTATAAAATGGAATTGCAGGAGATTAGAATTAGCGTTGATATATATCATTATAACGATGTCTGGAAAAATGTAGGAGGGTATCATAAATTTCGAGCAGAGTTCCGTTGCATCTTTATCCGTTTTTTTTTTCCTTTCTTCTCTTCCTTGTTCATTATTATTATTATTAATATTATAACTGTTATTATTTTATCTTGCAGTATTCCGGTTTTCTCTTGTATAGCTGTTATATGGTGCAGAGATAGATAGATAGATAGGGTTAGGGTTAGGGTTAGGGATAGGGATAGGGAAAGGGAAAGGAAGAGGGAGAGGGAGAGGGAGAGGGAGAGGAAGAGAATAAAAACAAACGGAAATATTCCACATCCATCCCGGCATCTTTCGATGTAATAGAGATGGACGGTAATTTGTGCGTAATTACAGTAATTCCTGTTATTCTCGTGGTTATTTCTCATACTAGTCTCGCGGGCTGCACATAAGAGTCTCTCTTATGTCTCTCCCTAGTTCTCTCCTCTACGCCGCCTGCAGCACCCTTTCTTTCGCTCTTTCTTTCTTTCTTTCTTTCTTTCTTTCTTTCTTTCTTTCTTTCTTTCTTTCTTTCTTTCTTTCTTTCTTCACTTAGCATATACCTATATATACGAAACAACTCGCATGAACCCTTTTATTATTCTATAATACACTGCTATAGGTATATACTATATATAGGTACGTAAATAATGAAAAATAATACCTTTTCACGTGTGTATATACGAACCGTATATACCCATGTACTCATTATATATCAGTTTTACGATGAGTAATAGTAATAACTAATGCTCATCCCCGGGGTGAAACGAGAAACATACATATATTCAATTCAATTGAAGTACACGCCATACATTGATTATTTATTAATTAAAATTTTAACATTGAGATTTAATTAATAACAGAGAGAGAGAAAGAGCGAGAGGGAGAGTATTGTTACACGTGATTAACTTCAAGGAAAATGAATGGGTTACAGGTATATACATATACTTGAGTATAATATATAAATATCGTTGCGATTTTAATTATTCAAACTGTTAATTCTTAAAAATATATATACGTGACGAGATTGCAGTCAAATATAATGATGAAATGTCGTAAATAAATTTTTTCCTGTATTCGTCATACTTATAATAGGTATACACGTACCTACTTAAGAAATCGGTTTTAATTGCGTATGGAAAACTTAAGTATCTGCATGTATCGAGATAAATTAATTAGGGGCGTTTCACTTTTATTTTTCCGCATTTGCTTATTAGTCAACCTCTAATTATATATTCCAAATATTCTATAGAAAATGATTCAGTGTATAGAGGTACAAGAGGAAATTTTGAGGAGGAGGGGTTTTATGGGTCTGTACTTCTCTATACTCTACTCTTATAGTCGTGTTGGTTGTGCTGGTTGCTTGGTTCGTTGGTTGGTTGGTTGGTTGCTTGCTTACTTAGTGCAGCTAAAGAATTATAGACGGTTGAGAATACACGACCTGCAACGACCCGTGCCGTCAGACACCGTGAGAATATCACAGCCACTATTACTGTCAATAGCACAACGTTATAGAGTCAGATTTTATACCTACGTTACACATAGATATATGTACAGCAACGAAATAAATTTACGTTCTATTCCGAGCGGTTTTCTATAAAAATCAAGAAAAGAAAAAATCAATAAAAGAAACTGTGTGTTAAATGACACGTTTTTGACTCCTTAACTTTAAAATTTATACCGTTTTTTTTTCCATTTTTGTTACAGAGAAGTGACAACCTAGATTTGTCCCTGAGCGTACCTCAGCATCATCAGAACTCGTATCATAGCAATTACAACATGGCTGATCAGGTGAGAACAAATTAACACGTAATCTAGTAACACTTAAATTTGAATTTTTTTTTTTTTTCACATCTCTTCAATTCGTTTGATATTGTTATCAAACTCGTAAAATGTACATACATATAATCCACCGATCGTTTATCATTGTTCCTCTTCTTTCTTTCTTCTTGTCTTTTTCGTTATACTTTTCTTTCTCTACTATATGCGACAAAATTCTTAAACTGAAAATTAATCTCGGGATCTCCGGTGAACCGTGCGCGCGCGCTTTGCTTCCATACACCTACTTTTGACGGTAGCACGGGGTGGCGGGAGGGTAGAGAAAAAGAAGGCCTGCGTATGATATAGCTATATGGATGGAAAAGGAGGACATTTGTTACAGCTGTTACAATACGCTGGAGTTATCTGTCATCTACGGACAAAGGAGGATGTCGGAGGCCCTCCGCGTATCTATATATACTAGTCCTTTACTCCCGCGACGAGGAAAAGCAAATGGTCTTTTTTCTCAGTTTTTTTTTCTTTTTTTTTCCTTTTTTTGCTTTGTTCAGTCTATCTGGTGGTGTGCAGTGCTGCTGGCTGTTGCTGCTGCTGCTGCAGCAGCACCACCACCAGCAGTCTGCCCTTACTTACTTACTTACTCGCTCGGTCTGTTTCTTCTTTCTTTCTTCTTTTCTACGAATCGAAAGAAAGAAAGAAAGAAAGAAAGAAAGAAAAGATTGAAAGAAAGAAAGAAGGGAAGAAAGAGAATATATCCAACTCCGGATATATAATGGCGTTACTTCGCTTATACCTACCGAAAATAGAAAGAATGAAAAAATAATTCACCATATATGTATAGAGGTACGAGATATTGTTCTACCTTAAAGTGAAAATAATCACACTTCTCAATTTACTTACACGTAATAAAGTACGTAGATACCTACATAGGCTCGAGATCTTACCTTTTTTTTTTTTTTTTTTATTGATTTCTTTATCTGTTTCCTTATATATTGGCATATTTACTGCAGATCTTCTACATTAAGTATTCGTAAACACATATCTATATACATATACCTATACATATAGCTACAAGAGTAAGAGTTTTATCGTACCTACTCTGAAATATCTCTTACCTATATATGCTGTAACTATTAATCTCATTGGCATTAATGGCCGCGGGTTATTATAGGTATGTGTATAGAGAACACCGGTTCGAACACCGGTACCATCACACGAACGCTGATTTTATCACTTTGAGATAAAATTCTGACGCCTCTGAAACGCGTTGGGTATTTTTCTTTTTTATTTTCTGTCTTTTTTTCTGTCTTCTTTTTCTCGGTTTTTTGCTTTATTTCTTTTCATTTCACAATCGTATAATTTATTATAACCTATGGTATGTATATCATACCTATGTATATACTATATCTCATCGTCTCGCCTCTTACATTGCCCGATATACATACATACACATAGGGTATATACTACGTATACCATATATCTTACAAGTAGAAATTTATTTACTCTGAATAAAGGAACACCTAAATTAATTGATTAGTTAATTTTTTTTTTCAAAACAAAGAAGAAAAAAAAATGATACGTATATATTTAGCGAAATCTAGATTTTATTTCTCATATGTGATTATTTCAAAATTACATATGGTATATATTTCGTCACGAGGCCGTGCCCGAGGTCTCTCATGCTGCCAGTCGTACGATCTTAATTTTCGTTCAGAGATTTTTCTTCTCTTATCTTCCGTTTTTTTTTTCTTCTCTTCATTTTTTTAAACGATCGGGTTAAACATTTGCGCGATACGTTCCTAGCCGCCCATGTAACGCCGAGAAGTTCCGCAGAAATTTTTAATATATATTATCTATATAAATTTTCAAGATACATCCGACGGATAGCCATATACCTATATACATATATTATATATTTTTTTTTCTTATTATATATAGAATATGAAATATATGTATATTAAGGCGTGTATAATTATTAAGTAATTAAATGTGATATTTAATTAGTCTACACCAATTAATTCTTTCTCTCCGTCTCTGTCTTTCTCTCTCTCGCTGGCGTCGAGCAATTATAAACCGTTGAGTGGGCGTTTTTTTATTTCATCTTTTTCTTTCTATTATTATTATTATTTTTTTTTTTTCAACATCTGATAATTAAACCGGGGGATTTGTCGGGATCTAGTTACGGGGGTAGGTCTGAGCGCTCCTGCCGTTGCTGCTGCATCATTTCGACGTTTTAAATAGTACGTGCAGGAGGTACTGCTAGAAGTATATCTATATATGTATAATATAACCTCCCGCGTTATAACTCGCGATAATGAAAAATTTCTTTATACATATACCTATACCTGTCTCATATTTTCATCTACAAAAGTATATAATATCTTTTACATATACCTAAATTATTATTATCATCATTATTGTCATCATCATCATTATTATTATCATTATTATTGTCATCATCATTATCATTGTCATTATCATTATCGTTTTTTGTTGTCGTTGTTACCATTGTTATTACATGTAGGTACCTTGACCTTTACGACTTCGCTTTATTTACTGCGTAAAAAAGTTTAACTAATTCCGCGTACCTTTACGACCGTTTTATTTCGTTCTTCGTGCCCAGGGCTTTTAAAGAGAACGTGTTGTGCTCGATATGTGTCTCCTCTTTCTCTTTCGCTCTCGGTTTCTATATATATGTATTATAGGTACCTATATGTATATAATTGCAGCTTTATATTTCTTTCCATTATTTTATTATTTTACATTTCTTCTCTCTTTTCAGAATGCAAAAAAAAAAAAGGGAAAGAAAGAGAAAATCGCAAATTAAGTAACGTCGTATCATAATATATGTATAGATCTGTTTCATTTTAATTTTTGGTTTTTTTTTTTATTTTTATCGTTTTTATCATACTTTTTTCTGTCTTGTGGATATAACAATTGAATTTAGTATTCGCGTTATATATCATGGTTGCTCAATTTCATTGAAAAACAAAAATATTCTGACTCAATCATTATACTTGTACGTAGGTACTGTAGATTGTAATAATATCATTAAATCAAATTAAACGTATTACTTATTAATTTATGAAATTTAATTGAACGTTGCGTATAATATATGCGATATATCTTTGCGTTATTGACATGAAAAAATTATACGAGAAAAAAGAGATCTATCCGTGCCGAATATCTTTCACGCTCTGGTTAAGCTCCCGCGTGCGCGCCTCACTGATACACATACGTTATTCTATATATCGCAATAATTTCTCAATCGTCAGTCGATATACATACACGCGTATTATAGATATATAACATTATCGCATTAACATTCCTTCGGGAGAAAGGAAGATTGAAAGAAACGAAATTCATATCAATTGCGAAATTAAACACGGGTTTTCTTCCTATATAAACTTATGCATATATACATATATGTGTATGTGTATAAATATTATCTCCTATATTTGAATAAAAAGGGGGGAAAAAAATTAATATCTGTTTAATAAATTTGCGATTAGTCATATTTATCTAGCTAATTATATGTGTATAGGTAATGCTTAACTATATACGATCTTATATACATACATTAATTAACAACTTGTCACTGCTGAGGCTGCTGCTACTGCTGCTGCTGCAGTTATACATATATATTTTTATATACAGTCTAGAAGAGATTATAGTTCCGCGATAATTAATTCACATCAAGAAGCTGTTTCATTTCATTTCATTCCATTTCAATTCAATTCATTACATTTTATTTCATTTCATTTCGTTTCGTTTCGTTTCATTTCGTTTCGTTTCGTTTCATTTCATTTCATTTCGTCTCATTTCATTTCATTTCATCTCATCTCATTTTCTATACAATTAAAATTAGCCTCTCATGTGTGAAATGTGAAAAGCGCGGGCTGCTCTCGCGAGGCATGGAAAACACCCGGGTGGGGTCGGTGGGTGGGTGGATGGGTGGTGTGCGGAAGGAGGTGGCGGTGGAAGTGGAGGAGGATGAGGATTTCACGCATCGTTGACTTTCACGTATTAGTATACACAAATACCGTTTTGGTTTAATTCTCTCTTGTTCATATTATACAGTCTTCTATTATTATTATTATTATTATCATTTTTCTTTTGCCTTTCCTTTCCTTTCATTTCATTTCAATTGATTTCATTTCGTTTCATTTCATAACCGATTGCAGCATTAGCATTACCGGTACCAGTTATTTCTGCGAATGAGGTATAATAGTTTTATCTCACGTTTTTTAAATGAATAATATCGTTGCATACGACTTTCTCAATTTTTGATACGTGATTTTTTTTCTCCTCTCATTCGAAACCACGTTTTCAACTCGGTCCATATATCAAAAAAAAAAAAAAAAAAAAATCCCGAAAACCATCTGAATAATATTTCCTCGAATACATGTATAATGTTACTTTTGCGAAACGCGACGCGGATCTACCTCGGAACTTTTAACGATATGAAAAAAAGACAAAGAAAGAAAAAAAGAAAGAAAGAAGATAGAGTAGTTAGAGAGGAACGAAACTTATTCTTCTCAGCCTTCGAGTAATAAAGAAAGATCGAAAGAAATAAAGAATGGAAAATGGTATTCGTCAATTAATCTTTGATATAATTGTTATTTGCCAACGTATGTTTGGCACAAAAAAT
This sequence comes from Macrophya alboannulata, assembly GCA_949628255.1. Taxonomy (NCBI): domain Eukaryota; kingdom Metazoa; phylum Arthropoda; class Insecta; order Hymenoptera; family Tenthredinidae; genus Macrophya; species Macrophya alboannulata. Next base: position 37,070,594 of record OX451208.1, on the reverse strand, counting down.
TATTTGCAAATTTTTTTTAATCCCCTTCCCTTATGCCTCTTCACTTCCGTATATAATCCACGGCCGCTTCCTGATCTTCTGCAGCAATGCTTTCGCACCAATTATTTATCATCGTATATATATACATATATACACAAGGTTTAATTTATTTAGCAATTATTTCTTCGGCTATAAATAGCCATATTAGGCTGTTTACTACTGAGATAAGGAAAATTTAGGAGCTTCAACCCCCATCCCTCTCCTCCTCCTCCTCCTCCTCCTCCCTTGTTTCACTCCCTCCAACGTCACCCCTAGCTAAAGACGAGAAATACGGTAATGTTCGAAATCCTCTTAGCATTTCGGGAACTGTACACGAACCATACCTACCCTCTATACGCGTACGCGTGTTTATACGTTATCTCGCACTCGCGGCACCCCGTACTCGCGATCGTACGTTTATACTTTAAGTATAACGGGGGTATACGTACACCCACGCTTGCGCTCTTCGCTCTCACGACGATCGATATCGCGGTTCTTTTACCACGTGTGTCATCGTAATTGAAAACATAATTATAAAAATAAAAGAAAGAAGCAAGGAATTGGTAAAAAAAAAAAGATACGTATTTACATATATACATCTTTTTACCACTATTATGTATAACTTATGAAAACGTCATTCGGACCGCTCTTGACACTTTTTTATGTTTTCCTATATGTATGTACATACGTAATAATCTTAAGTATGTAGAAACTGGAGATTATATTTTCACGTTAATTTACTTGTGGTATATGTTTATTGTATATATACCTATGTACGTGTGTATAGGTATAGTATATTGGATACAGATACGTACTTATATACTTTTCTCATCGTATATTATAAGTACCTAGATTACGGGTTATAGACTTATACGTACGTATGTATGTATCTATCTATTTATGTATATACCTATGTACGCTGGTTTCTTCGTGAATTCCGATCCTCTGACGGGATATGGAATGAGATGGGATGGAATGGGATGGGACGGGATGGGATAGTGATAAACGACGACGTCAGTTCTTATATAGCTCCAACCTTTACATATATACGCGAGTGTCGATGATTTATGAACAATTTATAAACGGCCGTTTATCTATACATAGACGTATGTATACATATATTCGTAATTGCATCGCAGTTATATATGTATACACCGAGAAAAAAAATCGTTTGGATTAACCAAATATATTTAGTCGGGGCCAATTTAGTTGTTTTAATGCCGTTACATTTCGTTGAAACAATAATTAGTTGTCCTAAATATTTCAGTTCACTTGAATCAATCGAATTGTTTGTTTGAACTGATCAATTTTATTAACTACATATTTGAATTACTTGAATCGAAAATAGTTAAGTCAATCCACGATACAGTTCAGCCAACACACGAATATTGAAAGTTTCATATGATGGCATCAAATAAATGCACTTTTTCATGGATAAAATGGTCAGTTTGTAACAATAAAATGTTCAGTTATGTGGATGGTGCAGCCAGTTGACTGAGCTGGTTGAGGCAACTGAATAGTCTTTCTCAACTATTCTACATTCAGTCAAACAAATCATCGATTCGATTTGTTGAACCACCACTTCTTTTCAATACACAGGGTCACCATAACAATATATTTAGTTGAGGTGAATTGCATTTCTTAAGAGGACTAAAGTAAGTTCGCATCAAAGTAATGAAACCAATGCAGTTCAAACAACTAACAATAAGTTACTTTTTAGAATTAGTTAATTAACTCATCTGCTGTATTTTCTGCAAAAAAATTTATAGTTGCTACTCAAATTTCGTTCACTGAACAAAACATGTTAACCGGTCCAGATTTCTCTGTTACAAGAAACTAAATTATTGTTCAACGCAAACGGCAGATTTGCTTAAACGTTCTCAAGCATTACATTTACGATTATTAAAAATGTCCAACTTGCATTTGTTAATTAGATGTCCAAGTATCGCGTAAGAAGTAATAAGAAGTAGCAGATATGATTACTTATAGAGGTAGCTCTGAAGACATATAAGGAAAAGTTATACAAAATCTTATGCGATGGAATAGCGTAGTGGTTAGAGCGTGCGACTCGTAATACAAGCGTCCCCGGATCGAATCCCGGCTAGCGAATTAGGAAATGCGTTTTCAATTTATATGCGGTTAATCTTAATTTATCAGCATTGCTATCACGGCATATAGGTGTGGTATCGATGAATCGAATGGGTTTATAATAAAAAAAAAATTTTGTCGTCCGTAAGTTTGATAAATAATCATGCTATAACGAAAGATTTTTTCTTAAAAGAATGCACCATTGCCCCAATTGAATATTTAGTGAATTTCTAAAAACTATATAAATAATACGCAGTTGCGTCTATCTGGCATTCAGTTGACTTGATCATATATCCATTCCAAAATACCAGAATAGCTATTCAGTCAAACATATTTATACTATACTCAACTAAATATGTGATTGGAAGAGCATTTTACTAATTGGTTGAAATGAATATTTACTTGTTGCAAGTATTTTTGCAAATTTGGTTCGATCAAATAATTTTGTTCAGTTAAAAAGACGTTTACTTCGCCGCCCGCGATCGCCGTTTTCGTTTCACCCAACTGAATTTCGTTTAATCCAAACGATTTTTTTTCTCGGTGTACATATCTTTGAAGATTATCGAGAAAAAAAGGGCGAAAAGAAAATTGAGATTTCTTTTTCTCTTCTATTTTCGTTTTCGAAACTGTGTAATTTCTTTTTTTTTTCTCCCATATTGAATCAAAGTAAATAAATTCTCAAAATATCCAGGTGAAAAATTGCAGGTTGTTTCGTTGAAAAATTGGAAATGTAACTGTAAAAAGTTTTCACGGGCAAAAATAATAAAGAATTGAATCGATCGATAAACCAATCTTGTATATTGTATTAGATGGCGAAGGCGGTCGGTGGTGACTGACCCTATTATATACACATTATACATGTATGTACATACGTATTACATATACTTCTTTATACCTCGGAAGAGAAAATTTCTGACGCTATTAAATCCAATTTAAAATACTTTTATTCCCTTGGCAAATTTATTTTACTTTTCTTCTATACAGGTAGATGTATATACCTATATGTATAGGTATATAATATACATAGGTATACTGTAAATCGAGCTTATCTTTTCCTTATTCTTTGAAGACTTTGCGCGCTGAATAAATTTCTGAAAAGATTCACGACGACGACATTATTATTATTATTATTATTATTATTATTATTATTATCATTATTATTATTATTATTTATATGTATAACGATGTCTATCCTTCTACTCCGACGAGTTGAAAAAAAAAAAATTCTTCTAATTCCGCCCGTTTTCATCCACAATTTTTATTTCATTTTTTCATGAAATTTTTCCTGCATCTTTGGACATTTTCATCGTGAGAAGTATGTTTTGTATATGTAGCTGAAATTTGACATGGATATGTCATTTAATCGACCGTATTCAATGTTCTTTGCAGACATTCCACACACCGAGTTTCGGAGACGAGGATTTTGACATTCCGGCCATCCACCCTCATCCCCATCAGCAACACCAGCAACAACAACATCATCAGCAGCACGATCCGATGCACGGATATCAACCACAGGTTTGTGGATTTGACGTAAACTCTACTTGTACCTATATATATAAATTATCGAGATCGAGAAATCAATCTCTTGCAATGAAAATTAATGATAATAATAATGATGATAATTATATGGTTTCAATATCTGATCGAAAACAGAAACATCTTTTTTTTTTTTTCAAATCAAAAAAAGGAGGGATTTCTCTTTTTTATAGACCGAGTCTAAAGACTAAATATAAAATGTCTTTGAACTTCAACCCCGAGGGGTTTGAAATTTTGTACGGAAATAGCTCGACTAAAAAAACCCGAATAACGAGATGATCCCAGCTTCTGTATAGACAAGAACATATATGTCTATATGTTTTTCATTTTCCCGATATCTCGTTTCATTTTTAAATTTGATTTTATTCGGAACCGCGATGAAAAAGTAAATTCAAAATATCAATGAGTAGGTATATTAGTTATAGTTGAAGAAAGAAATAAAAACATTAGATGGAGGAGAAATGAGTTTTCAAAAAAATTGACTTTCAATAGGAAAAAAAAAAAAATGAGAAAATTAGTACATAATTAAATTTGAATGGCTTTATATATAGTCAGCGCGGAAAGTGAAGTGAAGATATACATTACAGTACTGTATACCCTACCTATGTACAAACCAACACATATTCTCAGCTTATACATAGAAGTACATATACATATGTATATACGTTATAATACGCGTTCGTAATAAATTCTGCAGGGGACATGTGTTTCAACGATTCTTTTCTACATCCGGAGGAAACGACGGGGGCATTCCAATTATTCTTTTCTACCTATTAAACAAAGTTATACGAGACATACATATATATATATATATATATATATATATATATATATATATATATATATACTACCTAACGCCCTCATTAATTAACCCGTGACTCATAATATATACGAGTTATTACGAGTATAGGTATATAGTACGCGACGAGTGATGATCATGATCAGAGCAGAGTACTTACCGGAAAACTGTAACCTTATAGAATAACAAAAAAAAAAAAAGAAAATGAACTGATGTACAAATTTTGGCAACAATTAATTTTTTTATCTCATTTTCAAATTACAGATGATGCAGGGAGGAGGGATGCAACAATCTCCGGATGGCATGAATCTTGATCCTGGTGGTTATCAGCAGCCACTTTACCTCCAACAGGAACACGCTATGCAGCCCATCAACGTCAGGTATGTGTCTTCGTACATTCTCAACTTTTACCAGCTTGATTATCTCTTTTTCTTGTATTACGTTGCACTTTGTAATCCGTCAGCTGATTAATCAATCTTCAATTTTCAATATCACCGTCATGAATTAGTCGACTAATTGTAAAATTCATTACACTCGGAAGAATAGGAATTGAAGAGGCAAAAAAAATGGGGAAATAAATACCAGTATTTTATACGAAAATTTTCAACTGGTATATGGGTATTTATATAGTATATGTAAAGTGCAGTGTATATATAGGTATAATAATGTATACGGTCTGTGGAAGTCTGTTACCGCATTTTTATTTCGGATTTAAAGCACCTTGCAAAGTGTTGGCTGCGATTTTACGACGATATGAGTTAGACTGTAAGTTTCACGCGGTTAAAAAACAAAAAAAATAAATAAATAAATAATAGCAACAAAAAATATGTAAAACATGAAAATACATAAAGAAAAATAAAAATAAACGAAAAACCACCCGGAGTTTGTAGCCTGTACTGTTACTGCTGCATAAACGACCCTCTCTCTCTCTCTCTTTCTCTTTCTCTCATTGCTGTATGTAGCAGCAGTATAACTGAGATAGCATATGAACCAGAGTCTATTGCATTTCGCTGTATACGTATATATACATACGGGTATAACTACAGCCTATAACATCGTAATTTTCATTCCTGTAGTAATCGTCGTTACTCCCCTTTGAAAATCATCATCCGTTTTATGTATAGGTATTTATATTTTCTCTCTCTTTCTCTCTCTCTCTCTCTCTGTTTATAAAGAAAAGTCAACAAGAAAAGAAATAAAAAAGTTGAATGAACGTAACGATCTTATAAAATTTAGAGAAAGATTCGCAAAGTTACAAAGTCTTGCAATATATGTTGGAGAGTATGTAGGATACTACATAGGTATATGCACATAAATCATCGATGATTAATCAACTTTCAAAATTCATGTGATATTTATGTATATGTACAATTTTCTTTGTATTTTTTTATTCCTTTCTTCTCTCCGCTGCAGAATTATCTTCGGCCTTGATTATTACATAAATTGATATCCTGCGTATATATATATATATATATATATATATATATATATATATATATATATATATATATATATATATATATATATATATATATATATATATATATATATATATATATATATATATATATATATATATATATATATATATATATATATATATATATATATATATATATATATATATATATATATATATATATATATATATATATATATATATATATATATATATATATATATATATATATATATATATATATATATATATATATATATATATATATATATATATATATATATATATATATATATATATATATATATATATATATATATATATATATATATATATATATATATATATATATATATATATATATATATATATATATATATATATATATATATATCTGTACATATATACAGATATGATATATGCGCGGATATGTAATAATTTATTGTACTCTATCTACACGTGTCGATTCGTCAGATAGTAATTTCAATACACACTTACATGCAAATAATGAATTGCTGTTCAAACGGTTTCTCCACTCAATACACACTGTTTTTGATATACACACGGTCGGTATATACACCTTTCTCTTATCTCTATATATACACGTTCTTTCTCTCTCTTCCTGGACCGTTATATTCAACGTTTTTTAGACAAAAAATAAAAAAAAAATATTCAAAGAAGATATTCTTCAATTGTGGCGAAACGAATATACCCATATATAAGCATCCAAAGAACTATAATCGTCGTAGTTTGACGTGACCGCAGAAAAAAAACGTCATTCTAATATATATATAAAAAAAAGTAAATAAATAAATAAAAACCACAAAAATCCAGTTCAATTTAATAACTTAGTACATATACATTATTATGGTATATATGTATACGTTGATTGATGCGAGAATGCTGCAGTGACGGATAGAAAAATTACGTCAGCCTTATACATATATCATATTCTATATAACTATATACTAATCCGTACAATTATAGAAGACAGGGTCATATACCTATATATACACGATAATAATCGCAGTAATGAAATTTATCTTCTCTTTTGTTTCAAAGTCATAAAACTCTCATGATTTTTGATTCACCCCCCCCCCCCCCCCCCCCCGCCCTTTTTTTTCATCTTGAGAGAAAAATGTTTTTCATTACGGTCTTATACGTACAATAGATATACATACATACATACATACATACAGGGGATTTTATAAAAGAAAATACAATACGTCAATCAATTTTGTCGATCATTTTTCTCTCTTCCTCTCTCTCTCTCGTTTTTTCTTTATCTCTCCCTCTTTCTCTATCGTTTTATTTAGCTGGTCCCGAATGACAAAACAAAAAAAAAACTTTTCTTAAATTTATCTATTTTTCTTCTTTCCCTCGTTTAGTGTGTAACTGACGTTTAGAAAAGAGAGAATGCGTAGGAATTTACTGGCAGGTAAATTTGATTTTGTTTGGGGGCTGCAGCAGCAGAGAGAGAATGGGAGTGAGAACGAGAGTGTGAGAGAGGCAGAGTAAAGGGCGAGAGGAGAGTAGGAGTTTGAGGGGAGGAGCTGATGTAGAATAGGCTGTAAATCCTTCGACGCTGACGCAGCGGCGGCCATATCTCAAAAGTTATCCAATTTGTGTTAAAATAGCATCGAGCCAGTGGCTCTTCCCTCCTCCCGTTCTCCCCTCATCCCCGTATACCCTTTTACTCCCATCTCCTCTTCTCTCCTTTTCTCTCATCTTCCTCTTCCTCTCTCTCCCTCCCTTCCTCCTCCCCGTTCTTCCCTCATCGCCTCTTCGGTATTCCCGGGTTTGGTATCCCCCCCCCCCTTCTCGTAGATTCTGCGATAGGTAGTATGTACCTATACACCACTACTATATGTATGTATGAAAACATTTTGCAAAATTTAAAAACCTTTGCGTTTTATAACGAAACTTGAAATTGCAGACCGAAATTATGTACATATATAGGTATACGAGTATGTATGTACGTACATACCTATAATCAAGGAATTTTCTGAATCGCGAGTAATTATAATTAAAGTAATTAACTGACTAACTAACTCACTAACTAACTATAAGACCTCTTTAATTTCCCTTTGGAAGAATGTTCGAAATAAGTATATTATAATCTACTCTTTGATATTGAGAGACAGAGCCCTCGTTTCTCGTTTCTCGTTTCTCGTTTCTCGTTTCTCAATGTGCATGCAGTCATTCATTCGTATAGTTGTGAATTTCGCGTGTTTTTGCAATTAGCGCCGTTAGGTGCATTCTAATTAACGAATGCATACCCTGGCGTCGTCTACCGCGACGACCGCGCGATCCAATCAGTACGAGACAAGTAGGTAGCTAGCTAGCTGCTAGGTAATGAAGTAAAGCTGTGTGGAATCGGGCATAAAACGAAATCAACCCCCCATCCCCTCCGCCCCTCCGAAAAAAAAAAGAATTCGAATTGAGATTTTTAATTAAAAATCTCATTTTTCGTTTTAGTAGTTCGGCTTACAGTAGCCCACAGGGTTCGTATTCGACGATGACGTCACCGGGACAACAGCACGGTAACCAACAACTTTTGCTACTTCAACAACAACAACAGCAACAACAACAGCAGCAGCAGCAACAACAACAACAACAGCACTCGCATCCACATCAACAGCAGCAACATCAACAGGTACAGATGCAGCAACATATGCAGTACATGCATCCGCAGCAGCAGCAACAACTTCAGCAACAACAACAGCAGCAGCAGCAACAACAACAACAGCAACAAACTATGCAGTATCGTAGTCCTACGGGAGGTAGTCCACCTGCTATGCAACCTAACGGTATACCGGAAAATGTTAACACGACTACTAGCGAGGACAGCGATGACAGCACTCCGCATTCTACACTGGTGAGACTTTTTGGCTTTTCTTATTCTTTTTTTGCTGTTGTCATTTTTCTCGTATGCTTGAGAGTGTATATTTTCTCGTTTCAAAAATTTATTGTTTCTTGGCTCGCGATATATTTTGAGGGATAGATTATTCGGATTCGGAATAATCAAGTAGATAAACCGTTTAGTACATATGAGCTTCATTCTTAATTTATTGCTAGACTGAAAAAAAATGAAGACGATACATTGATTGAATTTTGTAATTTTTTTTTTCTTCTATATTTCTTCAATCAGAAATTCAATTAGAGTAGTTCCTTTTTATTCTCGTTTTCAAACAAAATCTGAGTTTGAAGGGACTCGGATCAGAATGTATATGTATAATAGCCTATGCGGTTTTAGCCCGAAACAAACAAAAAGGAAAAGTCGTTTCTTACTGGCCGGGTGTAAATTGCGACAAAATTTTTCCTATGTAAATGTGAGATTCTTGAATTCACTTATATACCACCGCTGTGTGTCTCGGATTAGAAAAGTTTTTCGATACTCCCGGAAGATACATGTATTGTCGTCATCTTTGCGTTTTAAAGTCTGTTTTGTACCATATATGTTCACATACCTATGCATACATGGTGTATGTACATTTGTATTAGTTTGAATCTACTTTCTCACGATTGCGAATGGTTTGTTCTTTTTTTTTTTATTACTTCTTTTATTCTACACCGCGGGTAGCGATAATTACGATTCAAAGAAACGATAATTAGTTTCTTACATAATAATTTCTAACTTCAGTCATCACATATTAGCTTTTCGACCTCGACGACTTTAAACTCGTAATCTTTACACAGCTTTAATGCCACGTCCTGTGTAACGAGCAAATAGATAGAAATATGAAAAAAAAAGAGCAAAAAAAAAAAAAAAATTCCACTCATCGCCGCAGCTGCGAAATGTTTGCTTAAAATACACGTTGACGGTCTCGAAGTTTCTAGGTATGATATTTATTTTTTTGTTAGTTTTTGATCATATTATAGAAAAATCAATCAATATTCTCATTATTATTATTATTAAATATATGTATAAAATCAGAGATGAAAAATATCCGATATTCTCTTTAGATGTTTAGAGAAACAAAAGGCAGTCGTCGGTATACGTAATTCGAATTCCTGAATTCAGAATATATTTGAAAACCTTTCGGAGTCAGTTATAAGGAGCCGAATACCCGAAATATAATAGATGTAGGTTCGATTCCTGCATCTCGCAATTCCATTATTCTTTGACTCTGAACTCTTTTGCTTGTTTGCTGCGTCGTCGTTGTCGTCGTATCGCGTCGCGACGACGACATCGCGGCCGGGATCCCCGTTAACAATGCGTTTGTGAAAAAGAAAAAAAAAAAAAAAAAACGAAATAAAATAAACATGACCGCGAACGTGCGGTTCTCGTCCTCGTTCTCGTCCTCGTCGTATTCTTTTTCGTTTTCGATCGCAAAACGAAGGATTTTTACTATCTATATACCAACGGGAAGGAAAACAGGTTGTATAAACAATGCCTCTTCTCTCCTCTCCTCTCCTACTTCTTATTCTTACTTCGAAATCTTACTGCATCGGACGGTTATATAGGGGTACATACATACTTATATGTATCACGGGTATATATGGTATAAAAAAAATACCATATATCCGTACCAAATAATTCGTCATAAGGACCGCTGCTATAAAGCTTGACATGAGAAAAAGAGAAACACGCGAACATCGGGGTGCAGGGTTGTTAAAATCTACCATTAACAACACAATTCTTCATTATTTTATCTCATTATATTCTCTACATTATTGTACATACATACAGACATGTGATGTATAATTAAACGTTATAAGATTATTTTCATTCGGTTATAGAGAGAAAAAAAAAAAAAAAACTTCGTTTACCCTATTCTCAGAAATATAAACCAGCAACGATAATATCATATAAACAATTTTCGATGTCTGTATTCCGTCTTTGATTGGGTTTAGGTATATGAGATTTATTTTTCCGTTTTTTTTTTTTTTTCTGTATTATTTCTGTAAACACGAGCAGATGACGAGCGCGGCGAGGTTTTGGGGTAATCAATGACTGGACGATTGATATATTCCAGGAAAAAGATTTGTAACTTGCTATTTGTGTAGCTATTATGCATATACGTATAAATAGGTATATTATAGTAGATATGGTATACGTATACATAACGCGAAGAATACGAAGATATGACTAATTGTATATACAATAAAACTGAGACTATATATTTTCGATTCAGAGAATTAGAACGATTTTTGTGTGTGTGCGCGTTTTAGATCAAGTGTTTGATCTTCTGTGTGCATGTATAGATATTTCGAAATATCGTTTGTGTGTAATTATAAGTAGATTTTTCTGTCCATTATAGACGTATTTTTGACTTTTATCGTTTTCCTTCGGTTACTTTTCCTTTTTTGATTATACCTACTAATGATAAATTTTGATTTTAATTCTGTTTTTTTCTTATCCAAAAAAGCAAATGGCGGCCATAAAGCAATCGTCGCCGGAAAGAACTGACGCCGTAACTAAAACCCAGAAGAAACCGAAAGGACAGAAAAAGAAGAAGAAGAAGAAGAGCGACCCTAACGAGCCGCAAAAGTGAGTACATACAGAAATTATCATTATCATTATTATTATCGTTATTGTTATTCTTATCCCCGAAAATTAATCGAATTCGAAAATTTTTATTATTTCTTTGTATTTTGGACAAAAATTTATTTGATGAAAATATGCCGAAATTGAGAGGGAAACAGAAATACGAACATACGAACATACAAAAAAAAAAACAACTAGTTGGAAACAACAGATTGTATTTGACAGTGGTGATAATCCTGTTTTCAGGCCGGTTTCTGCTTACGCGTTATTCTTCCGCGATACACAGGCTGCGATCAAGGGCCAAAATCCTAGCGCCAGCTTCGGTGATGTTTCCAAAATCGTAGCGTCCATGTGGGACGCCCTCGACACCGAGCACAAAGACGTGAGTATAAAAAGATAACAATTAATTAAATAAATTGAATGTTTTTTTTTTTTTTTTTTTTATTTTCCTTCAAGTATAGAATTTTACGATTCTGGTATCGTAAATTTTGATTCGCCATCATAAAAAGCAAATTAGGATAAAAAGTTAGTACAGTTTTTCGATCGGGTATATGTATATGTAGTTACGGAGTTTAGAAATCGCTCGTAAATCGTAGATTTTCTTTAATATCCTTAACTCACGCGATATAGTAAATATATACATACATCCTAATAATTAGGCATCTAGTCACGGAATACAATTGGTATATATCTGGCGCAGAAAAAATAAGAAAGAAGGAAAGAAAGATAGAAAGAAAGGAAATAGAAGAAAAAATGAGAAATATTTCTGAAATTATATACTTGAGAATCGAGTTTTATGACTAAAAATAAATAATAATCTTATAATAGATTATAGGTATACTTATTAGTACAATTAACTAATAATCGCTGTAGAATTTCTTGCGTGAAAAGTAAAAAAGAAAATATATACATATATATACACATATACAATGCAAAGCAAAATAATATAATGAATACAATTTTATTATAGATAGTCTAGAATTGTTGGAATGACGTAACATCTTCAATTATTATTACAACGTATAGACGTATATCGTATATAATATACGTACAATATACCTAATCTCTGCAGTGAATCATCTTGAATATAGATTTATCTCTGAATCGCAATCAGCATGCGCGCGAGTAATAATAGTTGATTTGTAGTAGATGATTGTTTAGTGACAGGAAATAAGTGTGACTAACACGGAAAGCAATTACTGTGTTATTATCAGTAACTCGTTATGTTTACCGAGCAATCAACGAGAGTCATCGAGTATCAAAGTTCTAACATGTGGAAGATACATAGGTGCGGTTTTATTTGAATTACGCGATGAGTTGTTGATTTTTCGCTAACGAATAGATATAGGTATACGTAGGTATATTAGTATACATATAGTATATATCAGACTGAAAGATACTCGAAATAAATAAACTAATTGCCATTAATTAACGTGGACTTGCCAAAAAATTTCCTCATATTTCACGAAAGAAACAAATAACAATTAGGTTGCATTTTAAATTCTGCTGAAAAATTGCCGATTCGAGTCGCGTCCGTAACCACGAACAAATTCTAAAGTATATTAAATATGAGAGGTAGAAATTGAAATAGAAATAACAAGGAAAAGACAGAAAAAAACGAAGAAACAGAAAAAAAAAGAAATTCTATTTTTACAATATACTTTTTATAAATTGTGTTTGTCTTCAATTTATGGCTAATTGAAATTTCTTTTTTATCATAAAACCGCCTGTGGGGGATCAGGAGAGTTTATTTTCATCATTATTATTATTATTATTACTATTATTATTATCATTATTCTTATTATTATTTCTATTTCGACAATATATTAAACCTTCCATATATTGTGTAGAAAATATTCGAACGCTATTCAACGACTCCCACGCGGTTATACGGTTAGTCCGTTATATGCGCAATATTTCACCACTCTGTTATATACGATGGTAGAGCTCCGAGTTAAACGAAACGTCAGTCTAATCGCCTCCATCAATAACTCTACCGCTAATAAATTCAGATTCGTAGAAAAAGAGCCAAAGTAATATTTTCGCCTTTTATATTTCGCGGACAACTTTTCTTTTCTTTCCGTTTTCTTTCCATTATTTTTTATTTCAATTTATTTATTTTTTTTTCTCTCCTTACTCGCGTCTATCCTCGCTTTTCGCGAATACACACACACACACACACACACACACACACACACACACACACACACACACACACACACACACACACACACACACACACACACACACACACACACGCACACACACACGCATGCCTGCATCCTACACTGGCTCATAACTTGTTTAACGACTAAAGTAAGCCAATATCGAGCCAATTTTAACCGACTCACTAACAGAGGGGCTCGTTCTCTTCATCCGCAATTAGTTACATACATTACTTCATTATTTTAATAAACGTTTTCAGAATTTATACCGAAACGTGAAACGCTATATAATATCCTAACTCTTTATTTTCCATGCCATTAGGTTTACAAGAAGAAGACTGAGGCTGCAAAAAAAGAGTATTTGAAAGCACTAGCGGCGTACAGGGCCTCCTTGGTTAGCAAGGGGGCTGGAGAAGGGGCTCAAGAACAACAACAGCAACAACAACAACAACAACAACAACCTGCCCCGGTACAATACGGTGGATATGGTGGATACGGGGGCAATGGAGGTCCCAGCAATGTTCCGTATCAAGGATACAGTCCTCAGCCTCCATCACCTCAACAACAACATCAACAACACCAACAGCAACAACAACAGCAACAACAAATGGCCATTAAAAAATCACCTCACCACCTTGCCGCTATGGGAAATCCTCAGCAGCAACAACAGGGATTAATGGGAAGTCCGATGAGTCATATGCAACAACAACAGCAGCAGCAACAACAACAACAACAACAGCAACATATGCAACAGCAAGTGCCACAGCAGCAATATATGCAGCAGGTTAGTAATCTTGGTGGAAACATGAAATTTAGGGATAAAAAACGTAAAATAGACCCGTCTCCGTATGTTTATTGAATTCTATTAATACCATGTATGTACACGCGGAATTGTATTTCTTATTATTAAAATATTATTTATTGTTATATCGTGGAAAAAAACAAAACAAAGACAGAACAAAAAGTAGATAAAATAAATAACAGATTGTAATAACGAGATAAAATGATGTAAGTAAGATAAGAATATTGAAGAAGAAGAAGTAGAGACGGAGAAGAATAAGAAGAAGGTGGTTTAAGGAGCGGTTGGAATTAATGGCGATTGGCAAGATTGCTTCAAATTACCGAGCAATTTCAGTATAACGTAACATTAGTCAAAATAGCCGCTAATTATCTTCATGTTGAAACAGGCCACTTTGATCTAGTATTCTGATGCTTTATTACAGACCTCTTCAACAACAAAAAATAGAAAAATAAAAAAATAGAAGAAAATAATGAAACAAAATACAACCCATATTGCCGCAGTTAATCTTTATCCTCATCACTGCAGTGTAATAATAAAATCGGAAGAGAAAATTTTCTCTCTTACACCATATACATATACATATATACTAGATGAAATCATTCTTTAATGTATACCACACAATTTTCCAGAGTTCAACAACGTAATTAGTTATGATGTGATTAGTTAGTATGAAAAAAGTTAAATTAACAAACAAACAAATAAGCAACTGTTTTCTCGTAAGAATATTTAAATCGAATTGTTGGGATTGATGAAATAATATTTTTTTTTGTTTTGTTTCGGAGTATTAGGTAATAGTTATTAATACTTCGTGATGATTCTTGGTTCGTTTTTGCTGCTCTGCGATTTTTGTATTTCAGGTATAAAGCAAACAAAAAAAATTTTCATCGCGGTTCGAGCAGAACGATGAAAATTTGTTTGTTCTTCCTGAGGAGCTGGGCCCGTTAAAATATAAAACTGGGCATTAAAATTGCGTAGGTACCTCAGCAGCAAGTGCAACAAGTACAGGTGCAGCAGCAACAACAAATGCTACACATGAGTCCGCCTAGAGGTGACTCGCTGTCAAGTCCTCCACCGGTTACAGGCTCCCAGGTGAATATGGGAGGTCAGAGGGCTCCGACAAATGCTTGTATCCGTCACGGTTGCCCCAATCCTGCGGTAGCTAACAGTGAGTGGGAGGATGAGTACTGCAGCAATGAGTGCGTGGTTAGCCACTGCAGGTTTGTGTGAGCATTCCATTTTATATTATATTACATTTTATATACTAACACTAGAAATAGAGGGAAATTCATAATTATACGGAGGCTCGTCAAAAAATTCACATAATATTTCATCATTCATCTCTTCTTTAATGATAAATTTATTAACCAAAAAAAAAAATTATCTAGCTTTCGAAATTGACGTGAAATGAAGGAAAAAATAATCCAGCTTTTTTTTATATTTATTTGTTTTTATTTTTTCTTTTTATATAAGACTTCTGTTTTTTTGTTTGTCTTGTTTTCCATTGACTATGTTATTTCTATTCCAGGGATGTGTTCACCACATGGGTGTCCTCGAATCAAAATCCGCAGCAGAATTTCTCTACCGTAAAATAAGCACAAAGCAGTAACAGCAGAAAGCAGCAGCAGCAGCAGCAGCAGCAGCGGCAGCAGCAGCAGTCGATAAAATAAATAATGTCTAATGATGATTATGATGATAATGATAATGATGATAATGATGAACCACGACTTTCGGCTACTCAAAGGCCTCGCATGATCGGGGCTCGTTGTTGACCCTTTAAAGGAATAAGATAAATTTACATAATATGTACATAGATTAGCGTAGTAAGAGTTCCGGATCGCAATAATAAGATCCGGGAATTGAATTTGAAGTGGAAAATGGATGCGGATTTAAATTTGGATTTGGATGTGGAGACTGGCCCAAGGGATAAAAATTTAATCGGCGAAAGGGCAATCTGACCGTGAAGCAAAATAATATTGTTTCTCATGACAAGGTCAAAGATATATCATTCTGTTTCTTTATATCATTTTAATCCCCCAATTTTTGCAATAATTAATATATTTCGAGATAAAAAAAAAAAAAACAAACTGAAAAATTCCGATGCGCTTTCTAGAAACGTTTTTTGATTCTAAAAATAAAAAAGAAACAAAGAAAAACCAACTAAACTAAACTAAACTGAAAGAAGAAAAAACGAAAATATTTAGTTCATTATACATTATTCCCCCCCTCGTCTCTTATTACTTATCTCGACAATTTTACAATTTTCACAAAATTATTATTATTATTATTATTATTATTATTATTATTATTATTATTATTATTATTATTATTATTATTATTATTATTATTATTTTTCTTATTCTGCCAACATGGCAGAAGAGTTATTATACGATGAAAATAAATTTTATCAAATGTTTGTACAGGCTTGAAAATACTGGAAATCATACATACATACATAAAATACATACATATGTGTCTAATTACGCAATAATTCAAACAAGATACAGATAACCCGTGAACGTAGCTGTTTATTATGATAAGAATAAAGAAACTTGTATTTATAAGACGAAAAAAATTTTTCGAGTTTCGTTAGCTCTACGACAAGAGAAATTACTAGAGAAAAAAAAAATTATAATAATGAAGATTGCGATATTATCGGAATAAATTATCTTGAATAAGTAAAGAGAAAAAACGTGAAGAAAAGTGAATAAATTAATCGATGGTTTTATTTTTCGATTATTTTTGCCATTCAATTTATCTTTCGAAATGCGAATAGTAGACGTTAATAGTTCTTTCATTCCTGCAATGCAATAAAAAATATTGAAATTTATGAAAAAAAAAGGTAAATAAAAAAATAAGGCCATCGAAAGTAGAGTAAAATTTTGGCACGACATAAACTCCAAGGATTGATAGAATGGGAAGATGATGTTAAGGTCGATTTATAAGCTGAATGAGAAAAAGGGCGATTTCCCTCGTATAAATTAACTGTATTATCTGGCATCGCCGCGGTTGTTGCATGTTTTTGAGTTTTAACTTTTAGCTAGGAATATAAACGAATAAATATAATTAAATTAAAGAATAATTGAAGTTTGATCGGAGCCACGCCACGGTTGCGAGGTGATTATTATTATAGACATGGGATAAAGGTGTTATCGCGGAGATCCCATCCTCGCTCCCTGTTGTGGCTTCGACATCAGCCAATCATATTAATTAAAATAACATCATCCCACCCAAAAATGTTAATTAAATCGTATACTAACACGAGTTTGTTCAGAATTTTCTATATTTTATTATTATATTAACAGTTTGATATTTCTTTATTTTACATCCCGATTTCGGAAATCCTGAACAAAGTTGATCCCTATCTTTTTCCCCCAAACCACAGGAAAAACATCCCCCTCTCATCCCATCCTCCTTCCCCTCACGCCCCTTGTAATCGTGTAGCTAAACAAGGAGATTAAAACAGTAGAATAGATTAAGGTGGAAAGAGCAGCAGGGCTCCACTATACTTATTTTTGTATCTTATCTCTGCAGACAATTATTCCATAGAATCCACGTACCTACCTTCCTACCTATCTACATATATACATACATACCTACCCACCTACCTATCTAACTACTACTTTTTCCATATGAATTTTTTAGACGCGTCTCATAGCTCGATAATTAAAGAAAGATAAACACAAATCCTGACAAATATACATATACAAAATTTGTATATTAATGACTTGAACGCCGCTTCTAAACCGCCTAAACCATATCCTTCGTACAATAAATAAATAAATAAATAAATAAATAAATAAATAAATACATACATAATTACATACATACATACCTATACATGTCTGTAGTTTTGAACCGGATGATTGTTATTAAACACGTTGAGATTATCTGCTATTCTACTTTCTTTTTTACGTATAAAAAGACTTGAGCTTTAAACAGTGCATTTATTTTACAATACTACGTAGTGCAAGTGTTTCGTTTTATTCTTTTTTTGTGTATCCTCGTTTATTGAACTTTGCATTTTATATTTTATAAGTTACTAAATATCGATTCCGGTTAATAACTACGGACAATGCGGTGTCGATATGAAAAACAAAACGTTTATCAAATAACAGAGTTGAAGAAGAAAACAAAAATAAAAATCCGACTGTAATTGTTTGAGTTAATATTTTTCATATAAAAGAACGCGAGGAATTTGTAGTTTTTGTATTACCCACAGGATGAAATAAGTGATGTATTCGAAGAATACCTACCCGTTTTATCGTTTTTTCGATTTTTTTTTTCGTGTTTTTTCTGTTTGTTTATTTTCAACTAGTTAGTAATTATTTAGCGATTCGATTTGGGCTCTGAAATAAATGAATAAATATACATACCTGTATATCCAGATGTTAACACGTATGTATATTCATTTAATGTATACAATGCTATTGAAGTGAACAAACAAAAAAAAAAAAAAATATATATATATATATATATATATATATATATATATATATCTATATATATATATATATATATATATATATACATATATATATATATATATATATATATATATATATATATATATATATATATATATATATATATATATATATATCTATATATATATATATATATATATATATATATATATATATATATACATATATGTAAATATTTTCTCTCGATTGCATGAACAATTCGTACACGAAGTCAAAGAAGCTAGAAAAAACAGAAGCTTTCTCTTCACAATCCGTCAGACAGGCATCGACGATTGATGTGAATAAGTATGAAATACGATCATAAATTTTTGGTCACATGCGATTACGCGATAGACCTGAAGAATAACTAACTAACGATGATAAATTTTCAAAGTCAATGGTTTAAAAGTTGAATTCTACTTGTTGGCAGTATAATATTACACGATGGATCATGTGTATAGTACGGATAAACATGCAAACGTGTGAAAAATGATAATAACTAAAAAAACAGAAAAAAATTTCCGAACTTTTATTTCTATTATTCTTATGTAAATATATGAATATAATCAATAGATTTATAGACTATATATATTAATAATAATGTAAACATAATCAATCAATAATGTATTATACTGATATAACAGTTCGTGGTATATTACGAATATAGGATATAAATATATTATGATTATTATTGATTATTGAATAAATATAAGACGTTGGTTTATCGTTTGCCAGGAATTCTTGCGGACAATTGCATGATTATACTAAACGGCGGCACATCGATTGATTGCATCAAGCAACAAACTATACGGGAAATAAAAACAAACCAACACAGAATGAATTCAACAATCCCAATTCCTCGATCCGTCGATCCCCTAATCATATAAAGGATGTACAACACCATAACACTGAACCACACAATTTTACAACACTAATCATAAATGCATAAAGTTATGTTGAAAGAAATAAGTCTAGGAGTTGTCAAGCATATAGAGTAGCACTAGGCACTACTATTGCATCAAATGCTAATATATGATGGTGATTTGCAATGAATTTATGTTCATTTTTATTGTTTTCTGTACAAAGACTTAATTAAACGATTTCAGTCCCAATATTTATATTGAGTTCATCGATTATTTACCCTTGTTGGTGTATGTATGTATGTACATAAATACGTTCTGTATTTACATACATACATACATACATATAATACCTATGAATGCACCCTTGTATAATTTATAATAGCCCAGACACTTGAAGCTTCAAAGGAACTTTGAGACGACAGGTAAAATATCGTGCAACCTGAGGAAGAGGCAAGGAATTCGAGTAAATGCATTTTCGATCAATTTTTCGGGTGTAAATTCATTATTTTTCAATTCACTGTCATTGCTTTTGATACATTTTGACGTTAATCGACGTAGAATCGTTTGTTGGTGATTGATGGACCATTTTCAAAAAGAAAAATTTGATATTTTCCCAATAATCCCAGAAAAAAAATGCAATCTGGATATCTTCTTCTTTTTCCGAGGCTTATCCCTTCATCGGAGGTAGCCTAATTCTTGTTCATTTTTCTTGGATTAGGGACAATGCTTTGTGGTTTAGAGGCCCGTAGTTTGAGGATTTTGCTTCTGGCCTTGTCTCTTTATACCAAGTCCACAGGTAAGTATTCTTCTTGATATTGGGCTTGTTTCTTTCATACTGTCAGCGTCAGTCAACGCGGCAACACGACCTCGTAGCTTCAACGAGTTGCAGATGTTCGAGACGTTCGTCAACGAGGTCAGATGTTCTCCTGATACCAGTAGCAATTTTCGACTCAAAATTTCAAAAAATCTGAATAACTTAAGCATACAGAGACTCGCATAGAGCCATACAGCTATACAACTTGATGCATGCTTGCTGTACGCTAAAATTTTCCCGCCAGAAATTTCAGCACACTCCTCGGGTCAGATGTCCTCCTGATACCAGGAGCAATTTTTCGACTTAAAATTTCAGAAATTCTTCATTTTATAAGCTAATGAGACATGCAGAGAGAGAGAGAGAGCGAGAGACACAGCATGCTCGCACGCTCTATGCTCCTGATTTTTCCCGCCAAAATTTCAGCACACCTCCTCGGGTCAGATGCTCTCCTGATACCAGGAGCAATTTTTCGACTTAAAATTTCAGAAATTCTTCATTTTATAAGCTAATGAGACATGCAGAGAGAGAGAGAGCGAGAGACACAGCATGCTCGCACGCTCTATGCTCCTGATTTTTCCCGCCAAAATTTCAGCACACCTCCTCGGGTCAGATGCTCTCCTGATACCAGGAGCAATTTTTCGACTTAAAATTTCTGAAATTCTTCATTTTATGAGCTAATGAGACATGCAGAGAGAGAGAGAGAGCGAGAGACACAGCATGCTCGCACGCTCTATGCTCCTGATTTTTCCCGCCAAAATTTCAGCACACCTCCTCGGGTCAGATGCTCTCCTGATACCAGGAGCAATTTTTCGACTTAAAATTTCTGAAATTCTTCATTTTATAAGCTAATGAGACATGCAGAGAGAGAGAGAGCGAGAGACACAGCATGCTCGCACGCTCTATGCTCCTGATTTTTCCCGCCCAAATTTCAGCACACCTCCTCGGGTCAGATGCTCTCCTGATACCAGGAGCAATTTTTCGACTTAAAATTTCTGAAATTCCTCATTTTATAAGCTAATGAGACATGCAGAGAGAGAGAGAGCGAGAGACACAGCATGCTCGCACGCTCTATGCTCCTGATTTTTCCCGCCAAAATTTCAGCACACCTCCTCGGGTCAGATGCTCTCCTGATACCAGGAGCAATTTTTCGACTTAAAATTTCTGAAATTCTTCATTTTATGAGCTAATGAGACATGCAGAGAGAGAGAGAGCGAGAGACACAGCATGCTCGCACGCTCTATGCTCCTGATTTTTCCCGCCAAAATTTCAGCACACCTCCTCGGGTCAGATGCTCTCCTGATACCAGGAGCAATTTTTCGACTTAAAATTTCAGAAATTCTTCATTTTATAAGCTAATGAGTCATGCAGAGAGAGAGAGAGCGAGAGACACAGCATGCTCGCACGCTCTATGCTCCTGATTTTTCCCGCCAAAATTTCAGCACACCTCCTCGGGTCAGATGCTCTCCTGATACCAGGAGCAATTTTTCGACTTAAAATTTCTGAAATTCTTCATTTTATAAGCTAATGAGACATGCAGAGATAGATAGAGCGAGAGACACAGCATGCTCGCACGCTCTATGCTCCTGATTTTTCCCGCCAAAATTTCAGCACACCTCCTCGGGTCAGATGCTCTCCTGATACCAGGAGCAATTTTTCGACTTAAAATTTCTGAAATTCTTCATTTTATAAGCTAATGAGACATGCAGAGAGAGAGAGAGCGAGAGACACAGCATGCTCGCACGCTCTATGCTCCTGATTTTTCCCGCCAAAATTTCAGCACACCTCCTCGGGTCAGATGCTCTCCTGATACCAGGAGCAATTTTTCGACTTAAAATTTCTGAAATCCTCATTTTATAAGCTAATGAGACATGCAGAGAGAGAGAGAGCGAGAGACACAGCATGCTCGCACGCTCTATGCTCCTGATTTTTCCCGCCAAAATTTCAGCACACCTCCTCGGGTCAGATGCTCTCCTGATACCAGGAGCAATTTTTCGACTTAAAATTTCTGAAATTCTTCATTTTATAAGCTAATGAGACATGCAGAGATAGATAGAGCGAGAGACACAGCATGCTCGCACGCTCTATGCTCCTGATTTTTCCCGCCAAAATTTCAGCACACCTCCTCGGGTCAGATGCTCTCCTGATACCAGGAGCAATTTTTCGACTTAAAATTTCTGAAATTCTTCATTTTATAAGCTAATGAGACATGCAGAGAGAGAGAGAGCGAGAGACACAGCATGCTCGCACGCTCTATGCTCCTGATTTTTCCCGCCAAAATTTCAGCACACCTCCTCGGGTCAGATGCTCTCCTGATACCAGGAGCAATTTTTCGACTTAAAATTTCTGAAATCCTCATTTTATAAGCTAATGAGACATGCAGAGAGAGAGAGAGCGAGAGACACAGCATGCTCGCACGCTCTATGCTCCTGATTTTTCCCGCCAAAATTTCAGCACACCTCCTCGGGTCAGATGCTCTCCTGATACCAGGAGCAATTTTTCGACTTAAAATTTCTGAAATTCTTCATTTTATGAGCTAATGAGACATGCAGAGAGAGAGAGAGAGCGAGAGACACAGCATGCTCGCACGCTCTATGCTCCTGATTTTTCCCGCCAAAATTTCAGCACACCTCCTCGGGTCAGATGCTCTCCTGATACCAGGAGCAATTTTTCGACTTAAAATTTCTGAAATTCTTCATTTTATGAGCTAATGAGACATGCAGAGAGAGAGAGAGAGCGAGAGACACAGCATGCTCGCACGCTCTATGCTCCTGATTTTTCCCGCCAAAATTTCAGCACACCTCCTCGGGTCAGATGCTCTCCTGATACCAGGAGCAATTTTTCGACTTAAAATTTCTGAAATTCTTCATTTTATAAGCTAATGAGACATGCAGAGAGAGAGAGAGCGAGAGACACAGCATGCTCGCACGCTCTATGCTCCTGATTTTTCCCGCCCAAATTTCAGCACACCTCCTCGGGTCAGATGCTCTCCTGATACCAGGAGCAATTTTTCGACTTAAAATTTCTGAAATTCCTCATTTTATAAGCTAATGAGACATGCAGAGAGAGAGAGAGCGAGAGACACAGCATGCTCGCACGCTCTATGCTCCTGATTTTTCCCGCCAAAATTTCAGCACACCTCCTCGGGTCAGATGCTCTCCTGATACCAGGAGCAATTTTTCGACTTAAAATTTCAGAAATTCTTCATTTTATAAGCTAATGAGACATGCAGAGAGAGAGAGAGCGAGAGACACAGCATGCTCGCACGCTCTATGCTCCTGATTTTTCCCGCCAAAATTTCAGCACACCTCCTCGGGTCAGATGCTCTCCTGATACCAGGAGCAATTTTTCGACTTAAAATTTCTGAAATTCTTCATTTTATAAGCTAATGAGACATGCAGAGAGAGAGAGAGCGAGAGACACAGCATGCTCGCACGCTCTATGCTCCTGATTTTTCCCGCCAAAATTTCAGCACACCTCCTCGGGTCAGATGCTCTCCTGATACCAGGAGCAATTTTTCGACTTAAAATTTCTGAAATCCTCATTTTATAAGCTAATGAGACATGCAGAGAGAGAGAGAGCGAGAGACACAGCATGCTCGCACGCTCTATGCTCCTGATTTTTCCCGCCAAAATTTCAGCACACCTCCTCGGGTCAGATGCTCTCCTGATACCAGGAGCAATTTTTCGACTTAAAATTTCTGAAATTCTTCATTTTATGAGCTAATGAGACATGCAGAGAGAGAGAGAGAGCGAGAGACACAGCATGCTCGCACGCTCTATGCTCCTGATTTTTCCCGCCAAAATTTCAGCACACCTCCTCGGGTCAGATGCTCTCCTGATACCAGGAGCAATTTTTCGACTTAAAATTTCTGAAATTCTTCATTTTATGAGCTAATGAGACATGCAGAGAGAGAGAGAGAGCGAGAGACACAGCATGCTCGCACGCTCTATGCTCCTGATTTTTCCCGCCAAAATTTCAGCACACCTCCTCGGGTCAGATGCTCTCCTGATACCAGGAGCAATTTTTCGACTTAAAATTTCTGAAATTCTTCATTTTATAAGCTAATGAGACATGCAGAGAGAGAGAGAGCGAGAGACACAGCATGCTCGCACGCTCTATGCTCCTGATTTTTCCCGCCCAAATTTCAGCACACCTCCTCGGGTCAGATGCTCTCCTGATACCAGGAGCAATTTTTCGACTTAAAATTTCTGAAATTCCTCATTTTATAAGCTAATGAGACATGCAGAGAGAGAGAGAGCGAGAGACACAGCATGCTCGCACGCTCTATGCTCCTGATTTTTCCCGCCAAAATTTCAGCACACCTCCTCGGGTCAGATGCTCTCCTGATACCAGGAGCAATTTTTCGACTTAAAATTTCAGAAATTCTTCATTTTATAAGCTAATGAGACATGCAGAGAGAGAGAGAGCGAGAGACACAGCATGCTCGCACGCTCTATGCTCCTGATTTTTCCCGCCAAAATTTCAGCACACCTCCTCGGGTCAGATGCTCTCCTGATACCAGGAGCAATTTTTCGACTTAAAATTTCTGAAATTCTTCATTTTATGAGCTAATGAGACATGCAGAGAGAGAGAGAGAGCGAGAGACACAGCATGCTCGCACGCTCTATGCTCCTGATTTTTCCCGCCAAAATTTCAGCACACCTCCTCGGGTCAGATGCTCTCCTGATACCAGGAGCAATTTTTCGACTTAAAATTTCTGAAATTCTTCATTTTATAAGCTAATGAGACATGCAGAGAGAGAGAGAGCGAGAGACACAGCATGCTCGCACGCTCTATGCTCCTGATTTTTCCCGCCCAAATTTCAGCACACCTCCTCGGGTCAGATGCTCTCCTGATACCAGGAGCAATTTTTCGACTTAAAATTTCTGAAATTCCTCATTTTATAAGCTAATGAGACATGCAGAGAGAGAGAGAGCGAGAGACACAGCATGCTCGCACGCTCTATGCTCCTGATTTTTCCCGCCAAAATTTCAGCACACCTCCTCGGGTCAGATGCTCTCCTGATACCAGGAGCAATTTTTCGACTTAAAATTTCTGAAATTCTTCATTTTATAAGCTAATGAGACATGCAGAGAGAGAGAGAGCGAGAGACACAGCATGCTCGCACGCTCTATGCTCCTGATTTTTCCCGCCAAAATTTCAGCACACCTCCTCGGGTCAGATGCTCTCCTGATACCAGGAGCAATTTTTCGACTTAAAATTTCTGAAATTCCTCATTTTATAAGCTAATGAGACATGCAGAGAGAGAGAGAGCGAGAGACACAGCATGCTCGCACGCTCTATGCTCCTGATTTTTCCCGCCAAAATTTCAGCACACCTCCTCGGGTCAGATGCTCTCCTGATACCAGGAGCAATTTTTCGACTTAAAATTTCTGAAATTCTAAATTTCTTAAGCGAATGAGACATGCAGAGAGAGAGAGCGAGAGAGAGAGAGAGAGATCGATACGAATGCATGCTTGCTTAGACATACACTCAAGGTGTTTTCCTGCCAAAAATTTCAGCACACCTCCTCGGG
Source organism: Macrophya alboannulata (assembly GCA_949628255.1). NCBI lineage: Eukaryota > Metazoa > Arthropoda > Insecta > Hymenoptera > Tenthredinidae > Macrophya > Macrophya alboannulata. The sequence continues at coordinate 37,044,557 of OX451208.1, read as the reverse complement.
TCAGATGTTCTCCTGATACCAAGGGCAATTTTTCGACTTAAAATTTCTGAAATTCTTCATTTTATAAGCTAATGAGACATGCAGAGAGAGAGAGAGCGAGAGACACAGCATGCTCGCACGCTCTATGCTCCTGATTTTTCCCGCCAAAATTTCAGCACACCTCCTCGGGTCAGATGCTCTCCTGATACCAGGAGCAATTTTTCGACTTAAAATTTCTGAAATTCCTCATTTTATAAGCTAATGAGACATGCAGAGAGAGAGAGAGCGAGAGACACAGCATGCTCGCACGCTCTATGCTCCTGATTTTTCCCGCCAAAATTTCAGCACACCTCCTCGGGTCAGATGCTCTCCTGATACCAGGAGCAATTTTTCGACTTAAAATTTCTGAAATTCTAAATTTCTTAAGCGAATGAGACATGCAGAGAGAGAGAGCGAGAGAGAGAGAGAGAGATCGATACGAATGCATGCTTGCTTAGACATACACTCAAGGTGTTTTCCTGCCAAAAATTTCAGCACACCTCCTCGGGTCAGATGTTCTCCTGATACCAAGGGCAATTTTTCGACTTAAAATTTCTGAAATTCTTCATTTTATAAGCTAATGAGACATGCAGAGAGAGAGAGAGCGAGAGACACAGCATGCTCGCACGCTCTATGCTCCTGATTTTTCCCGCCAAAATTTCAGCACACCTCCTCGGGTCAGATGCTCTCCTGATACCAGGAGCAATTTTTCGACTTAAAATTTCTGAAATTCCTCATTTTATAAGCTAATGAGACATGCAGAGAGAGAGAGAGCGAGAGACACAGCATGCTCGCACGCTCTATGCTCCTGATTTTTCCCGCCAAAATTTCAGCACACCTCCTCGGGTCAGATGCTCTCCTGATACCAGGAGCAATTTTTCGACTTAAAATTTCTGAAATTCTAAATTTCTTAAGCGAATGAGACATGCAGAGAGAGAGAGCGAGAGAGAGATCGATACGAATGCATGCTTGCTTAGACATACACTCAGGGTGTTTTCCTGCCAAAAATTTCAGCACACCTCCTCGGGTCAGATGTTCTCCTGATACCAAGGGCAATTTTTCGACTTAAAATTTCAAAGGACTGGGCGAGCTAGGAAACGCAGTCGATTAGGACTGGACGAGTTAGGAAAGTACGGTCGATTAGGACTGGGAAAAATTTGCAAAAAGACAACTAATTATTATTTTCTCAAAAATGAATATGTACCCATTGCATTTGATCAAGTCTCGTTATTTACTTTTTGAGATACAGGTCATCTTAATATATAAATTACAATTGTATTACATAATACTAATAATACACTACAATGCAACTATTTTAAAAATGTATATGAAATATCAGCATTGCATATGAAAGATACAAATACAAATACACGATCGATAGTACAACGTGTAATGTACCTGTACGCTATTTTTATGCTTATAATAATAATAATATTCTAATCTAATCTAATCTTTTAAAACTAGAGAGACGAATCGATTTGAAATTAAATCTCCTAATACAAGTATTTTCTATAAAAAGCAACAAAGGAAGTAAATATCTCTACTTTTAACGATAATAAAATATATCCAATTCAAAAGTTAAGTTTTCAAGATCGAGTAAGAATTGAATCATTATTGATAATTATAACTTCTCATAATTATATTGATGTTAATATTTCTATCAACTTCATACATAATTATTCGTAATTATAACTTCAATAAAATATCTGGCGAGAAATGTCCTACGGGGTTCGATTGACGACGCCCCCGAGGGTCCCGAACTCGCCAGATTTGATTTACATAAAATTCTAATCAAATTACCGCGACAATTAATGATATTATAGAAAAATACAAGTATTAACGATTCAATCTCCATCTATGTATCTCTCTAAATTCTAAAATAAAATACAAATACAAATACACGATCGATAGTACGTGTAATGTATCTGTACGCTATGTTTATGCTTATGATCCTAATCTAATCTTATCTATGTATCTCTCTAATTTCTTAAATAAAATACGAAGTTCAAAGATCCATTATTCCGTGCATTCCTTGTACTGCAGCTTTCTTTCCTTCCGATCCTTCGCACTCTCTGCATACCCATAGTGGTGCACCATCTGATCACGTACTCGTCTGAATGAAGACAAATTCTTCACCTAACAGACAAATTCAAGTTCGATTGTAAAAATAAACTTACAAATTCCAGAGTTTACAGTTTCGCTATGGATTCACTAATTTACAATTCTTTGAAATGTTCATTCAAGACATCTGTAATCTCACCTTCTCTGGTTTTTCACAGGAATAGAGTCCCTGTTTCACCTTCTTCCATCAGTATACGATCAGTTTCAGTCAAGTCATCTTCCGATCCTCTCAGTTGCTCTAATTGCCAGGATTGGCCTGCTGACACGATATTCTGTAAAATGAGATGAGAAATGAGTAAAATTGGAAATGAACTTCGTAGAAATTTGATTTTGAATACATGTAGGAAGCAGTCATATATTCATAGGAGCTTATCTGTGAGGACAATGCTTCAATTAGTCAATCAAAATTTAGGGCCATGATTATATTATACTGATTATTGGTCCATATATTTCTTGAAAAGATTGTCACTCAAATTATTGCATTTTACCTGCTCCAAAGCGCTATAAAATCAATTTTAGTTTTGGTATTCGGTCTCCCTTGGATCCCACAGGAGTGTAATTGGGAGATGTTGGCGACACTCATTGCACGGCTACAGAAAAAAATTGACAAAATTTATCAATCGAATACTCGTACAATCAGTGTTGCGATATTTTCGAGATAAAACAAAAAAGCCGAACATTTATGCTGTGTAATTTGAATGAATAAATGAATACATTAAAATTTATTTAATGTATTCATTTTAATTTAATGATTTAAAAATTCGCCAACAGAAGTGAAAGAAAGAAGCTAGAACTAACGTTACGATTACCGCCTTACCTTTTCTCGTTTCATTGGCGATATTTGATGTGTTCAAATCGCCCGAGAGCTGCATTCATGACCTGCTGCAGTCTGTCTCTGTAATCAAAAACATTTTTTCATCAATACAGGTTGTCGGTACATTAAAAGTTCAGTCAAATTCTCAATACAAGTGGATAACGGTTGTCTAATTATTCTCGAATTTGGTCCAAATGTAAATGACATTCGGTCTATGTGACCCGCTCGCTTCTCTTTACTTTATATTTTTCTCGTTAAGACTTTTTGCACATTGTATATAATTATTATACAGAGATCAATAATTCCACGGTATTATTGAATCTAAATAAGTCTAATAATAATTTTGTCAAAAGATACACAATCGTTATCTACCTACGAGTAAAAATAATATTCGAAGGCAACTGCTGAAAACAATCGGTGGCGTAACGAGTAAAAAATTTTGTGTCGAGAATGTATAGTTTTGTAAAAGGGTTTAGCGCGGAACTAAATTACATGCTCAGACTTGAATTTTACTTCTAATGGTCGTGCAATACCAAGATTAAACTACTCTCGTCTGTTTTCACACGCCAACTACGGTTTTTTGGACGATAAACATAAATTCAATCGAGAAAATTAGACGCTGGCTCAATATTCAGATGAACCGTCAAAAACACTCGACGGCGCAGCGAGTGAAAAAGTTCCGTCTCGGAAATGTATGTTTTTTTTTTTTAATTGTTTTGCAGGGATAAATTACATGCTCGGACTTGAATTTTATTTCTAACGGCCGTGCAGTACCAAGATTCAACTACTCTTACCTTTTTTTCACACGTCAGCGACGGTTTTTAAGCACAAGGACATAACCTCTTTGCGAAAGTTTTGATTTTTGTTTTAAAACTTTTTTTGGTGAAAAATTTTTAAATTTTAGGTTAGCAAAGTTTGTAAGGGTTTGAATATGAAAATTTGATTTGGAAAACTTCTTCACTGCCAACTTTTTGGAGAAAATTTTGATTGAAATTACGCACCGGCGTTGTAGCGTGACTTGCAATTTTTTTTATCCCCGGCGTCGGTTCCGGCACAGAAAAATAACTTTCTTTTTCTTTTCCTCATTTTAAATGTCCTCTGAGCTTTTGACGGAGAAAATAATTAACTTACGGAGAAAATAATTAACTCACGGAGCCACAAGCGACATGCCGACCGCTTCGCCCCGCTGCCCGACGCCGACTGACGCCGGTCGCTACGACGCCACGGACAAGTTCGTGCCTGCGCGAGCCGCCATGTTGAAAATCCGCATGACGTCACTTCAGTCAGTTCAAATTCTGGCGGGATCAGCTATTATGGAATCATAGATGAATATTTTTTGACTTTATTGTTTATCGCATGAAATTACGTTAGAACTTGATGTCAATTTCAACAAAATTTTTGAAAATAAAGAATCGGGGGAGATTTTAATTTGGCAGCTATTCTGCCATAGAAAATCCCTATTTGGTTTTTCCTTCGTTCTCAAAAACTGGAATTCAGTAATTAACGAAATTAGTGGATCAATTAAGTGTAATTGTTTGGAATTTAAAAAATTGAAAAATACCAAACTCAAGGGCCAACTTTATAGCCATACAGGGTGTTTTTTTTCAACCTGACAATCGTGAATAACTCGAAAAATAAGGTCTGCCGAACAAAATGATTCAAACCAAAGGTTCTTCATTCGAAAGGCCCAATCTCTTGGCAATATTTTTTTCATTAAATTACCAGATCCGGGGGAAATTGCCTGGATCCGGGGAATTTCTGAGATCTAACGGAAAAAAACTGTATCTATTATTCGATTCGGTTTTTTGGGCTTTCCAGCCAAACGGTGTGCCACCCGATAATAGTCAAAACAAGTGTATGTGTATGCACTTGGATAAGGATTATCTTTATTATTATTATAATATGAAAAATGTCGAAGTTAAAATCTAGAAATTAACTACCCAAAATAATATAAGAAAAATCGATGTGCAATAACAATGCCGTTAAAACACCGTGAAATAATATGTGTGTAATTTGTATTTGTTCAGGTTAGTATCAAGCGGACGGACTGCGTATAGAAGCTCAATAAAAAAAAATCGTAAATAAATAAATATCTGTTCGGAGTATTCATATTAAATGAGCGTAAGCGCAACCCCCCTGTGAACTCTTTGACGCCACGAGGGCCACTGACCCCGCGACTGCAGGTGCAGCTACTCAAGTTCAAGGTCGTTGCTCTCCCCACCAACGGGGTCTGAAATGGTATCCCCAAAGTGGCGACCTCACCCGGCTTCCGTACATGTCTGTAGATGTTGATTTTATCGACCGACATAGCATGTCTATAGTTGGCCCGATAGGTCCGTGGTCTGGCGATTACAGAAAACACAACAGCAATCATAACCATGAATTTCTTAAAATTGGTCTTACTCTATTAATCCAAACGTTATTAATAGTCTAGAAATGGTCTGGGGATCCTCTAAAGTAATCTTATTATGTACTATCCCAGCGACAGTCGTTGGCGTTGCTTGTCTGATAAAGTAATTAATTTATTTCAGTAGCCGCACCTAACCTCTAACTTTGTTCATCTTATTATCTCACGTTAGATTTTAACTTAAAACTAGAACTGTTGGGCTACAACCTCATTACATTTTTTTTTTTAAACAAACTTCTACTTTTAATTTATAATTCGTTATTTCAACGCAGGGAGTCTACAGGCGGTAAACATTACAAGAGTAATGCAAAACTAACCGACAAGATTGTGATAATAACAGGAGCCAATACAGGAATCGGCAGAGAAACTGCATGGCAACTAGCTAAACGAGAGGCCAAAGTGATAATGGCCTGCAGAGATATGCACAAATGTGAAACGGTACTAAAATCTAGTTCTCTCATGATCTTATCCCAATTAATACTTTATTTCACACATATTATTTGAATAAATTCTTCAATCTATTTCAGACGAGACAGAAAATAGTCTTAGAAACACAGAACAAGTATGTGTATTGCAGGAAATGTGATCTGGCCTCTTTTGCGAGTATTCGTGAATTTGTTGATAGATTTAAGAAAGGTGATTAAAAAATTCTACTATAGTTCAAAGTAGCCAAGCCTTTCAAAGATTCTCAAATTTATACAAATTTTTTTGAACCTCACAGAACACTCTCAGCTACATGTTCTCATCAATAACGGCGGTGTAATGCGCTGTCCAAGAAGCACAACAGAGGATGGAATCGAAACACAACTTGGAGTTAATCACATGGGACATTTTCTGCTAACAAATTTACTTCTCGATAGATTAAAGGCTTCAGCTCCATCTAGAATCATTAATGTTTCTAGCATAGCGCACACCAGGGGAAAGATTAATGTCTCAGATTTAAACAGCGACAGTGATTACGACCCTGCTGCAGCATATTCACAAAGCAAATTGGCTAATATTCTTTTCACCAAAGAACTAGCTAAAAGACTTGAGGGTTTGTGTTCGCAAAATTTTTAGCTATTTTCTTTATTTTACCATCAGTATTTAACTAAGATCATTAATCGTTGTTCTAGGAACTGGAGTTACTGTGAATGCTCTTCATCCAGGTCTTGTTGATACAGAAATAATACGCTACATGAGTTTCTACAACAGTACATTCAGTAAAATATTTATTTACCCATTCGTTTGGCCGTTTATAAAAAGACCTATACAGGGGGCGCAAACTTGTGTTTTTGCAGCGGTGGATCCAAGTCTTAATAACGTCAGTGGTAAATACTTCAGGTAAATATGTTTCGTATATTCAATACAAGTAATTGTTTCATTTCACGATGTTTTTCTAATCTATTGGTTTCATCTATTCAGCGATTGTGAAGAGGCTGATATCGCCCCTCAGGGCATGGACGATAAGATGGCTAAATGGTTGTGGCTAACTAGCGAAAAATGGACGAGGCTAAATACCAGTTAACAAACGTTATGAACTGTAAATTAAACTGTACATTTGCAGTTACGTAGTTAATAAACAAAGTATTTAAAATACCTAAGTCTAATGATCGTTTGAGTTTTTTACCTTCCTCAACAAGCTTTTGCTAGATACTGAAGTAAAGTATTGAATGAAACAGATCACAGACATAATTAAAACGATAAATATTTAATTAAATTGGACAATAGTAATCGTTTGTAAAAAAAAAAACGAATAATCAATATAAGGTAATGCGGGTGATTTAATAAATTATATAATACGAGTATTAAGACTCATTCAAATCTTATAATTGACTTGAATAATTTTGCATAAGCCTGTTGGAGGTTCTGCTTAAATATCTATTCAATTTTAGTGATGATCTCAGGAAGTGGTAGGAACGGTTGTACAAGCGACAATGATTTCGAGTACAATGATTCTGCGAGGTTTTCATCCATTGCTTTCTCTGATGGTGCCTTCAAATCGCAATCACTAAATAAATATAGAAAATAAACAATATTAATAAGAAAACGAATCCTTAGTTTCATAACTGTTAATTCCCTGTGTAAAAAGTAATCTAGAAACACATACCTAAGATATATTCCTGTACATTTCTCTAGCTGACTGGATACAGCGGCATAAACCGAGGTCTGAGCACCTTGGATAGGATTTTTCAAGAACAACCACATCCATGGCTGCATTGACAATTTTATAATATAAGTAGATGAGATAGGAGATCTTCTCATGTGTTGAGTTCCTCTAACACGTCCGGGATTGACTGCGTTCACAGTTACGTTTGTATCTGTGGGATGAAAATTAGACAGAAAGTGTATTAATTAATTGTTGCTTCTCAGCTAATAGACGAATAAGAAGAACTAAAAACGTTGAATATGAAGTTTTAACTCGTAGCAAAAACTCATCACCTTTAAGAATATGGCCCATATGTTTAGCCATCAGTATCAAAGCGAGTTTGCTTTGCCCGAAAGCTTTTAAAACGGCGAAATTTTTCTCCAAATTTAAGTCGTCCAAGTAAATATCGCTTGCCACATGAGCCTGAGCTGATACATTTATAACTCTGCCTTGTCTGGCCGCTTTAAGTTTAGGCAATAGTAAATGAGTCAGCAAGAAATGTCCTGAATTTAATAAATAATAATAAATCAATTAGTCGAACACTTTCTGCAAATAAGTTATCAGACTATAGAATTTAATAATGTGTATAATTACCGAGATAGTTAGTCACAAAATGCGTTTCAAAACCCTCCTCAGTTATTTTATAAGGATAAAAAGTTATCCCTGCATTGTTAATCAGTATGTCGACTTCATCGAGGTCTGAAATTTTCACATTAAAACATGCTGATCAGTTATTTAGATAAAGAAGGATTGAATAAGTGATGTGTAACGTTTATCAATACCTAGACTTTCAGCAAAACTACGAACGCTCTTCAGCGAGGATAAGTCCAAAGATTTAACATCAGCCTTTCCATTCGGCAGGGCTCTTATTTCATCGGCAACTTGATTCCCGGCTTGTTCATTCTTAACTGCTAGAATAATGTGTCCTCCTCTCCTCGCCAATTCCAAAGCTGTTTCTCTACCAATCCCGCTAGAAGCACCAGTGATCACAACTGTTTTTCCATCTATGCGTTCCTCGCTCGGACAGTCAGGTCCTCCCATGTAGGACCTAAAACTCGACCCGCTAATGTACCCAATCCCAAAACGTCGATGTATTAAAAGCATGCAAATTGTAGTGGATAATGAAGCAAGCAGATTCACCTTATCATAGTCAAAATTCCCAATACTATACCGACGAGGTATGGCCAATAGGCGTCTAGCATGGGAGTAAACTCGCGTAAAACATGTTGAAATTCAGCGAGTTGATCCATTACTAATTAGCAAAGGTATAATCGCTATAAGCAGACTAAAGTATTCTAGTTATAGTTCTAGTATTGGCGACTGACTCCGTTGGACTAAATTAAAATAAATTTGTGGGGGAGAAATAAAATGAATTGATCTAGATTGATGATAATAATTTCAAGAGGGGATCCAATACAAGAGCCTAACAATGCAGTCGCCTTGTTACCTAGGAAGCATATTGCAGTTGATATAAACATTGAGTAAAGATAGATATAAAGTATATGAAGTACAAAATTATTCGTAATTGTTTTGTTAAAACTGTCAATAATTATTTTAAATCAAAATCGTGTAGAAATAATTTTTTTCATACAATGAATTACGAGCTTTTTTTTAAATCTAGTTATCCGTAGATAAGGACTAAAATTAATAAATTATATAAATGTTAGAAATTTTGATTTTATTTTACCATTTAATTGACAGTGCCATAACCAAACACCTCCAGCTGTCATCGTCGTCATAGTTTAGCCGTTTATTAATCGTATATAGTTGATAAAGAGCTCGCGATATTTCTACGTGATGAATAAACTTCTACACATTGAATAAATACCAAAAGATGCATTTTTAAATCAAAAATTTTATCTTTATTTCATTAATTTAATATTAAGTCAGATTTTGAGGTTAGAAAAGGACCGCATTTACCTTTCGCTACGCAGACTTTGTTAAAAAAACAGAATCATGAAAGCTGTTTGGAAATCGCCCGGTAACTGTATAGAGAAAGAAATTATTTTCGAAGGAAATCGCTCGAAAAAACCAACTGACCGTTCAGTATGCAGAGTTAAAATCTACGATATAAATTTCCCCGAGTTATCTCTTGATGGTGAAAGCAGAGAACAAATGTTTATGAGCGAGTATTTGAAGCCACCGAATGAAGAAATCGTCGTAATTATCGGTACCGCAAATTCTAAGATTGACGAATATGTGGAAAGATTAATTCAGACGATGTTTATAAACGAGAAAAGTTTGGCAAAGATAACGACGACTTATAGTGAAACAGTTTCGTTTGATTTTAAAATAACTTTGATCGATTGCGAATGGAGTAAACCGATGTGGGAATTGACGCCTAAGGAAAAATACGAACTAGCATTGAGTTATAAAGAAGTTGGAGTCTCTTTGTACAAATCTATGAGAATAATTGAGGCATTTTTTAGATTCAGCAGAGCTTGCAAAGTTCTAATAAGTATGGAGCCTATGGAAGATCATGATTTGGAAGAAAGGTTGAAAAATGATATAGACAATCTTAGAAAAGTATTGTACAATAATATGGCTGAGTGCCATTTGATACGTAAAAATTTCGAGTACACTATTTTATTGTGCGATAAAGTATGCGAAAGGGATGAAAATAACGTTAAAGCACTTTACAGAAAAGCAGTGGCTAATGAGAATCTAAAAGACTATGAAAAGGCCCTTCAATATATGGAAAAAGTTGTCATTCTAGAGCCAAAAAATTCAGCTGCTAAAAAGAGACTCGTTATATATAAGAAAAGATTATTAGAAGCTAAGAAGAGCTATGATGATATTGTGAAAAAAATGTTTCATTGAATTGGTGACTTTTTTTTCAATTATTGTAATTGAATTGTTAACTTATTGATATATATATTTTTTTTTTTCAATCATGTAATAAACGTCTTTTTTTTTATAAACAGTATTTGTTTTTTTTTATTATTCGAACCGAATGATATTTTTTTCTCTTTTGACAATATTTTATATTGAGCTAAGCTGGCTTTTTATTCACCTTTTGTTAAATCACATTTTTTTTATAATTAGAAAAATATGCCTTTATTACTACTGATAATAAATTTCAGCATAATTAATTGATAAATTTATATGAGAATGTTTTTTCTGCTTTTCCCAGCAGTCTAAAATTAAATTCTAAAACCAGATCGTTCTACCCGATAATTAAACATAGTAAATATTGAAAAGAAACATTTTCTAAATTGAAATTAGACTCTACGATATCTAAAGATAATATTTTTCCTACTGTGTTTACAGAAGACTAAATATTAGCTCTGTCATTGAAAGCTTGGAAAATTGATGTTATTTGTTTGTATTGAAGATCAAAGCCAACAAACACAATGTAATAGATATGTAGGAGAATATTATCCCTAGAAATATCGTAGATGGATAAATTTCTATGGCTATAATATCGAAGGATAGGAGATTAACTCATACTGTATTAATAAGTAATGAACAAATAATATAATATAACGTAATGTGCTATCTGCAAGAACTGATGCATAGATATACATAATATGTTTAACTTAATTAATGGCACCTTGCTTATCGATGGACCGTCTGAATGAATAATCTAATTTTTCTCAAAGCCATTTTAGAGGAATAATAATATTTATTTAATCTTGTAGCGTCGTACAAGTTTTGATATGGAAGATAGTGTTAATAAGCAAGTTATGATTAAGGCCAGTATCTAATTAAGTTAAAATTCACAATACATAATTGATATAGGTAATGATAATAATTTGCTTCTAATAAATTGTAATTAATTAAATCATAAGTACGAGGAAAATAATCTATTTATAAAAAACAAAAATTCTAAAAAGCCATCACCGGTTTTGTAACTATGCTTTTTTTTTCTTTTTTTTTTTTTTCTCTCTTCAAATGTTATAGTCCTTGGATAACAATGGTTTCATTAGTTTATCATCTTATAACGTTTATTGGTTTTTTCTCTCGATCTTTGTTTTATCAACTAAAAATTACTATCTCTCAATGAAACCCTTGTGTACCTTAGATTGATTAAAAATACTATTTTCCATCCAAAGATACTTCCTCATTTGAAATATACCGTATTAAAAAAACAATTTTTTTTAAATATATGTATTTAGAAAAGAATTGAGGACTACAAAAAATACTGATTACATTCTAGGGTAAATAATCATAATTAAGAATAATTCTTTCTATATAATATATGTAAATAAGAAAACAAACAAGTATTTAAAAAAAATCAATGCTTAATAACGTTAAATAAAGCATTGAATGTAAAATAGATGGCAAGACCATTACCAGCAAAAAAAAAATTAAATTAAAAATACATATCATATTGTCTAGGTGGATAAATAAGAGAGAGAATATGTTTGTCTTGTTTCAGGATTTTTATGGCATGCTTAATGTATTTTTTATTTTGTATTTTTTTTTTTGCTGCGATATAAAAAGTTGAATATTACGGTATTCAAACAAGACTTTGTGACATTTAAATTATTTATTATTTATATATCAAAGTAAATTATATTGATTACAACCATTGTTATTATTATTTATTGAATGAAATAAGAAAAATATAGAATGAAAAAGAATTTTTTTTTTTCCATTTTTTTTCCATTCAAACTGAATTATCGATGCAGATATATTATATACATAAGTAAAAATATCACAAAACTTGTTATGTATGTATATTAAAGAAGCAACAAGAAATAACAGATAAATTATTTGTAGCGCGGTGAAATGTGTTCAAGTTCAAATTTGCGAGAAATTTAGTTAACAAAATAAGAAAAATAAATGAATAAAAATAAAAAATTGATATAACCCACCCATTTAGGATTACAATATTATAAACTTAACATTTTTTACCGCTCTACTATAATATTACTCTGTTTTATTATTGGTACAAGATTTTATTTCTATAACAATATAATAGTAATGATCATAGATTGTAATAGTAACCATAATTTTAACAATCTGACATTGATTAACGATCAGAGTATACTGTACATACATTGACAACTATCGTAGACGTTGATTTATTCATTCAGCCACAACGCATAGAGCTCTCTTATCTTGCATTTAAAAACTTCACAGCATTTTGATAACGATTTATCTCTTAATCTGAATTTTGTCATGCCAAAAATACGGGTTTCTGTTTAATTAGATTGTGTTATTCCGATACGCTTTAATATTTTTTTTCTTTTATCTTTTTATTATTTATTTGTTGATTTAATTTTTTTTAATTTAATTTATTGATTTATTTTCTTGGGCAAAAAGATATTAAAGGGAATGAAAGTTACGATATTTTAGTCCTGCCGTTGGCACTCATTGTAGAATTCGTCGCCATCTCCGCAGCCTGGGCTACAGCTACCGACACAGACTTTTCCACGAATTGTTGATAAAGTGGTTTCATGAACTAAAAAGAGGAAAAAGATTCACAATTAATTTTTTAAATCATTACAGGATGTTGAAGGAGTTGAGAATTCAAATTTTTTACACATTAAATTTCATATGTCTTAAATTTTCTGTCATAATTGAATGAGTTTCAGATTTACAAAACAAGACAGATAAAATTGAAAAAGAAAAAAAAAAAAAATAATGTTTTAGTAATATTAGTGATTAATATCAGGGTCACGATGTATTTTTAAATAAATATTACACATTGTGATGATATGATATATTAGACTGTACCTTTCCTAATCCTTGCTTCCTTTCTAAGGAGGCGTGCTTGTTAGCGAGGAGTTAAATAATAATAGAAATAATAATAAAACAATTAACATAAACTAGCATGATGTCAGGCAGGGATTATAAATGTGTAAAAATAAAAAATGTACGATAAATGATAATTGGAAATTGGAAAAAGCGTCGTTAAAACTAGTACAGGGTAATTGAAGAAATTAAATAAATGAAAAAAACTTTAATTTGAAAAATTCAAATAAACCATGAATTGTAAAAATAAATTGAAGTCGTGGAGCGTGATATCAAACTTTGCGATGTTCGCGAAATATCGTACAAATAAGTGCTAAGGAAGGTATTGAACATATTAAAATAAAAAATACGGATAGGATAATGTATCTCAACTTGTGAATGAGATGCGCACATAGCCAGGCCTGTTGAGAGAGAGAAAGAAAAAAATAAACAAATCTAAACGTTAGTCGAAATACAGGTCTTAAAAATGTTTTTTTTTTTTCTATAATGTTTTCATTCCCTCCACACTTTATCAAATAGTGAACAAAAATCTCTCAGTTCAGATCTATGTCTGATCAATTTATCAAAATCTATTTTCGAAAAACGATATGCGACAGGATCCTATTTAACGCTACTATGTTCATCAATATCAATCGCTACTCAGAAGTGAATATTTCTGCGATCTAGCGCTATAGTTAGATAATATACGAGAACTCTATCTGTTAATGTTAAGTTATTGATATTTGAATTAAAGAAAAATCACATGCTTACATTTTCCCAAATGGCACTTGCTAATTCATCTATTTGAGTTCCGATTTCTCGAAGTTCTCCACTGTACCTGTAAAAAGAATAAGAATGTTATTAAAAAAAAATCCTACTTTATAATCTGATTTAATGATTCATAGACAGGGATCTACGAACCTAATGTAGGCCCAGAGCACAAGCGTTAATAATCCAGTGCCCATAACAAGATTGCAAATATTTGCAAGTGTGTAGAGACCAACAAGTCCGAATATTCCAGATAAAATATACATGGTAACAGCGATCGCGAAAAATACTGCCGGTGTTCGCGCAGCCTTGAATATATTTTTACTTTCATTATGCGCCTTGAATTGTAGAAAAGATTCGTCCATGTCCTAAAAATAAATAAATAATTATAAATCTACATGAATGAAGTAACATTATTTTGAAAGAATATTTCCTCGAGCAAAATCACCCTTTTTTTTTGATTTTTTTTACTTACTTTTTGTAACTTTTCCATGTACGTTTGACTGAATTCGTCTCCACCCATTTTTCTCTTATTTTGAAATTGGTGCAGGGCTCTATCGACGCACCGTTGATGCTCAGACTCAAGGTGAGCAGTTGCCAAAAAAGGTTTTGCACCGCCGCAAACAGTCTCCATCATCTGTGCATAGAGATCCTTGGCTTCTGCTACAGCGGACAAGTTGTTAGCCTCAGCAGTTGCCTGTTTGAAAATTAAAGTATTTTTTTTTTTTTAAATTAAATGTGGTCTTATTTACGATTCAGAAAAATATTTGGATTAGAAAATTATTTATATCACTCAAACCTACCACGAGCATACTCTTGGGTTCTGGAAGTTCGTCACCTTTGTATATTTTAATATAACTTTTAAAATATTCCAGTAAATCTCTGGCCTTGACTACTTGTCCATCAATTTTTTTAGTTACTAAATTTTCTGGTGCCAATAGCATGGGTACAAGTATTTTTAGTTGTGTTTTAAACTCGGATTCAATTTCTGCTAATCTTCCATCAAAATTTGGATTCGTGGCAACTTTTAGACCTGGATGAGGCATAAGGAAGCATGATATGTCTGAGAAACAGGATTTAATGTGTTTCCTCAAGCTTTGTAACTCCGGATGTTGTCTATCAGAGATCTCTAGTCTTCTCTGTAAAATTTTTCGTCCACCATCTGCCCCGTAATCTGCTTCGTAAGGAAAGCTCCAGTCCCTGACCAAGAACTGTAATCTCTGGAATGGCGTACTTCCCGATTTTTCTAAAGCGAGTCTACCGTATTCGGTAAAAAGTTGTAAATGCTGTAGATCATCCTCTTGAATATTTTGCGAAAGGTTGTATATTTGTACCGAAGACAACATTGTACTTAGGGCAAAAACAGTCGCGCAATCCCTAACGGTTGATTGACTGTCGAATGCACCTTGTGTATCCATAAGTATTATTGCCACTTTTTCGCCACTTGGTAAAGTACCGTTAAAAACTTTAGACCACATGAGTATCCCTGTTGTATCTCGTTCAGATCCTCCTCTCCATGAAAAACCATCCAAAGGATCTTCGTCTGCTCCAAGCCAGGCGTCTGTTTCGATGCTTAGATTATACTGGAGAGGTTCCAAAAGATGAGGAGATCCATTATCATGAAATTAAACAGAAATTGAACGGTTTATTAATAACAATAATTAATATTCGAATAGATTAGACGTGAATTATTGCAAATACTCTACTTGTAAGACTTGTATATACCTAAATTATCAAAACTTTTAGTTTGAATATTTTTTGACTGAAAAAAATAAAATTTATTTGCGTTTAAAAGAAAAAAAAGGGTTTTATTTTTTGAAAACATCATTCTTTATCCATTTCTCAAAAAAAAAAAAAGATAAATAAATAAATTCGTTGAATTTTTTTCGTTTTTTTTGTTTTTTTTTTTAAATCTTCATTTTTTCGATCTTTTCGAAAAAAAAAGATCATGATTTCATTTGCTCTTCAACCCGTACAAGTAATTAAATGATTGTTTTTTTTTTTTTGTTGTATTATTCGTGTCGCTGTACAAATTGCGAATTCACAGAGACAGAGCAACGGTGAACGGCGTGTCGGTATAATGAGGTAAAATACATCGTCATAATAGGGGTTGGTGTTGTAGTCGACGTTGAATTATAAACAAACAATTACCTGCTCTCTGAATTAACTTGTAAATGAAATTCAAACATATTGTAATTTCGCATCGCCTATTCTATTCAGGTCGTAGGTTTGTTTGTTCATTACATAATATCGCGTTATATTGTGAGGCGGAGTACAAAAGTTAAAAGCCAAAAAGCAAAAAGGAACAAAAAAAAATAAAATAAAAATGAATGACAGCAAAAAATCTCCCCGAAAGAAAGAGAGAAAAAAAAAAAAAAAACTAAAATTAAATAAAATAAAATTTCTTGTATCGCGTAATATATACCGACCCTGCTGTTCATGTACCGAAGAAAGAAGTCCAGCAGGAAGCTCTTGCCCTTCCTAAACGCACCGGCTACGGAAACAACGACGACGCTTCTGTCCTTAATTTCATCTTTAAGGAGTATTTCCTCGAGAGCAGCTTCGTCGAGTTCGAATGTGTGGTCAGGATGGGCAAGTACCACCTGGACGGGTTTGCCCACTTCCCGTCCATCGCCACCTTCCTGTTCCCCGACGGGAAGCCTTTCTATTCTTTCTCGTACCCCGGTATTTCCTATAAAGAATGTGAATTTGAAAATTAAAATTTTTCATTTTTTAACATGAAAAAAAAATTCAAATTTATCAAACTTTCATATTAATGTAAGATTTTGATTTTTTCATCCGATCCGAACGATATCGGAGATAAAGGACACGCACAGTATAGAGGAAAAAATAAATTATACGGAAAAAAAAGGCGTTAATAAAAAAAGCATAGAAATCGAACGATCTTGCGGAATCGGAGAGACGACTTAAGACTCACCCACCTTTTTCAGCCGCTCTGCTTCTTCGCAGTATGCGGTTGACATTCTCGTCCAACGATGTCATTGGTGATTTTATTGCTGAAAGCAGAAAATATATTCCACGAATAGTGGATATAAATATATATATATATATATATATATATATATATATATATATATATATATATATATATATATATATATATATATATATATATATATATATATATATATAGATAAAGTTCTGAGTATAGTATAATTTAACAATAATTCGTCTAAAATTTTTAATACCCAATTTCCGTAGCCTTTTATAATCTTTTTCCGATCTGCAGTTCAATGAGAAAATATTGACATTGACAACGACAAGAAACACGTAATACGACTGAAGGCCGTGTTCAATAATTTATGAGAACCGCTATTCGCTAAGCGAATATATGAAACTGATTACTAAGCTATTTATCGTTCGGTATAGTAATGTACGAGCTTTTTAAATGACATGCAGTTGAAAGCTGATTGATTACAGTTCGTGTATTAGTTAATACTACATGGGAATAATTGTCCCAAATTTGAACATACGCCTAGAAATACATGAGGATAAATTTTCACATATATATATATATATATATATATATATATATATATATATATATATATATATATATATATATATATATATATATATATATATAATATAGCAAATCAGGAAACATCGTGAATTTGTTGTTTAAGTAGCTAAATTGTTTTTGACGTGCGAAAAAAGACCGTGAATAATTTAAACACATTCTAGTTTGAGTAAACAACACTGTGTATATAGGATAACATAGTATATAAGCGGCAAAAGTAATATCTGCAAGGTTGCAGACGCTATAATAACTAAATAAAAATTGCATAGCGTGCAAATATATAAATTTGATATTTTATTAGTATAATTTTTTAATTTATATATAAATCGCTTGGCATTGAGTGATAATCGGTGATCTTATTATAGGGTACAAAATACAAAATTTTTGCAAAATAATGAAATTAATTATTCGACTTTGACTAGAATGACTAGGCGAATCGATATTCCAACGCGGAATATTGATAATACGGATTTGAATAGTAAAAAAGCAGTACGAACAAAAGACTCGGTTACACGCTGCAGTAGTTTAAAATATACGGATTTCGCAGGAAATTTATATCGTAAAACAAAACACCTGCAGTAAAACATAAATGAATAAATGAATGAAACAGCATTGCACATGAGTATATCATACCTATGTCCGATTCGTGAATGGTAATTTTTTTTTTCTCGCCCTCATTGGTCCGGTTAATATTACCTGTTTCATACAGATCCCTCGGTTTAATTTTTTTCCGCGTATTATCTCGCGGTCTTTCGATCCGCCTACGTCTTTCACTCATGATAAAAATCCGTCCGACAACATTCGCACTTTTACTACTGGGGGAAAAAAAAGCAAAGCAAAGCGGACTAGACTTTAGACGCGGATGCAACGATACGTATATACGAGACGAGAGAATGAGCAGCAATCGCTACCGCCGCGCCAGCCCGGGATCTCTCACTGATCGTAAGTACGAGAGGATCTCTTCTACCTACTCGGGACGTAGCAAACGAGAGACGGAAATATACCTTCACAGTATGTGCATACTTGTCGGACGTCGACTTGGCACGGCCTTTGGCTTCGGTATATTTCAGTTTATTCTGGCCGAAAACTTGAAAATTTTTCATATACCTATATAATACACATAAATTTATTCTGCGAGGTGCAAATTCGGTTCTATTTTCTATCTTATAAACGCATATACCGAACATCTACATGTCGCTGTAACAAAAAAGACAAAAACGTGAATTAAAAAATTTCTCAACGTGCGATAAGTTCGTTCAGAGCTGTTAATTCGCGGTGACAAAAGTCGAAGCGATGGGGAATCGCGGGGGATAACGTTGGCGTAAGAGGAAGGGGGGTAAAAGCGAATCTCTATCTGTTCAGTTTCAATTCAGGATTTAAAATTGAACGTGACTACGTAGTACTTAGGCGTCGCATTACTCACGTCCCACGATTTTGACTCTACAAAGCTATACCTACCTACGCTACTATTCCCCGTCCACGATTCAATCTATTCGTCGAAAGCCCTCGTGTCGTTGTCGCGTGTATACCTATACCTATACACATCTACACCTAGTTGTATAGTGCATCGAAGGAGCAGTTCAAAGCGAATGGTTTTAGGCAGAAGGCTATACCCACGTTTCATACACGTATACATACACGTAGACTATACCTATGTACGTGTAACAAACGATCGCGCGCGGGTTTATAGTTTCGTACCGAAGTATGTATTATATGTACATACCATATGTATGTATGTACCTGTAGTATACGAAAACCGCTTATACTTTGGCTCTAACACTATACGGCACAAACGCCATTCGCTAGACTTAAGATTATTACCAAGTTATTTAATATCTTCTAAGATCGTTAATCTTGTCGCGGTGCGATTCTCAAGCGGTCTTTGCGAATCTAAGCCGTATTGCAATATGGCTCGTAATATATTTATATAACTGCATCATCAGTAATAAACGCAGAAACGCCAGAATATTTAGAGTATGATGGTATATAAAATGAAATATCTGTATACTCGGATATTAATACTCGTCAGACTCGATCATTCGTTATACATATGCTGCAGTCGAAAAATGAGTAAATATTTGAAATATACAAAATCAAAAAATATACGTACAAAATTTGGTAATTACGTGTATGTATATAGTGATACATGTTTTAACATTTATAATTATATCCATCAAAGTTTCCCGTGACTCGAACGTATGATACAAGTGGTTTTTTTTTTTTTTTTCGTCATTCTATATTTGCATACATATATAACTACTATTGGAATTACGTTAGATATACATTTATGTACAATATAAAAAAGAACGCGTGAACCTTGTATCTTTTGAAATTGATAAAAACAGGACTTGCTTTTCTCATCGAGCCTGTAGTACAGGTATAACAAGTATATTTCGAATTCTTTTGATGCTCCCTATAATACAATATACATATCTGTCCAGATTAGTTAGAATCCGCATGAAGTATGGCTACATTCAGTGTCTATATTATACTCGTTCACTAACGAGTTTACGAGTTTCTATCTTTCTCACTCTTTCTCTTGCTCTACCCGTTCCTTCTCGTTACATCGTTATGTTAATCGATCGAACCCGCGATCACCATCATCATATACCCGCGCACGACATTATAATTACAGCATCCTTTCTTTCAACTATATATACGTTTCACATCAGAGATGATATAATAATTTATTGTTTACGTATATATTGTAATATATATGTATATGGATATAGAAGTGTATATGTCGTGTTTATTATTTCATCGCTCTAGAGTAATACTATTGAAACTAAATTTACCACGACGTGGAGTAGGAATAACGTTAAAAATAGTACCGATATTATATATATTTTATTTTTTATAATTCTGCCCGTGGCAACTGTGCGAAAAAAGTAGAAAAAACAAAATGGTTAAAAAGAAGAAAATAAAAGAAAAAAATTATTGATAATATTTATATTCGATATCTTATAAGACGTTATGCATAATTATTTTTTTTCCATTTTATTTATTTATTCATTAAAAAAAAAAAATATATATATATATTTTCGGATAGATTTATCAATCTCCCTCACTCATTTTTTCCTTTCATATTTACACAGTAATTTAAGAAATTGGATTAAGACCGGACTGCGAGACTCCCTTTAAAGTATTACCGTACGCCTACGCGACCCGAGGCCTACGAAACATTCTAATTGCTCGGACGAATTAATGAAAAATTCTCACGATTTGAATCTTGGTAAGAAAGAGAGAGAGAGAGAGAGAGAGAGAGAGAGAGAAACAGAAAGAAAGAAAATAATTTTACGTTTATATAAAAACGATCGAAATTAGAAAAAAAAAGTATTAACATTTCTACATAGTGGATGTAAAATAAAGACTTTGATCTCACGGTTTTTTTTTGTTGATTTATCTGAACATAGGTGTATGTATATTACTTCGAAGAATTCAATTGTAGCTTAAATATAAGCTAAAATCTGAAGATAGGATTGAGCATTGGATATAAGTATTCGTATACATCACGATAGTAAAAAGATGACAAAAAATTGAATAGAGAGCTACACCAACGCCAGCTGATCCGGAGACTATTAAATACTGGGCAAAGTTCTCTCGACAGTATTACAGTACTATATATCTATATAAATAATTGAAACGTTTGAATTATATGTTTGAATAACGATTCAAAGATAAGTCGCGGGTAACGAAATTAGGGAATAATAATAAGAATAATAATGGCGATAAGAGAAAAAAAAAACCTAAATTCAGCAATCGAATGATAATCTAATCGTTTGAATATCAATCAAGAGGATTGAATACGTGTAAAATTTTTAATGAACACAAAAAACGCGTCTACGTAAATCGCGGGTTCGTATTTAGCTCCCTCGGTTAATAAAATTCAAATATAAACCACGAGGAGGCAGCACTTAGCGGCCATCTGTCATGCGTCGTGGAATTATATTCATAATAATTTCACAAATCTTTTTGACAGAATGGTTTCACGAAATAATAACGTATAGTTTGAATAATTAAAATAATATACGAGACTCACTATTCAGTACGTTAAATCACAAGGTCGAAGTACACAGCCACACCATTGTCATGAATAACGAATATAACCTCATCTAAAAATCCCACGAAATCCTATTCACAGCAGAGCACAAATTTTCTAGGTTAATCTAGGTTAATAAATTTAATAAAAATCATAACGCCTCGGGAAACCAGTCCTTACCCCGTTCCCATACTATGACGAAAACTGTTGCAAACAATTCTTGATAATGTTAAGTTCGAGAGAGAAAGAGAAAGAGTGATGGAAAAAAAAGAAAAAAAGATACCGCGGAGGTGATGTTGCAGAATACAGCTGGCACTTGGGGCGCGCGCACTCGCGTGTCTCGCATTACGATTAGATTTAATAAAGCGGAAATATAATATCGACAAGATTTCAAACACCCTCGTCACTTTCCTACGCACTATTACCGAAATGTGTAATGATATTTTTTGTTTAAGAAAACTCACCAACATTCGTGTCCTCGTAGTCGCCACTCTGTTTACGTTGTTTAGTGTCAGCCATGTTGGATATCGTATGACGTCACTTCCAGAACGGTCGTGCGCCTGTACTGTTACGCTCGTTAGAAAAAAAATACAGAGAGAGAGACTTTAATTATTTTTCCTACCTAGATTCATTAAATAATCGTTGGTTTATTACCACGTGATAATATTCGTCTTTATATATCGTCGATATTGTTTAATAACCGTATTATTATAGTGCCAAATTTTAGTTCAAACATCTGTATTAAATATGGGAAATTAATTCGCGAATACGGACTACATTTCATCGCGGATTTATCTTTATCTTACGTGTATCGCGGCCCCGCAGATTCCCATGGTGGAATGTGGATGCTGTGGTGCGGTGGTTTGTTTCGTGCGCGATTTTAATTTAGTGACAATTTTTATTGGGACCTACTGATACGATATACAACAGCATAAGTAAGTTGGCAATAATTATTCGTATTAACATCGTTATTGTGAAATGTTTACGCAGTATCTATCTCATCAAATGTTTTAATAAAATGGTCGACGAGCTAGTAAACAAATGTCAGAGCGAGGGAGAGAGAGAGAAAGAGAGAGCGAGAGAGTGAGTGAGTGAGATGTAACGATAATTCAAGAAGGATAGATAGAGACGTGATTACCATTTCTTTTTCTTCTCTCTCTATAATCTTTATTTTATTTTTATTTTGTTTCTTATTTTACTCTGACAAATGTCGATCCATCATATTATCTGGCCGCGATTTTTTGAACAGAGTATGCATACCTGTACAACTATAGAACTCAATACTCAAGTATTTATCGTTTACTAGTTTATAACCTTTTTTTTTGTCACTATTACATACATAGTATACGTATGTACTTTGACAATACATAATTTTATCGTTGTATTATTCAATTCTTTGTATATTTTGTCTCGTATCGCGAACTTAGTCGCGCGTGTCCGATTGTTTTCCAACACTCTACCTATAGTCATGGTATACAGACATACCTATAGCTTGCGTATAAACGTGAAAGGTCAGAAACGTGACCCGAAAAATGAACTGCTATGGTTCCATTCGACAATATACTTGGGCATCAAAAACTCCTTAATAAAGTGAGATGAAAAATGTATACAATAATATCTAGGTGTTCATTATTCCCTCATTCTATATACATACATATTCAACTCATTATTATCATTGTTATTATTGTTCGTTTTTTTTTATCTTTTTCTTAACTTTCGCTAAAATTTACCGCTTCGCGCGAAACTCGCTCGTTCGCTCGTTCGTTCGTTAGTTATGTGTCAGAGAGCGAGTGAGGGGTAGGTAGATAGCTGTTGCATTTAAAGGGCCAGTCCTCGTTTGTTCACGTGGTCTCCTCTGGAACCCCAGCTGCTACAGTCAGTGCGGTACGAGGAGGTGGAATCGACGTTACAAACTAGAAATTTAAAGGTCCGCTTTAAGTGTACGCGCGCCTTAGGATTAGAAAGTCGTATATATGAATGTACATATTAACGCGGGTTGATGAAACCTCGCGCCTGCAAAAAGACTCCGTGATATTTAGCGTGAATGTTTCATTCTTTTTTTCTGTTGCTTTTTTTTTTTTGCTCGTCATCTAGAAAAAAAAAAAAAAAAAAACTCGTTCTCTTTCCTCTCTTCGTTTTTCAATAATTTTGCACATTCTGAATCGCAACTCTAAAAAGCATCGTTATGAAAATTCAGAATGATATCATCATCGCAGCTAGCCACTTTATAGACCGACTCAACTGACCATTTCGTTATTCTTATAGCCTCGGGCTAGGAGGAGACGTACGCGGGGCGGCTACGTCACTAACATCAGACTTTAGAGAGCCGAAAATTTACTCGTCTTCTCGCCCCGGGGGGAAGGGGATTTGCTTAATTATTTCGTAACGCAAGGCCTAATGTATTTAATAGGTAATATCACGTACCGTGTATTCAGGAATGACGGAAATTATTCTCAATTTTTTTTTTTCTAATATTCCGAAGCCTGGTAATTGTTCCTTCGTTTTCTATTAAATTATAAATAAAACGGCCAATTTCTTTGCCTTGATAATTCATAACGAAAAATTTACGAAAAAAAATTTTAAAAAATGAAATATACCAACGAAGAGCATCGCGTACGTTACATACATACATCGTGTATGTCGTTTTCTTAGTCTTGGTCTCCGTACTCTGCGGCTATTCTATCTAGATTCTATAGACGCTAGAAATAGCCGGTTCTATTTTTACGAAAACTGTGTCATCCGCGTTTGTCTACGTTCCGTTGTCTTCAATTTTCGCACTACTATAATACGACTGCACGACGACGTCATCTCGTAGAAACGAAATATCTATATATTCTTTTCCTTCGCAAGCCATTTTCAAAAAATTTTAAGACTACGACTACCACGACGACGACGACGACGACGACGACGGGTAATAATGCTCATCGCTAACACGACGATGACATTAAAATTCTATAATATCTTATACATTCATGTGTATATGCATAATATTTCATATATTTATTAATTATAAGCAGCCATAGACGCAGACGTAGGACTCATACGATACGTACGGATAAACCTAGATATATATGTATACGTATAATCTCACATCTGGCTCGTTTAACGAAAATCCTTGACGCGTCCGCGTATATACCTACGTCCGTCAGCGTCAAACGATAATAGCTAAAGTAAAGTAAAAGAAAAAAAAAAAAAAAAATAGACTGTTTTTCCCTACCCCCGATAGTTAAAGTAGATATAAGTTTGCTGACGTAAAATACCAGCCAGCTAACCATTTCCGAATGAATTAATATAGCATTGCGCGTGGGCATACAGTCATATAGTAATAAATCGCTATATGTATATCCCTATACGAATCGCGTGCACCGTATATATTTACGTACTTGTACGCGGGCGTAGATCTTATTTTTCGTATTCCTTTCAACTTCCTCTACGTTTTCTACGTACATTTTCGTTAAATAAAATCTATTCAAATTCAAGAAAATTTTCATGTTCATATATATATATATATATATATATATATATATATATATATATATTATGTACCTATACATATGAATATATTATTTATTTATATTTAGTCTTCACAGTTACCGCGACCACCTACATACCTATACATGTATACCGGATCATACAATATATCGCTATAAGATCCTAAATCATCAGCTTATACATATATATACACGCTATAATATTTATATACACGGTAGCCTATGTCAATATTATATCACGGATATATAGGCTTTTTCTTCTTCTTCTTCTTCTTCGTCTTATCGGTCGCGTGTCGTAAACTCGCAGTTCATTGATGTCGAAACTCGTCGTACCTATACATATAGGTATATATATATATAATATACATGTATGTATAGCCGTTCAATTATCTCTCCACCCGCAAGCCCTCTCCACTCGGAGACAACGACAACGACTACGATCACCGTCGTCGAAGCGACGACGGGAGTCAACGGAGCGGCGCATGGCGCGCGGCGAGCTGATTCTCCACGTTTTGCCGCCACTGCACGGTTGTGTGTGTTTCACCTAGAGCTAACTTGTTTCTCATCAATGAGTGACGGGCTCTTCCCCCTTCCCCCTTCCCCCTTCCCCTCTTCCGGCGGATCCACGTGTCTGTCATTACATCGCGAGTACATACTTTAATTCCTTTTATATAAAATTCGGTACTATATTATGTATACCTATATATGTATATAATTCGGTATTTTTTTTTGTTTGGTTTCGAACGAACACACAATTGCACTTTACAATAATTATGATGGTTGCGCTCGGGTATATCCCGGAGACACGATATAATTCCGATACGTATATGCAAATCTTGAGGTTTACGTAATTATACCGACTTAAGAGGATTTTAGATAAGAAGAACGTGAGAGGGCGGACGCGATGGACGGACGTACGTACGAACGAACGGTCGGTAGGTCGCGTCGGGGCGCTTTTGTTACACCTGCCACAGGATTTAATCTCTTGGCGCTACCCTCACACCTCTTCACCTCTAAACCTCCAACTCTACTACCACTTCCACTTCCACTTCCACCTTGAGGTTATCAATCGATAAGGTTATCGCGCGGTGGTTCATATTATAATACATATATAGAACGCTGTGCATATATACCTATGTACACGTAATTAGACGGGCTGTATTATGTATTTTAGGAGATTTTTATATAGCGATTGTGTAGATTTTTACGGGTTCAAATTTTCATCTTATGTTACGCTACGTTACGTTACGTTACGTTACGCCATATCCGTCGTATACGAACGACTAGATTGAATCATTCCGTAAAATTCAATGAAAATGTATACCTACATATATATATATATATATATATATATATATATATATATATATATATATATATATATATATATATTTTTTTTTTTTTTTTCATCTTCTTTCCCTTTTTTTCGTTACATTTTATCAGATCGATTTGAATATTTACGTATCAAATAAGTAAATCAGACCGGGGCGGAAGAGGAAGAGAAAGAGGAAAAGTGCTGCTGCAGGGAGACAATTGAAAGAATTGTATATGTATACCTATGTATGTATATAAATGTATAATCGATCGCGGAGCAATTTGCAACAAATCTTTCAGATATATTTTATATATATATATTTCGGTTGGTTGGTTAGATCGCGAATACAGACTGTCTAATATATTATACCTATATATATACATGTGCGTAAATAAATATGTATATATATTATGTATAAAATCAGAGAATGGCAGGGGGGGAGGTGGGGGTATAGAAATTTTCCTCTACGAAAATTCAGATAAATTTATAATCCTTTTTAGGCATGAAATCTAGCGTGCCAAAGGGTCCTGGACTCGCGCCAAACGCCAAACTCCATAATATGTATATATATACCCGAATAATATATACTAGAAGATATTCGCGGATATTTAATTTCATTCCACACCATTTTCCTCTTACTCACCTCATCCCTCGCCCCCCTTGGCCCCTTTCCCCCTTTTATCTTCCTCGTTACTCTGCAGCGCATTTGCAATATTGTAAGTTTACTTATGCTGCAGGTTTTATCATTATGTATTATTAGGGGAATTTTGACAAATTTATACTTTTCAAATTAATTACTATATATTCCAATACGCTAAATATATATGATATATATTTATACATACCTATATATATCGTAGGGAATAAAAGCGCACGTACATGATGTTTTATTATTTAATGATCAGATAATAAGATTCGAAAGTGAGAAATCAAAATATATATCTGTACTATGTATATATATATATATATTTTTTTGTATTTTTTTTTCGTTTCTGTTTTGCACATTTCGACGAAAAAAAAGGCCTCCGTTCGGTTTACCGATCCTTTACCGAAGTGCGAACCGTGTTCGGGAATCGAGTTCTCTGCTCCGATTACGAAACACTTAATAGCCTAATGAATAATTCAACGATACAATTTTCTGTTTTTTTTTTTTTTTCCTTTATTTTTCTTCTTTTTTCCTTTTCCTGTTTTTCCCTCCTCCCCCCATTCAGATCGGTTCAACGATATACAATACTTTAAGACCTGCAGCTTTTGTTTCTCCTATACATTTTAATACCCGACGTTGGGTGTTTCTTTTTTCTTCTTTTTTGTTTTTCTTTTCTCTGTCTTTTTTTCCTTTCCTTTCCTCGATATGAATAATTTGCCTGAAAGTAGAGAAAATAAAGAACATTAATTTCATTCAAATTCCTATATATATGTGTATAGGTATACGTATCTATCTACATTATATACCGATACAGGTAAAATATATAACGAAAAGTGAAAATAAATTGACTTTATCTGTGCAGTATGGAGAAAATTAAACTTACATAATCAATAATAGGTACAGATAATAATTTCGTTTCTCCATCGCGGCTCATACGCGGCTTTTTTTGTGGATTTCTCACGTTTTTATTCTCGGACGCATTAGTATCGGTAAAAATTCAAAATCAAATAATAAAAACCTGACTTATTCGTTTCACCATCCGCGGTGGTAGTGGTGACGGTGGTTTGTGAGAATAAATAATTATTTGGAAAGTCTTTCTATATACATATACCTAATGCGTACTATATAGGTACTGTAGATCCGCACGAACAGTTTTATAAATTGTTGTCTATATAATTGCGTCTACATAGAGAGAGAGAGAGAGAGAGAGAGAGAGAGAGAGCGAGAGAGAAGGAAAAAAAATTGAATAAGGATAAAGAGAGAATGATTTCTATCGGTATAAACTATATCGCGAATTAAAATACGTCTATACAGGTATATATAATGTGTATGTACATATATTACCTGCCTGCGCACGACTGCGTATATATCCATTGGATAAATAAGAATATACATATGGTATATATCCCGCGTTCAACGGAGAAAGTCCGCTCTGTTTGTAGTGAAATAGGTATATATCTTGAAAAATCAAACGCCGACGCTATGCGATGCGATGCGATGCGATGCAAAAAGGAAGAAGAAAAAAAAAAGAAGAAAAAATTCAAAAGAAATTGCAATGCGTCAAGATCGAACTCTCGTCGATATATGTATATGTATATGTATACATATACCTATATGTATGAACAAAATTTTTAATCAGTATAATGCTTATATTCCTATACATATATCCATCAATTCCTATACCTATATACATACTCGCGGTTATTTGCGTATGGTGTCCGAATCGTTTTTCACATATTACCAAACTTTCCTGATAAAAAAGTATCAAATTGAAGAAAATAAAATAAAAATATTTCCCTCTAATCAACTGTACTGCACACGATCTACCTTCACCGCATGAAATTTTTATTTTATTTTATTTTTTGTCCGCACCTCATGCGGCACGGATGGACGTGGAAGACCATTTTCCTACAGGTATCCTTGTTCTTTCAGTCCTCTCGGGGCAGGCAGGGAAAGTCAGAAAACGCTCGCTATATTAGGTCGATTGTTATTAATTTTATCCCAAGGGTACCACTAATATTAATTTACCATACTACGTATACGTGCAGAAAATATTCACGTATATGGATAGCTGTAGCTAGCCATATATTATACCTACTCCATTCTTTCGACGTCGAAAGCTCCGGCTTTGTATATACCTATATATACTATCGGTGTAAAAAATTAGTAACAATAAAACCAAAAATGAAAAACCTGTAATCAAAATTCCTGAGTCACGGGCTGAATCGTCATCTCTTGAAACATAGTAACTATATATATTGAATAATCTATTTTAAAATTGTTACATATATATATGTATACCTATTCTATATACTTGTTTTAATGATCCTAAATAATCTACTCGATTCCCAGAATGAATTAGCGAGTTTATAGCTGATATATACCGATATATAGGTATATATACACATGTAATTGGTCAAGCGTGTGATTGCTTGCGTAATTCTCTTCTGTGTAAGATATAATCTCTATCTCGCTCGGCGTTGGCGTTGGCGTTACTCTGATTTGCTTCTGCTCTGCTTTGCCCTCGTATTTTGGTTATCGGTTTTGTTGAGTAGGTGGCATCGGAATGATGCGCGGAACAGAACTCAGGAGCTCCTCTTGCCTCTAATTTCACTCCCCGCAGGCTTCGGGCTTCAGACTTCGTTTAAATTTCATCAATTTAACCGGCTCTTTAGAGTTTAGAGCTACACATACTAGGTATATGTATACGTATATATACATATATATGACCGGTTCTCTTCTACTTTACTCTGGTTTCTATATATTTTGTACCCGTGGTATGTACGTGTGTGTATGTACATGTACAGGGGGTTAATACCTAGCGTATAAGTTGTACGTATATAACAGGGATAGGCAGCAGGTTGGTGTATATATATATATATATAATGAATACACGCGAACCTCAACACGCGTCTAAACTAAGCCCTAGGAAATTAATCCCCTGGGATAAAACGCAGTAGGTAGGTATAAAGTAGTATATACCTATATACTTCTGGCAAGGAGGAGGCCTATAGATACGACGAAAGAGAGAAAGTGAGAAAGAGGAAAAAGAGGAAAAGAGGAAAAGCGCGAGCTAGGGAGGGTAAAGATGGGAAATGAAGGGACCTTTTTATACACCATCGCTCCTACGTACTCCTCCGCGCTTTCCTCGTTTACGCAGCAACGATTAACGTAAAAAGCTGCACCAGCACGGTCTTATTTTTCTTTTATTTATTCTTCTTATTCTTTTTAATTCTCCTTCTTCTCCTTCTTCTTCTTCTTCTTCTTCTTCTTCTTCTTTTTCTTCTTGTTATTCTTGTTCTTCTTGTTATTCGCTGCTTATATGATGTAGCTACACGACCGTACCTCCTCCGCATTGAACTGCGTATCCAAGAATATATAGGTATAGATATATAGAAACTAGAAGAACACGCGATCACGTAGGGAATTTTTCTTTCCGGAACAAAATACGCGGGGGTAGAAGAAAAAAGAGAGAGAAAAAAAAAAAACATATTGCCCAGCCACCTTATTCTTTTGGTTATATATCTATATACCTGTACATACCGTTTTCCAGTCCTTTTTCTTTCTCTCCACTTCCCTCTTTTTATATCTAGTATAGAGAGAATATAGAAATTTGTTTTCTGAATCTAAAAAATTCTACAGAAAGTACGTAGCTTAAGTACACACAATTTCACTACATCTGCAGATAATTTGGAAAGTATTTCTCTTATTGTTACGGTCGAGATTTTGTCTCGCCACGAATACCTGCGCCCCCGATGATGAAAAAAAAAAAAAAAAAGAAAACTGTGAAAATTTTTGGTGTACATATGAGTGCAGCGAGAATGGTGTAAATAGGGATAGGTGATCTAAAATCGTAAATTGGAGAGTAAATAACCCGTGGAATGACGTATATATATATATATATATATATAAGTAAACGAATCGAAAGAGGAAAGCGGGGGAGTCAAATTTTGGTATCTTGGTTTCTCATGACAAAGGAATATATCCATTGTATATACATACATGTACTGTATATAGGTGTGTATATAGTAGGACTGTTTCAGAGGCGGAGGAAATCTCCCCGATTTTTTTTCTTCCTTCTGTTTCTTTTTTTTTCTTAACCCTCCGTGAATTTGGTGAATTTTGTGCCACAGCTGGTGGAATCGAATCGAATCGATCGTCGTAGTATTTGATTGCGCTCTAATTTACTTGATTCGTATAATCTTTTATCGCAGCCCGTTGCGCGTGCAGCAATTGAAGTGAAAAAAATAAAATAAAGGGAGGAGAAGAAGAAGAAAAAAACAAATTTTAAATAAAATTCAGAAAAATCGGAGAGAGCGAGAAAACGAGGAGTAAGCAAGGCCAGATAGCGCTGCTCGATGCGACAGAAATAATCACGGAATGCTTAATTTCCCCTAATATTAATTCAAGACAAACGAGACGAAGAAATAGCAAAGATCAAATCGAGCGAATCTCATCCGCGATTTGAGCTTTCAAAAATTTTCAGAGAGATGGCGACGCCGGAGCGAAACTTTGACCAACGAACAAAACTTACCCCCCGTGATATGATCCTCGAACTTTTCTCTCTTTTTCTGACTTGATGAGTAAACGACGGAATGTCTGTTATTTTGTCGTTGGTTTATTCCTTCTTCTGGCCCCTGCCAATTTCCCCATAAATATATAATAATTTTCGCATCATCCCCGAATGGTAAAGCGTGATAAAGCATCGAGTCAGTTTCAACCCTTTTCGTGTCCCGATTCTTCCCATCCACCATCCAGCAGGGTCCAGTGTCTGGCGTCTGGCGTCGAGTGCCCCTGGAGTACGATCCGTCTACGTCGACCTACGAGTCAAGACATTCGACACTCCTTCGGGACCCGGACTATCGTAGATATACATTAAACAGCAGCAGACTCTGAATACCGGGCTTAGAAGCATAGTTCGAGTTAGCACTACATATTCACATTTTCGATCGATTGCCATTTTTCAACGGAATCCTGTAGACAAATAATTTCGATGTTTCTTTTTTTTTCAAGTAACCTATATATCTTTACACGGTAAAAATTTTTTACTTGAGTTGATTAAATATTCGCCTTTATATATATAATATCTGTACAGAAAATAATCTTCGCCCAGCGCGTTTAGTTAGGCGCGTTTCATTTCCTCGTCGTGCAATCAAGCGACATTTCAATTTCACCTTGTCTCTTGGGAGTTGGTGCCGATCCACGGAGAATTCTGTCTCTTTCCCTGTCTCTGTCTCTGTACTTCCGTGTAAAAATCCGCGTGGAAGAAAAGAGAGAAGTGAAAAAGTTTAAAGAAAGAAGAAGAAGAAGAAAAAAAAAGAGAGATGATTTTAGAACAGTCGGATGGTTATAGGCAGCTGCAGCTATTGAAGAATTTATGAGGCATGGTCGTCGAGGAGGAGAGAAAACATGAGGAAGAAAAAGAAAAGGACAATAAATATAAAAAATGGTCGTAACCTAATTCCGGAGATAAATGCTAAGTGGGGGCAGAGATTTTTGAGATATGAGTTTCCGGCTAACGTAGGTATAGCTCCATCTCCTTCTCCCTCTCTCTTTATCTACCTCTGTTCGGGATTTCAGGGGGACAAAGCGAAAAAAATGAAAAAGTGGGGAAATATATACGGGAATAGAAGATGAGGAGTGCGTTAGTAAAGCTAGCTCCTGGTAAAATTCTTGGCCTTTCCGATCCTCCCTCGCTTTTAGTTTTCCCGCTGCAGCATCCTTATACCATATATATACCATATTACCGTACGAAAATCGTCGTCGTCTTCATGTACCGTATAGACCTACGAGTATATATATTTAAGGGAAAAGGTAGTATATTCGGATGCCAGGTACCGCCCATCTCGTTTATGCGCCACCGGCTGAGTCAGCGAGCGAACGAACGGGGGCCCCCCTTCGCCCCGATATAGGTATAAACGGCTTTTCCGCGATCTCTGGATCAAATAGTTTTCCCTCTTCTTCACGAGGCACTTACTCACTCACTCACTCGCCCGCACGTTTCTGTATGAACGAATAAAAAGGGCAATATAATCGTCTGAGCTGATTTTTTTCTTACCCGATATATATCGGGGGCAGGCCGAAATACTGAACCAAAGAAGAAGAAAAAGAAAAATATAAAAGAGTAGCATACATACGATCATCAGTTTTGTAATAAAGATCCAAAACTATCTTTTACATCTTATCTTCGCTGTTGGATAGATTCACTCGTTTATTTATTTATTTATTTATTTATTTATACGTACATGTAGAAAGACAAGTATACATAGGACGACGTGCAGTGTATAGAAAAGCTTATGACGGTAGATCGCGATCGTGATATCAAGGTATACGACGGGGGAGAGAGTGGGAGGTAAAAGAGGGTCTGGTCGTAAGCCAAGGTAAGCTCAGTCTGAAGAGTTGACATTAATTGGACCGCCTTGACAACTCTCATTCATCCCCTAACAAGGCGGCGTACGCTCGGTCCTTGTCGGATACATATACATACATACGTGATCCTTTCGTCGATGCGATTCTCGGTTATATTTGTCTGTTCATGGTTCTAGGTGTGCGTAAAATACAATATAGTAAAGCACGGTATGTAGGTCTCGAGACGAGGTATAAGGTAAAACCTGGCTTCGTCACACACAATGGGAGAAATCTCGACTGAAAAATACTTTGCTGATCTTATAAAACCGCCCTATACCTAGAATCCACGGGGTTAGAATAGGTAGCTATAGACTTTCCCGTCTTCTTTTTCCTCTCTCTCTCTCTCTTTCTCTCTTTCTATATCTTTACTGCGGATTCAAGATTTATGGTTACAGCAGCTACTGCTACGCTCCTATTATTATAGTCGTTCTTCTAAATCGTATAAATTTAAACCTGTCGAAGTATATTAGTACTTTTTTTCGCCTATATACGATCTTTATATACTTGAGTTTGGAAAAAAAATAAATAAAAAATAACGAAAACAATTTTTGAATATCGAGTTCTACGGTGTAGGAATCTTCAAGATAGGGACCGCGGTCTGCGGCATGAAAACCAGTAGCGAAAGACGGTAAACGTAGTCCGGTCGTGCGGCGTAGATATAGTACAGTAGTTCGTAATCTAATTTAAAGTTCAGGACTTTGCCTCGAAGTCAGAGTGCCGAGGCATTTTATCGAGCTTTCCTTATTCTTTTCTACCTCCACCCCCCTCCCCGCCCCGGTACGAAAATGGGAGGGTATAAATTCAACCCCGTACTACTACCATGCCATAAGCCGAATGCTGGTAGGTAAATATATATCCGTCTATTTATCCATCCATTTATCTACATCTATCAAGAAAATCGCATCTTTTATTCTCCTTATACTTATATTTGCCATCGTTATTACTTTAAATCTTATTTATATATACATTTGCTTTCCTTATCTAGCGCTTTTTGATTTTTTTTTGGTTCCTCGATTACAGAGACTTCTTTCCCTCGCCCCCAAAATAAAAAAAATGAACGAACAAAATTGAGTAGATAAAAATCAGGGTCTAGAATTTTTGATTTCGCTTATTTTTTGCCTTTTACCATCTTCTTATTCTTCTTCTCGTAAACTCTAAAGGATCATTATTGCCTCGGGCGCGTATACATATATAAAGTCTGTAGAAAAGAGTAATTGCACGAAGCGTCTGGTGGGTACTTCCGTACGTACGAACCATAGGTACCTACGTACCTATACATATACGAACGAAGTGAATCTCCTCCTCGGCAGTTTCTACTGCAGACGTCTGACGCTGCAGCTGACTTTACTACTAACGCCACGCCTCCGTCCAACTCTAATTCCAACTCTCCGTACCGCAAACAGAGAATCCACTATCTCTTCCCTCCGAATCTTCGCGTGTTCATCTTTCACAAAAACAAAAAAAAAAAAAAATAAATAAATAAATAAATAAAAACAAAAAACATGTGGCAGAAAAATCTGCACCTCCAATTCGGTACTCGATCGTGGCATTATTGTACAGCTCCGTATAGTTTCGCATCGTCTCTCAATTGCGGGGATTCGCGTGTATATTGCAGCGACGATAGTGGAGCGTATATATCGCCAACGCTAGATTACGCACTTCGTAGATACTTACTTATATATATATATATATATATATAACCCGTATAGCGGGTCTTCTTCTTCTTTTTCTTTTTTCTTTTTTCTTTTTCTTCTTCATCTTCTTTGAGGATCCAAGTATATTCCTCCTTGAGCAGTTAAATGGCGTCTCCAGCATTCCAGTTCCGGGTTATCGTGCGAAAACTGTACCGCGGGGGGTGCTCTAAGAGTAGCGACACGCGATACGGACGATAACCGACTCCCGACCCCTGACTCCTGCTCTCCCTCTGTCTCTCTCTCTCTCTCTTTCCCTCTCTTCGTTTACCTGTTGCAGTGCTGCTTTTCTTCAAACTGGTTTTTTTTTTTTTTTTTTCGTTTTACATTGTCTCTTCGTACAGTATGAAACCAAGATTATTCATAATTGTCCGCGCGGTTGATAAGAATGATAATTAAATAAATTATCTAAATGAAATGAATTATCGAATAAGAAAATGCAAAAAAAAAAAAAAACGAAAGGATTTTGGAAAAACTGATGAAAACCTTAAACAAAATTAAGTGAATTGAATAAAACAGTTCAGTTATTATTTATAAAGGAATTGGAATAAAACTCTGTTTCGTCCTTTTTTTTTTAGGTATTTCATCCTTTTCACTTGAGAGGGGGAAAATTATTATGATTTTTTTTTCTTCTCTATTATACCCAATAATTAATGAAATCTAACGCGAAACGAGATATCCTCCCACGATATTAGCAGTCATTTGAGAGTTTTTTTTTTTTTTTTTTTTTTTTTTCTCGATGAAAAGAACGAACCGACATCATATAGCGTATACCTATGGAGATATCGGCCAGCCATTACTGATAATTGCGATATTTTGTGTGCGATTTTTTATTTTTTTTATTTTTCATTTTTTATTTGTATATATGCAAAGATATATAATACCTACGTAGGTATATCGGGTGTTTGCTCAGGTTTATTAATTTTTTTCTGTTTCTTTTTTCTATATAATTTTTTTTCCTGTTCTTTTTTTTCTTTTACCTTCTGGAGGTAAAAACTTTTGACTGTATTGAATATGTATATAGGTATATGTATATATGCATATTATTATGTACATTCGACGAAGAGATTGAGTGGGTGGTTTTGATCAAGCGTGATTATTAATTTTGCCGACTCTTTCATTAAAATTTATATAAAATCTAGGTAATTTAGCGAGCGATGCAGCCCTCTACCTCTGCCTCTGCCTCTGCTTTTGCTCCTGCCTCTGCCTCTGCCTCTGCCTCGCCCCCGTATCCAGAAAACTGCGAAACCAACCCCAACCCCCAACCCCAACTCTGCAGTGAGCCAGCCATCTCTCCCTGGCTCCTGGCGAACCCCTCGACTACGAAAACTCTTGCTCGTTGGGGCAACTTTTAACGAGAACGAAAAAGTTCCGAGCCAAATTCAGAGAATATCGATTAACGAGGTTCGAGCATTTATTGATTCCTATATACCTACCCCCTCCGCCGTCCCGTCGCCGCTTCTCTAATTCGGTATCCCCACGACTCGATACATATTTTCTCACGCGTAGGTAATTACGCTATACTAGAAAAACGACGATATATATATATATATATATAGGTACGGGTGTATGTACAATGGATGAAAATAGCTAATTTTTACATAATTACATAGAAGAAAAAAAATCCAAGATCGATAATAATATTGATTTGTGATCGATTTTGTGAAAGATTTTTTTTATATATGTGAAAAGAATTCATTTGACGTATATATAGATATTTTTCACTCGGTTATATACCCGCCTATTTATAACGATCGTGAGTGTTACATGATCCGTATAATTTTTCTCACTGATTATGTTATTTGGAAGATCGAGCCTAAAAGATGAGAAAGAGTAGAAATTCCCCTCTCTCGGTTCCCAGGATATTGGTGTGCGTGCGAAATTCGGACGTGCCGGTTCACTGATTCTGCCAATATACGATTCTCTTCCGTTTGTCATCTTGTCGGATTTTTCTTTCTTCCTTCTCCTTTTTTTTTCATTCCTTTTTTTATATCCCCAGAAGAAAGCAGGAGCAGTTATTCCTTGGACGGTATATATTATATTTATACAAGACAATTCCTAATTTAGCTGCTTGCAGTTTGGGGAAAAACAAATTTCTGATTCCATATTCGATGCAATTGTAGAGGAAGTTATCGATTTTCCACGATAGTATATATATTTATATACACACAGTATACGGTATAATAAATAGACTGAAAAAATAATAAATAAATAAAATAAAATATCTAGAGAATTTTTCTGCCTCAGAGTGTCCGTAAGGGGAATTGAAGAGAGGCAATTTACTCTTTTTAATACGCGAGGTAGGTAGCCGGTATAAAGCGGAAGAGAGGAGAGGAAAAAAAAACACAAATAAAAATAAAATAAAATAAAATGAAAAAAAAAGGGAAAACAGCAACGGAATGAAAAAGAAAAAAAAAAAAAGAAAAACGAGAACGAAAAATGTGAGTTGAAGTAAAGTTGTGTACCGTACAGCCACGGCGAGGGTGGGTCAACGTAGAAACGATGAACTGGCGTAAAGGAAGGGAAGAGCAGAAAAGAGAAGAGGAGGGAAGGGAATCCCCTGGCCTAATGGCTTCATAAATTCCAACGGTCATCTTACGCTCGAAAGCACCGCCCTATACGTAGTCCCTATACTGGTTGCAGCTTCTTCTTCTTTTCCTTCTCCTTCTCCCACTTCTTCTTCTCCGTACAAACATACCTTTTCATTTAATGGGAATCGATAGGGCAATGCCAATAGCTACTATAGGATCTGGTTTTTATGATGTAAAAATTTTTGAAACGTATATAGATGAATCGCCGTTTATATTGTCAGTTTGCAAAGAAAAAGAAGAAGAAGAGGTAGGTAAAGAAGAAAACAAAAAATTGTAAAAAGAGGGTAGATAGGTAAAAAAAAAGTTTAATTGCAATCAAATATATCTACGCACAGATTTTTTTTTTTCTTTTTTTTTTATAAATCTTGAGATTGGATGGAGGCAGTGGGTGGGGAGACAGGGTCGAGTCGAGCTTTGACTCTAATAAAAATCCATCTCTCGAGCAAAGCTGTAATCATTTACCCGGATTTAATACCAGATTAATGAGGCAATTTACGTCAAAGAGAAAGGGGGAGGGAACGAGGCGCGATGAGGGACGAGGGTTTGAGAAAATAGAGACAGAGAGAGAGAGAAAGAGAGAAAAGAGAGAAGAAGCAGAGAAGAAGAGGGAAAGGGGGTCTCTTAATCGACGGAGACGGCTAATTTTTCAGCAACATCAATATCGCCAATTTTATGCCTTCTTCAGAGCCCCGCGCTGGGAATTTGCGGGAAGAAATATACAATGTTCGATATTGCAGACTGATCCTTCTTTCTCTTTTTTCTCATCTCGTCTTGCTGATCTCTTTCTGAAGAGAGAAAATGGAGAAAAAAAAAAAAAAATAACAACCAAAACAGTGAAAGAAAATGTACATGCAATGCAGTTGTCAGCGGACATTAGTGAATTCCCAAAATCGCGTATGCTCCATTCGCCGCGGAATGGTTCGTGCAATAATACGCATGTATACTTTGAGTGACTTGACGCGGACTGAATATATTTTCATTTTTTATTTCATATCCTATACTGCATATGTATATATACCTGCATCTATATACTTCGTTGCTCCAGCACACTGGTACACGTAGGTATACATATAGATGCGTGTATATACATATACTTTATACATACCATTGTACCAATTGCGAAAATAACTTTGCTAACCGCGGGCGGCATATCATAAATGCTGCACGCTGCCTGCAACAGCAACAGCAACAGCAGCAGCAGCAGCAGTAGCCGCAGGGAGTAGCTTGTAATATGCAATATAATAAATCCTAGTAAATCATTTCGCATATCTCGCTCTCTATATACGTGTACAGGTTGTACCTCGAGTGCATATACCTATATATACATATTTCGCAAAAGAGAATATCGCGGAACGCGATTTATAATTACTTGGGTTCGGATGGCTGCAGCAACGGTATTCGCGGAAAAAGTTATTCAACGGAAAAAAAAACGAACCAACTGGTATAATACACGAAATAAAAATGTTTATTCGAAAAACGAAATTTTGGAACACAGAAATACGAACGAAAATGAAAAAAAAAAAATGCTTGAAATAGCTACACGTGTATATGTATATATAATGTAGGTATAATCTGAAGAGGAAATTTGACGCGGTAAATAAATCGAGTCGGATTAGAGGTACACCCCTCTTAGACCCTAGCTACCCTAGACTTTGTAGAATAATCTGTATATACCCAGCTACCCTACCCTCGTCGTCTTTCGGACGAGTTTGTGGGACAGGTTCGCTAGCCTAGCCAGCCTAGGCCAGGCTTTTCGTATGTATGCTACGATGGTCGGTCGGTGTGCGCGCGGTGCGCGGTCATATTTAATGGATAGTTAAGTAGGGGTAGCCCAACGTGATCCGAATGCGATGTCGACTCCCACCCCTTATCACATACGCTACCAGGTTGCACGTATCTCGTATCGGGGTATACCGGGCGCGTATCACGTACCGCGTATCACGTATATACCTACGTGCTCTCGAATCACGCAACGCAACGGCCCGGACTGGACTCGACTCGACTCGACTCGGACTCGACTGGACCCGTGGTGTAGCTGTAGGTACGTACCTACCCTATCCCTGCAGTATACGTCTGCCTTATACTACGGCCAAACGACGAATACCGAATAACCACACCACACACGTGCCGACCTTACCGCTCGTACTAATATTACAGAATATATATACATATGTATATTTATACTATGCAGGGAATGGACCACCGGACTTTACAATTCAGAATTTAGATCATTGCGCGATTCGATTTTCTTCTGTTTTTTTTTCCCTTCCACTTGTTCATCATTTCTCCGAATCTCCGCGTTTTCGGTCAACCTCAAGGATCCGAGAAACTGGCCGAAAGTCTGTCCGACAATGAATCGTCGAATGATCATCCCCAGAACTGATGAGATGAAAAATCGTCTGAAAATTTACAAGGATCTTGCAGAAAAATTGCCACGTATATCTATATATCGATGTTTAATTATCATTTGCTTCTACGAGAGAGAGAGAGAGAAAAAAAAAAGAAACGAATTCTAATTTTTTTATATACACTTAGATTAATATTACATACAAATTACGCGAGTCTTCCGAAGGTGACAAGAAGCAGCGTAAAAAAAAAAAGCTTCTGTTTTTTCTTCACCCTCTTTTCTTTTTTTTTTTTTTTGTTCTATTCAATTTCGCTAAAATTTCTTCCTTCTTTTCTCCTTCTTTTTATTCCTGTCTTTTTCCCTTATTTGATATATTTAAGTATATAGGTATGTAACATATATATACCTATACCTATATCTACTTATATATATATATATATAATGTGGGTCGATTTTATTTCCTTTGGGGATTTATCGAGGCCTGACTACGTACCTATAGTAGGATACTGTTTAAAAAATACGAACTTGCACCACCGCACAACCACCACCACCACCACCCCTATATAATCCATTTGCGTTAACTGAAGATCGATTCGGTAGAGCGTGGATAACGGAGGGCTATAAAAGTTGATCCTTTTATCACTAATGTCCTTTTCCCCGCGGTGGTATATATATACATACACCTATATATGTATATATGTAGATATATATACGTATATAATGTATATATCTACTACGAAAAATAGTATTCGGATACTCACGCGCCAAAGCTATATACATATGTATACATATATACGCAATGATTTATCTGTTTACCATATTTTTCATTTTTACCATTTTGTTTTTTGTTTTTTTGGTTCTATCATTTTTTCCCATTATTTGCATATGAAAATCAGTCTTCTTTTTTTTTCCTTTTTTTTACGATCAATTTATATCACTGCGAAAACTACTAAAAAATATATATATATATAGTATATATATATATATATATATATATATATATATATATATATATATACATATATATATATATATATATATGTATATATATACTATATATAGAAAAAGACGAAGAAAAAAAAATAGCTATATCAAAATGAAGGAAAAACTTTCCCTGAAAAGTTGAAAAAAAGATATATGGATATATATGTATAAAAGTTGATCAGCTTTTATCACTAATGTCCTACTACTGGCTACTTACCATTGGGAATAGTATACGCGCGACTGAAGGTATACATATACCTAATACCTACCCACGCGGAAATACTAGGTACCTATACATGCATACCTATATTGGAAATTATTGCGCGGCTATATACTTAAATTGTAATCTTTGATCGTATCAATAACGCGTATAGGAAACCGGCTTTTCCTCTCTGATCGTGCTAGGCGTAGGTTATACATGTACTCGAATTTTCCACCGCAGTATATAGGTGTACCCTACATCTATACATACGGTATAAACTCATACATACGGAAAAGATCATCGTTCGAAACTATGTACCATATTATATACACGTATATACAAATATATATACATATACAGTTATATGTATATTCTGCGAAGCATGAACGCCGGATTGTTTCACCCACGTAAATTTTAGCGAACGAAAATCTTATCTGTTATCGCTTCATTTCCATCTGGCACGTGCCAACTCTCTCTCTCTCCCTCGCGATCTCCTTATCTTTCTATGTCTCTCTCTCTATCTCTCTTCCCGCGAATCGTATTTCCCAATTCTTTGTTACACGATTCAATACCGTTAAAAAATAAATAATAATATATTGCCTCTCTTATCAAAGAGCCAAGATTATATACGTATAATATAGGTATATACAATAAATTTTTTTCTACAGTTCACTGCCAAATAAACAATCTAATGTCATCATAATTAGGGCCGTAATTAAAACCGCCACGAGTTTCGATTTGAAATTGTTTTTAATCCGTCATCGTCGTAGTCGGCGTTACATGGTATGGCCAGGGGTGGGCGCGGATGTGGTCGCAGACTCCAAAAATCGTGTGATATAATAATAAATAATTAATCGTGAAGAAAAAAAAAATATATATATATATAAATATATATATATATACAACGAGAATTTGGCCGTGTTGCTGCGCTAATCGTGAAAACCGCGCGTATCTACTGTTGCAGTTACACTCCGGTCAGTATTATAATTAACTCGTAACTAATTGCGCAGAAAATCGTATATTTTGTTTGCATTACATAGGTATAGATATATATTCGCGTTTGCTACGCTGCACCGTCAATTATTCAAAATATTTATTAAAAAAAAAAACAAAAAAACTAAAACCGATATGCGAGTTCAATTAACGATATGAAAAATCGTACCAGCGATGAAAAAGAAACTACATATACCTACCTACCTATACTGTCACCCGAGTTTGATGATGAAAAAAACCAGAAAATAAAAAATAAATTCTCCAGTTTTGACAAAAATTTTGAAAGAAGTAAATTTTGAAACTGTGCATGGACAAGTCTGTTAAGTATACCTTTGTAATAATTGTATGTGAACTCGTATATGCTGGTATAGGTATGAGCTCGAGGCATTACCGCGCGTATTAGCAAAAAATATATATTCCGTGTACACGAAGGGAGCTTAGAGAGCATCCGAGAATAGCTAGGGGATGGAAGGGATGAACCAGAAAGCGAGTAAGGGTTGAAGCAGTGAAGTGGGGTACCGAACGGGCAGAACGAGGGTAACAGGTGCGGCCTAGAGCGTCTGTAACAGCCACATATATGTGCAGAGATGTGAGAGACGTGAGTGAGTGAGTGAGTGAGTGAGTGAGTAAGGGTTGGGGGGATGGTTTGGTTTCGTTTGGTATGAGATGGAACGGGGATAATGCAGGGGATGGTATGGTATGGTACGGTATGGGTATGGGTATGGGTATGGGGATGAGGATGGTTCGCGTTCTGTATAGAAATACGTACATTATACCAGCCATCCCATCCCATCGACCCCTTCCTTCCACGAGCCTCCTCGTAGCCCCTCCTCGTCGAAAAGGCTTCGTCGAAACCCGGTGCCTAGAAAATTACGTCGTTTTACGGTGAACGGTGAGAATAGTCCCTCGGAATAACCAACGACTAACGTTCTCGGTTCGGCGTCTGGCCCTCTTCTGGATAATACCACTTGTGTATATAATTATGATATACGTATATATACACGTCAAGTACCTACCTAAGAATCAACATAAAAATTTCTTACCATTATCGACCACCCTTTTTTTTGCACCCTAGCTGTATACTCTCGTTTCTTTATTCATTGCTTCATTAATTTTCGTTCACTTCAAAGATTCGTTAAACTTATATACCCCCCTTCCGACGAATCTTACCTCTCTGCCTGGGTCCCTCGGTCGAGAATTCGTCCGTACGCTTTATGCTCCTGAAAAATTGTCTCTGATCCACCTGATCCACGTTAGAGTTTCAATTTTCGTTTTTACCACGAAGAAGAAGAAGAAGAAAAAATAAAATAAAATGAAATAAAAAAAAAAAAAAAGCACAGAAAAGCACTGGGATCGGATCAACGCGCGGGCGATCGTCTGTTCTCTGATCCTTTCCGTTCTCGCTTTTCACTTTGAAGATCACGACTACGAGACACGCGAGGAGGAGATCGACGGAGGTTGAGTATATAGGTATATACATATATATGTAGGCACCAAACGTGGTGAGATTTTATACCAAGGTCGACGACTATAATGCAGTCGTATATACAAAGGGAGAACAGGAAGCGGATTTTGAGCGTAAACTTGCCGTCACACGATCAGCTAAGAATGGAAAATATTTTTTAGTATTAGCAAAGGATATGGAGGATCCTTTAATTTCGAAATAAGAGATATAACCGAGTGTCGAAT
The DNA here is from genome assembly GCA_949628255.1 of Macrophya alboannulata. Classification (NCBI taxonomy): domain Eukaryota; kingdom Metazoa; phylum Arthropoda; class Insecta; order Hymenoptera; family Tenthredinidae; genus Macrophya; species Macrophya alboannulata. The sequence continues at coordinate 37,000,682 of OX451208.1, read as the reverse complement.
CTAACCAACGTCAAACCCGGATTAGGAACCGAGTCTCAGATTGTTGGAAATGAAGTTTAGAAACCACGACGTAGTCTCTGGCCCCACAACCGCACTTACTAATCCCGATAATCCTCGATTCACCTTCGACCTTTGGCTACCATCGTGATAGAGAGAGAGAGAGAAAGAGAGAAAGTCCATTTCCTCGTTTTCGTAACATCTTTTTAAGATTTTTATTTGTTCTTTCTTTATTACATTAGGAAGAATTGGTTGTAGAATTTTCGGTGAGCCAGAGTATAGATGCAGAACCACGTGGGCACGTGTACTGGTATTAAAGATGGCGGGTTTTGGGAACCTTGTGCCAATTTTCTATCCTCGTCAGATTTCGTAGAAACTCTGAAATCTATTATTCACGTCGCGGTATATACTCGTAAGAGTGTGGCGGAGGGAATAGGCGGTGAGAGAAGTAAGGTAAGGGGTGGAGTTTAGAGACGCGAGAAAAAGGAACGAACGAACGAGCGAACGAGCGAACGAACGAACTAACTAACTAACTAACGATACAGTAATTGTGAATATTTTCTCACATCTGTGCCGTCGGTCAAAAGACATGGCTGAAGTCCAATTGCAGATTCTTCGCGTTTATTCGCTTCTTCGTATTCCTATTCGTATTCCCGCAATAGCATATCTAGCTTGCCGATTAGTCTGCGAACACTTCTTCGCTTCGCACCTTATAGACCTACTCTACTCTTATATCCCGATCGTCAGATCATTTTTACAAAATTATATCTATATAAAGATTGTCACTGAGGTGGGAAAGTGTTAGACGTATTGTAAAACACACGGGATCATCGATCTGTCCTATTTTTTTTTTCTTTTGACACTATCACGATATTGGAATGGAGATAGATTCTGCCAAAAAATTACCTTATCACGTTTCAATTGAAGAACTAATTTTTCGGAGTGAAAATTTCGACGATTAGTAAAAGACAAATTTTTTTTTCATCTTCTTTTGCAGTGATTGAAGATAAAAAACATTCAATTAATCTATAAAAAATTACTCGTACGATTTTACTCGTGATTTCGAGTGATTTGAACGATAAGTGACTTTCAATGACAATTATGGTGTATAAATTTTAATAGTGAAGACAAAATTCCCGATCTGATCATTCCTGATGGAGTACGAGTACGTAAATAATCCGCCAACATTACACGTATCGTACGGTTATTAATTTGGATACCAATTAGCTTTGAAATGAGCGTCCCTATTGTGTATATCGATTTCAAATAGCTTTGAATTAGTTTTTCAATCTGAAAATTCAATTGATACGAAAATTTGGAAAGAATCGTGGTTCGAATTATACAGGAATAAAAAATGAAACAGATACTTTGTACAGCATCTGGTTGTTATAGAATGATTCTGTAAGAAGAAAAAAAAGGGGTCAAAAAGAAAAATAAATTACCAAAAACCATTTGATTTATGCATCAAAAAGTCTCCGGAAATTAACGAAGATAAACCGGAAGCAAAAACGAGAGAGAGAGAGAGAGTCGAGTCTCTATAATCTCTTTCACGAAGGTGTATATGACGTGAAAAGATGTTTACTTTAGATAAAAATGAACGATAGAAGAACAAATGGAGAAAAAAAATATGTTGATACGTAATTCTAAGGGGTTCGGGAAGCAGCAGGGGGTCGAAGATTTTCCTGTCCTCGTTTGAGTGGGTATCGGCAACGGCAAGACCAACAGCAGGGATACTAGTAAGCAAAAGGAGGCAAAATCCTCGGTTACGATCGTTCGCTTTAGCTTGAAGCATAACTCTTTTTCGTGACCCTTCAACGTTGTAGGTGTTTATCATGGTCCCGATCCTCCCCTAGCGTCTGCAGCGATGAACGCCAGAACTTGGACCGTGGCCAACCCCTGCGAACTACTACCCTTTATCTCTCTCTTTCTCTTTCTCTTTCTCTCTCTCTCTCTCTCTCTCTCTCTCGTTTCTACCGATAAATTATTGTTTATCCTGCCCCGCACGCTCTTTCGCTCTAGCTAGCTAACTCCCCGTTATTATTTGTTATTAATAATATTTCTGCTGGCTCGACAACAGATAGCCATTTCTCCTCCATCCACGACCAACACCAAAAATGATATACCTCCCCCCCCCATATAGCTGTTCCACGTCGAAGAAAATATCTATGTATGTCTGGTTCAGGCACAAAGCTATAGAATACTAAAAAAAAATGCACACTAATTTGAGCAGATATTTTTTTCGCTTCTTTGCATCAGCATTCCGATACATCTATAATTTCAAGTACCTGAAGGATCGTATCTTACGCTCCCGAATGTCGAATGAAGTCGTTAGAAATTTTAATTTTCGTCCATAATTGTCGAATGTTTCAGATATAAATTCGCGTGTAGTTTCGAAAATTTTCGAGAATTTTTTGTAGTAGGTATATCGGGGCTCGGGGTCGTCGATGTGTATGAGTCGAGAAGAAGAATGAGAATGAGAATGAGAATAAGAATAAGAATAAGAATAAGTAAGGTAGCAAAGCTGGGGAACAAAGCGCAGCTGACGCGGTCGTCGGTGCCGTTGCCGTTGCCGCTGCGGCTCGTTAACACGAAAGACGATTGCGTGTTGCGTAAAGGAGGATTCGTTAGCGCTCAAATTAAACCCTCGAATCATTAACGTCACCAATCTTCCCTCGCTAAATTATTCTCTCTCTCCCTATCCGCGGGATATATTCCCTCCTATATACCCTGCAGTACCCGCCCTTTTCGAATCCGACGAAAAATTTTCTTCAAAATTAACCGTGCCAGTCGTCGTCATCATCGTCGTCGTCGTCGTCGTCGTCGTCGTCGTCGTCGTCGTCGTCGTCATCTCCAACTCTCACCGTTTCATACCTCATACCTTCTATGTAATACAATTGTGAACGGTTTGGTATGCGGAAAATAATGATAATAAAAATCTATATACATACACACGTATGTATTGGCAACGAAACTCTTATACATATATACATATATATTTATACTATATATATAGACACATGGGTATATAAATAAGTGATTTTTGTCGACAAATAGGAGAGACGCGAAGACATCGACGAGGCGTGACATATTGTACGTTTGCCAAACGCTAGAGCCTGTCTTAGTCGATAGAATTTCTTCTTCTTCTTCTTCGTTGTCGACGTTTTTTTCTTATTACTATTTTTTTCTTCTTCTTTCGTTTCTCTATTTCTTACATTTTTTTTTCGTCTCGTTCTTCTTTCAGCTCTTTTCACTTCTTTCTGACGTTTTTGTTTTTCGTTTTTTTATTTTTTATTTTTTTTTTCAATTCTTAATTTTGCTTCTTTTTTCTCTTCTCTTTGTTTTCTTGGCATCCTTTTGTAACCGCGAGTCTGATATATTATGACACGTGCTTAGATATGCTCCATTTGATTTCTCATAGTACAAGCTATATAGGCAACGGTATACATATAGTTATGTATATATAAAATGTCCGTCGAAAGACGATTTCTTTAATTAAACTTCGTCACGAATAACTTATTCAGTTCGCTAGTCTAGTCATAGTTTAATATTATCAGTATTTCGCAATATTCCGCGAGTAGATTGGTATACCTATACATAGAAATTGCTCTTGTACACTCATCCTATGTATGGATATATATATATATATATAAATCGTAAACTCTGAATTTCGTCAAACCGGGTAAAATATATTTATTCACCCTCACATTTCCGTTCCTATATACTTTTTTCTTCGTTCTTTTTTTCTTTTTTTCTATGTCTTTCCATCTTTCTTTTTCTCTCTCTTTCTCTGCCTCTCTTCTTTAATTTTCTTTTTAACAATTAGATACTAACATCTACTCGCCTTTGCTATTTGAAAATGAAACGGTGGAGAGAAGAATTGAGAAGAAGATGCAGACTACGAGAAATAGCGGTAGAAAGAAAAAGAGGGAAATGGGGTGCGGGAGAATCAAAAGAAAGGTATCCGGAGGGACGAAAGGGACTCCCTAACCTGGTCTCACGGGTCGTAGGATAGATCCGTATCGATTCTGGGACTCTACTCCTCGAATTCGAACTCGAACTCGGGGCTTCCGTCACCTTGTGTCCGCTGGGATTTAACTCTCTCATTCATTAGCCACCCCGCGTTTATATATATGTATTTTGATAGATATAGGTATATAGGTATAGTCCACAGAATCAATGCCCATTGATTATCGGCAGTTCGATAACCAGTCGCGACTATTCCCCTTCTTTATTTTTTTTGTTCCTGGTTCTGGGGGATTTTCTTATTTTCTTTTTTTGTTCTTATACTTCGGTCATTTTGAAAGAAGATTCAACGATTTAATTTCAGAGAAAGAATATGACAATTAGACGAAAAAAAAAACGAAGACGAACCTGAAGAAGACAAAAATTGATTAATTAATTATTAACGTACCTGAGCTTTTGTTTTCTCGTGAGATCGTAATTTGTTATACTGATTATTAATTTTCACAAATTATTTTCAATGTTTCAGTTGTTGGACCGAAATCGTATTCAAATGCAGTGAGCAGGGAAGGCGTTTTTCTACACGGTGAGTGAGAAGATAAAACAAAGAACAAAAAAGAAACGAACAAAAAAAATCTATATAATTAAGTTTAATTTGACTGTATAATTGAATATAATTTATGTGATTAAATCATAAGTGTTGAGACTTATTCTTTGACGAAATTCGTTGAAATAATTGGAATTTAATTTGACTGCAACAAAGCGACGATTCAGAATCGTAAACCGCCGTGTTTGTCGTTTTGACGAAATTCGAAAAGCAGCAAAAACTGAAGAAAGAAGAAAAAAAAAAAATGTTTAGGGAAGATTTTGCGGTCATAAAGAATAAATAGAATTTTCTGTTTACCCCTTTACGTCTTATTTTTCTTCGTCGTCTTCTTCTTCTTCTTCTTCTTCGTCGACCACCATGAGGATGGTGGATGCGGTTGAATACCTTAACGCGTTTAGGCGGCCTATGAATAAATTTTGATACTCGAAGGTGGTAAGGAAAAAGGAGAAAAAAAAAACTTATTACTGTATAGAGTAATAACATACATATATGCTATATAAAAGAAATAGAATGATGCCTAGAGCTCCGTAACAAGAAAAAAAAAAAATTGTTATATAGTCTTCTGTGGTTTTAATCAGGCTAAACGTATTGCCTATATGGTTTTTCATTGTCCTGTAGATATTCCATAAAAAAAATGTATCTATGTGAAGATAATTGTTTTCGAATTTTTGGAACCGTTTGAAAGGGATGTAAATAAAGCAAGAAAATAATGAAATACCAAAATGGTCAAAAAAATAGGTGAAATAGAAAATGTGAAATGTGGAATGAAGTGCGTTTTAATGGTTCTTCGTTTGGTTCCTGCACCCTCCACCCTCCACCCTCCATCCGTCCCCGGTCCACCTATACCTATATATCTATACCTACTCGTTGCATGCATGCGAGCCCGAGCGCTTGCATAGCTGCGTAATTTGAAATTTGCTCGATCCACAAAGAGCAGCTAACTTTCTGGATGTATTCAGCGTTTGTTGAATCGCACAATTGTGAATTGCGGAATTGTACCTCTCGACGTACAGGCGTACGTACCCAGGTATATACGCTGGCGTGTGTTTGGTCGAGGGAAATATCATCGACTCTCTCTCTCTCTCGCTCTCTCGCTCTCTCGCTCTCTCGCTCTCTCACTCTCTCGCCCCCGCGTTACCCGCTCGCCAACGTTCCCGGAAACTAATATCGGAAATTGATAATTAGTCTAATTAGTTCGAACGCCGTTTCCCACAATGTCAAATTTTGTTAAATCCTAACCAATATTCAACCCTTCTTGTGTACCTATGTATATACCCATATATATATATATATATATATATATATATATATATATATATATATATATATATATATATATATATATATATATATATATATATATATATATATATATATATATATATATATATATATATATATATATATATATATATATATATATATATATATATATATATATATATATATATATATATATATATATGTATGTATGTATACCGACCTAACTCGACATGGTTTCTTTTTTTTTTTTCATTCCCTTTACGCGTGCTACAGTATATATATTTTTCTCCGTGTGAAGTTACGATTTAAATTTTATATAATTTTATTCATTTATTTCGTTTATTTCTTATTTCACTTCACCTATATATCTACATTATGTATATACGTATACATATTTATTTTACATACATATATATAACTATCAATTTTTGATTATATATATATATATATATATATATATATATATATATATATATATATATATATATATATATATATATATATATATATATATATATATATATATATATAATTTATTTTCTATATCATGTGCGAATTCGCGCATGATATCGCGCGGACTGCAATATTTATATTGGGATTTACGAAAACTTTTGGTTCGTCGTAAACTCGGCGTATAGTATACGTACGTAGTTTATACTTTCGCGTGGGTATGTAGGTAGAAGATACCTTACGTACGTACCGTCCGCGCTGACTGCGGGAACCCCCGTAAACCTATACGTAGGTACGCTCTCCATACCTTAGCCCGAAAAATATTTACCTGAAATTTTACGCTTAGGTTATATGGTGTATCAAAATTTTTATTTCAAACTGTAAAAATACTCGGTATATTCGACGGATTTATATATATGTATATATACCTACTGTATATATGTATACGAAAACAGATACAGGTGACAGTTTTTGTTTTTGATTCCAAAAAATGAAAAGAAATAAAAAGAAAAAAATTTCTGATTCTAATTTTTTTTTTTTTTCTATGATCTTTCGTCTTTTTCCTATCGCAATGAAACTTTTCGTTCTTACTTTCTATGTCTCTTTTTTCAGTTTGATTTCTTTCCCTTATTTTTTTTTATTTTATAGTATTTTTATTTTTTTTCTTGCTTCTCGCGAAAGTCGATTTCGCGAACGAATTTCACCTGCAGTTGTATTTTAAACTGGACACAAACGGCGACGTGTAGTCGGTAATTGTACGACGCCTCCCATTCGCTGTTCAATTTCTCGTCGATGCTGCTGCTGCTGCTGCTGCTGCTGCTGATGCTGCCTGCAGATGCATTCGCCACGTTGAATCGTCCGCGAATTGCAGTAGCAGCATCATCAGTAAAGAAAGAAAGTTTCGCGCTAATTGTTATCGATAAAATTTATTTCCTCTTTGATTGACAATTTTGGTGAGATTTGAATATATATATATATATATATATATATTTTTTTTTTCGGCTCATTCCAATCAAATTCATCAAAAAATGAATCAAAAAATAAAAAAAACGTAATAAAACTCACTCGATATTTTTTTTTTTTTCAACAGTTTCACAGATATTACAGAATTTCGAGTGTAAACATAAAAAATAAACAAAAATCTGCAACCGTGAAATATCGCTAAAAATTGAACCGTCGAAAAGATCTATTAGATTTTTTTTTTTTTTGATTTTGAATTCGTAATCAAACACAGCCTTTTTCAAAATGACTAAATAACCAAATTTTCGTCTCATTTTTTGCCATGTATATTTTCTCTTTTCTCTTTTTTTCTCCGTAGAATTTCGTTTCGACGAATCTACAGCGGCTGTATGTACATACCTATATTTATAAACCCATAAAAATACATAAAAACTAATACTTTACTTCCGTTTGAATCCGAGGCAATAATTTCTCTACTAAATTTTGATACATGGGTACATGGTGTACAATGTTCGTTTTTGGCCTGGTTTTCCGCGCTTTTCCACCGTTATATTACATAGCACGACATACACAGACAGATAGACAGACAGGCAGACAGACAGCAGCGAGTTTTCTCGTTCACGAGATTGTAGCGAGTTTCACCGCTGCCCCTCGCGAATTGTTGTTTGCGGGTGGATGGATGTTGGATGAATCACGTGAATGCAGTTTAGGGGTAAACTACGAAGTAAAGGATTCGCCCAGATGTTGGCTGTACCGCACGTCTAGTTCTCTCGCTCAATTGTAACCGAGAGAAGTAGTTTGCATATTTAATTGCACGAGAATTATTCCTTGTTTTGTTGGCAAGAGTGCAGCCTATATACATTCGCACGATACCTACCTACCCATCATGCATTTCGCTCTAACTCAGCTAGACAAACTGCTGCAGCCTCCGGATATCGTATAGAATTATCTTCCAACTATAATATCTCATATTTCTGATTTTTATTCGATTATGCTACTTATAGCAACTTATTCGGGAATCATATGCTAAAGAATTATTCACGACAAGATTATTGTTTCCATCTATATATAAATATGTAGACATATGTGGGAATTGATAATCGATACGAACGATTCGTATTATAGCTCGCTGACTCGATCCCCCCTTCCCTCCCACTGAAAATTGAAATCCTTTATCGATTTTCCCTTGACCCTATACCTACCCTGTCCGAATCCGAAAAACTGCTCTCCGTTTCTTAACCCTATATACGTTCGAGGGAAATCCCTCGTTGATCTTTTCGCCGAGTATAGTGTAGGTAGGTACGTACAGTCGGGCAATAAAGTTCTTGGAGGGTCGAAATTCAGGCTCAAACGTTTCAGTGTCTACGCTGTTGAGCAGCCCCCTCACTCCGCATACCCCGTTCTCTGAGAAGGCGAATCTGGCAGGCTACCTACTCAAAGTAAAGTAAGAAATACTTCCTAAATATACAGGGTGTCCCAGAACTAAATGTCGAAAATGAAAGGTGGCCTAGAGGAGGTCGAACTGAGTAAATTTTCCCGAAGAACATGGGGTCTGCGAAGTCGCGTTCGCGAGATATCACAGGTTAAAAAAAAAAAGTATCGCTTTGCGCCGCGTCGCGTCGCGGCGGCGCAAAGCGATACTTTTTTTTTTTAACCTGTGATATCTCGCGAACGCGACTTCGCAGACCCCATGTTCTTCGGGAAAATTTACTCAGTTCGACCTCCTCTAGGCCACCTTTCATTTTTGACATTTAGTTCTGGGACACCCTGTATATAATAAATAACGCATCGATGGGCCTGCTCAACAGCGTAGACACTAAAACACCTGAGCCTAAATTTCGACCCTACAAGAACTTTATTGCCTGACTGTACGTAGCTATACCTGACCAGTCGATCATGATCGAATACGTAATCGGGGTAGCCTGCAGGGTACTCCCCCCCCCGTTTGTTCACTCGAGTGCTTTGCGATCCATGACATTTCATAGATATCGGGCATAGTCCGGTTCATTCTTTGAATATTTTTCTTTTTCTGTCTTTTATTTATTTTTTCTTCTTGTTTTACGTTGAACTGAACGTCGAAGCAGAGAATTTTTACATACGCTACGGTCTCACATTTTCGAGTTGTATATACCTATGTATACATACATATACTCATTTTTCAAACTTTGTTTGTCGCATCTTCACGCGTACAGGTAAATCCCCCAAGTGTTTTGTATTTTTATTATTTTTCTCTCCAATAATTGAAGCTGCCAAAAATGATTAAGCGGCTCAAACGATGAGATATACATATACATGCTATCGCAACATATATATATATATATCTAGGTATAATAATAATCAATTCTAAGGGACTGCGTGAAGCACCAAAGGGCATTCCGTAGTGCTCCGTGTTCAGGATCGAGGGGCCGGTAGAGAGATTTCCCCATATGACGGATGACCGAAAGGGGTGCAGTGGCGGTGGTAGTGGTAGTAGCCAGGAAACAGGCCAGAAAGGGAAGGGAAAGGCGAGGGTGGACAGAGCATTTACATCATTTAATTTATGACTCCGCTTTCCTACCGCCGCGCCGCTAGCCACACATACGTATGCACATACACGTATATATGGTACGAATAAATTTGCATATGTATACTATACGTAGACGCGCTAAGGTACCATCTATACGTATATATATACATAACCGATGCATGTATGTATATATAGCATATAAAATACAGTACGCGGGGTGTAGATTCGAGTAGCAGAGATTGGCACCGGCTCGCGAATTCCTCCTTCGCGAAATTCAAAAATACTCGTACATCTATTTTCGCGGTTTGATAAGAGAGGAGGGTATATATAGGTAAGGTTAGGGATGCAGCAGCAGCAGCAGTAGCAGCTGAGTCGAAAAGTGGGACCGGAAATGGCTAGAGGAACGAGTGACGTTGGGTTCGGAAGCGCAAATAGTCGGTTTCTGTGGGTAGGTACAAATACCTGCACGATTATACACACCCACACATATTTATGTATATATATACCTATACATATATATATATATATATGTATGTTATACAGTTATGCGGTACGAGCATGTATCTAGTGATTCCGGCTCGAATTCGGTTGGTTAATGGTACGAAAGTAACTCTACGTTCGCTGGAATCCGCGAGTCCACAAATCCACGAATTCGCGAACCGTGGGAAGGGGGGGGGGGTAAAGTTTGCAGTTGACATGGTTTACCAAAAGTTTCTAAGGTTGTTCGGGCGTGGCGATGGAAAGCCGAGATTTTCTCTACTTATATAGGTATATGTAGTTACAGAGAAGTATGTATATCTATATCTATGTGTATGTTACATCGAAATACGGAAAATATAAGAAAAACAAGACCAAAAATTGAATCATTTATCAACTATTACATAAAAAATAAATAAATAAGTAAATAAATATAAAAAATTACCTAAACCGGGAAAATGATTGGAGAAAGATTTGTCCGAGCTGCAGGTGGTCGTTGGCAGGTGGAAGCTGTAGATATTAAGCGGTAGGATTAGGAGAAACTCAAACTTTGATTGGTTGAGCTAAGGTATCAAGTTTTGGGACCTCGAATTTGAGCTTGGGTTAGTATATTCGCGATTGTGTGTTGGTTGGTAGGTATATAGACCGTTCGAATCCGGATTGAAGGAGAACGAGATTAAACAAAGATATTTACACCGACGATACGTATGATAATCAATTAAATCAAAAAATCAAATCAGTTTTTCCCAGCTTTTGAAATAATAAGAAGAAAAAAGAGAGAAACAGAGAGAGAAAAAAAAATAATCAAAAATGGAATCCTCTTTTTTTTTCTTTCTGTTATTAAATGGGAACAATTACGTTTTATATATCTACCCCATAGGCGTCAGCGTTCCTCGGCTATTCGCGCGTACAGGGAGAGAGGGAGATATGAGATGAGATGAGAATGAAGACGTAACTCTTTTAATTACGAATTAGCCTAAAATATCTCCTCTTCTTATTCTTCCCTCGTTTTTTTCTTATTTTATTTTTATTTTCATCCTTTTTTTCTTCTCTCTCCATTTTCTTCCTCATAAAATCTGTATAGGGGAGAGGAAACGATAAAGATGCTTTAAAGTGCTACTGGTTGTATAGATTATAGAACCCTCGTCGTTTATAATTTGAATTTCTAATTACGTTCGTGCGGTTGTATTTTTTTCCCCATTTTTTCAATTTTTTCAATTTTTTTTTTTTTTGCAAATTTTAATTTTAATTGCCTTGTCCTTATATACTTTATACTCTCGCATAAATTAACGCTAATAAATATGTCGCTCGTAAAATTCTTCTTCTTTTTCTGCTCATTCGCGTATATAGGATCATTTTCCTTTCCAATTTGAATGTTTTAATTTTTTTTTTCTAATGATCGCAATTTTCCAAAAACTTCTCCAATCAATTTTTCTATTACTCCATCCATTTATTTATTAATTTATTTATTTTTCAGGATGTACGAAGACGAAATAGACAGTAGCGGCAGGCGATGGCTCGGGTAGAGAAGCCGCCCCCACCTTCCCCGGCGCTCACCCCTTCATGGCAGCTACCGTAAGTCGATCTTTGAATAAAAAAATTTGAATTCCAAAAACCCTCAAAAACCAAACACCTGCGAAAATGCAAAAATACAAAAATTAGGTTTATAAGAAAAGCGATCGTGATATTGGTTCTATAATAAAAATCACTTATTGCTAACCAATCGCTAACTCGATGACATGACTCCGTTGATTTGGCGCGTAAAGGCAACTGATGGGAGAGAAAGAGCGCGATATATAGATAGAGAGAGAGAGAGAGAGGGAGAAGGTGAGTATCCGAAAAGGGCGGTACGACTTAGGGGGTTGCTACTGAGCGAAGGGTTTCCGTACATGTATAACCATCGAAGCCAAAACGAACCCGCGGATATACTTGAACAGTTTCTCACTTTATGAGAGCGCGTATCTTCTAATAAAGTTACGTACCACCCATTGCTCTGCCAAGTTCACGTTCAACGATCGCTCATCGGAGTCTTCGAGAAGAAGAAGAAGTAGAAGAATTGGGGATGAGAAGGAAAAGACATACAGAAACATGTTACGGTGGATTTTTTTTTTTGTTTTTTTTTTCTTATTAAATCGAAGACGTTTTATACTCCTCAAATTGCTGATGTCGTTGCAAACGTTCTCTACTGCACGTGAGTGTGAGTGCGTGGTTGTGTCTGCGTGTATAGAAAAAAAGGCGGGAGACAAAGAGGAAATCGTTTGGGGGATAGGATATAACGGGAACCTAACTTAACCCGAGGAAACCAACCCGAACCCTGCAGCCCATACAAACCGAACGCAACTCTGTTTTGCAGGGTTCGGGGTTTCCAGACTTTGCTGAATGTGTGGCTGCGTCCGATTAATAGTTATTGGTTTCGTTGTTCGGTTGTTCTCCGTTGTATCGAATCTCTCTCCAATGCAGTGTTATATAGATAGCTCCAGGTATACATATATACCTATATACGTATACCTATATAGTTACGCCACGTCGTTACCCACCGCAGATAGCGTAAATCGGGTATCAATTACAGTGTACCGTGTTTTACCCTACCTGAACGTTTGTTCACGTTTACTCGTTACGTACCATACACATACCTACCCATTCATATATATATATATATATATATATATATATATATATATATATATATATATATATATATATATATATATATATATATATATATATATATCTATACACGAATAACCAAACATACCTAAACCCTACACACAACTACGTCGTCACGAGGCGCAACGAAGGGCGCTTGGACGTTGCAAGTTTCATCGATAAGGTTAACGAGCTGCTATAGCTGCAGGTTTAAGGATCACATACCTGTATACATATTACCAGCGTACGTATATGTATAACAGGTACAGCTCAAAGATCGAGTTTAGAGTAAAACTACGCTTTTCAACAACCCAGTTTTAACGGAAATGTAAAATAAAGGATAAAAACTGAACAAGAACTGATGGAAAAATTATACGCAGACATTTGTATATCATCGTTAACCGTGAACAGGAATCGTGATTTTGGGGTGAAATCTGTTCGAACCGTTTCCTAAAAAGATACAGTTTTTTTCTTATTTTTTCTAATTTCTTTGAGCGGATGGCGCAGTTTTTCATTACCTATATAGAAGGATCGCGTACTTACTGCCTTCTTCGACAGGCTTCCGGCCTTTACACTTGGCATTCCGCTCGCTGACTACCGCCTCGGTGTAGCCTCGCCATAGTCGGGGTTAGAATTTCCGAGCCGATCCAGCTTTTCTCTCCTTAGATACATATACATACATACATACATACAAACATACATACACGTATATACATATACATACATAAATATACGTGTGTGGGTATCTATGCTCGTTGTATCCCCTCATCCCGTCGTCTCGTGGCCCGGATAGACTTAGGGCTTGGGCAAAGTAAACCGGCTCTTCTACGAGGGATGCATTAGCGAACCCCTAAATACCGCCTCCACTGCTCACACGGAATACTCAAGCGATTTTCTGTCCTTATGGTGTAGAAATAGACGCCTATAGCCTAACCATTGCCGGATAGTTGAACAACTTGAATCGCGCTTTTTTTTTTTGTATATGCGGTTCGATGTTTGTGTCGAAACACATTTTTTCGCATAATTTTGTAATCATAATTCGTGGAAAATCGTCGATCCGCGGGATTTAGGGATCGAGAATCGTTCTTTAGATGACGAATTTGATTTTCCCGGGTTTCGGGATCGATTTATAGGTGTTTGTGTAGCCGGGGGTCGGGAAATGAGAGGAAAAGGAATAAGAATAAGAAGAAGCGTCTGGTTCTGCGCGACTGTGTGGCTGAACGCGAAGGGGTTTTTGAGGGGTCGCAGTAGTAGGTAGTAGACGGGTGTAAAAAATGTATTTGCCGTCCTAGTTTGCTCCGGTTGGCATGGCGTATAGCGAAAGCTGTTCGGTAAATCCAGCTTAAAGCAGCTGTGTAAACGTTGACCTATATTACAATCACCGGCGCCGTACTGCGCCTCCTCCACCTCCGCCTCCATCTCCTCGTTCCTCGTTCCTCGTTCCTCTTCCTCTTCTTCCTCATCCTCTCAGCAAAGTAACTACGTAAACCAAAGCCTTTTGCGCGGAGGCTTTGGTTTTTACGCTTTTTATGCTTTATATACGCTTTTTTAAACATATTCAAAGAGCCAACTAATTCGCGATCGTGATACGGGGAGGTCTCCCACATCGTCATTTATTCAGATGTATCGCTTGCTCATGAAATCTTTGAGCTTTCACGAGAAAAACAAGGAAAAAAGAAGAAAAATAAAATAAAAAAAAGCCCAGTCTTGAATTTGAATCGGAATTATGAAAATCCTGTCCCCTAATTCTTCCCCTGCACTGACCGCATCTCTACAACTTCTACATCCGTACCTTACTTTGGTATTCCTTTTTTCTTTATGATTCGATATATTGTATAGAATATCCGAATATGATGATGCGGTAAAAGATACAAAGGGGTTGATTTTTAAAAGTCGCGAAAAAAGAAAGCAGCTGCGTCAAGGCATAAGGGAATAGAGGAGAAGCAAAGAGAAGAGAAGAGAAGAGAAGAGAAGAGAAGAGAAGAGGAGAGAAGAGAAGAGAAGAGAAGCTAAGGTAAGGCGAGGGTAGAGAGGATCATCCTGGGTCGACCCCGCGGCAAGAAATACGAAGGAGGGCACGCAATGGCATCAAGCCTTGTGGCAAATGTGTGCTATCGGGTCGTTTAGTTACGCATTCAAAGTCCTCGCACAAAGGTTTCTCCCGAGGCTCCCTTCGACGTTAGTTTAAAGGATTCTATCAAAGATTCAGGTCTCGCGGTGTTAACGGTCTCTTTCTACTCTCCCTTATTCCTTCGCCGCTCCCTTTCGCTCCCTCATTCCATTTCTCCTTCTCTACTTTCCTCCTTTCTCCTCTCCTCTTTCCATCTTACTTATTGTTATTTCCCGCCGTCGGTTTGGCCCACCAGTCGTCGGCAACCGCACGGGCCAGTCCTGCAAGCTCTTAGACCGTAAATCCTTTAAGTGTCTTTCTGCTCTTGGTGCTCGTGTTCGTCTCCTCGTTTCCTAAGTAGAGAAATTCGCGCTAGAGTGTTGCGCAGTTTTTCATTCAGAGAATTTCGCCTCGTTTATAGTTTATATAGGTATATGTATACCGGTCAGCGGAACCTCGTAGCTGGAGAGATGAATACGCTGAAATAAGAAGAAGAAGAATGAGAAGATGATGAATAAGGAGTTTCAGCTGCATATCAAAACGCTGTATATATATATATATATATATATATATATATGGCTTGCGTATGTATGTAGGTACACCGAACCGCTACGACAACATCTACGATTGGATAATAAATGTGGTTCAGTTATGACGGTGGAAAGAGACCGTCTTTTGATAAAAGACCGGTAAACTGTGGCCGTATATTCTGGATGAGCTTCGATGTCGCGTGCAGAGAGGAAGGAATAAAAATAAAAAAAAAAAAAAAAAGGAACAGGGAGATAGAGAAAAATACACAACGGCGCGGCGGTGGCTGAGGACGAGTAGGTACAACCTACTACCACCTACTTCACCCTCGTGCCATTCCGTATTGTGTGGGCTCAAGCACAAAGCTTTCTCTCTCATCCACCCAGCTTCGCCCTTTTCGACACTCCGAACCTTATTTATTCCTCTCTCTCTCTTATTCGCCCTCGAACGTCGACCCGGTGCCTCGTTTATGCCACACTTTAGTTCGTTCGCAAACTAATTGCAAAATGTAGGTGGGTAGGTAGGTGTGTTGCTCGCGGCGACCCATTAAATCGTCAGTCTCATACCCCCTTGACGTTCATACATTATTGCTCTCGTCAAAGTAATATCGTTTTTTAATTTATTTATTTTTTTCCTCTTCCTCTTTTTTCTGTCCCAATTTTCTTTCGCTGAATGTTTGTCTTTTTATTTTCATTAGCGAACTTTAAACGAGCGATGTAATTTCGCACAGCAATTATAACAGTCCGCATCCTCATCCATTTTCTTAAATCTTTATTTTATCAATTTATTCAGACGCTAGACTCGTGGGGACAGACTTTTCGCGTGTACGTATAGAGATTGACTACTACTAATACTTCTTCTTTTTCTTCTTCTTCTTCTTCTTCTTCAACTGAATTTACACCGCTCTAACCCCGAGAAAGGTAAAGATAGAAATTTGAGAAAGTGTTGAAAGAGACGGAAGTGGTTTGTACAACCAAGGGATGGAACCCAGGTAACCATGGAAACTTTTGATTATATCTCCCGCCGTATTCGCTCGGCCGCTCGCGTTCTCGTTCTCGTTCTCGTTCTCGTTCGCATTCGCATTCGCATTCGCGTTCCCTTTTCCCTTTTCCCTTTTCCCTTTTCCCTTTCCCGTTCGCGTTCCTGTCTCTATACCGAAACAAGTTTGAGTTTCTACGGGACCTCCAGGATTCGGCGGATTGACTCAACGCGAACCACGACGCTATACCAAGGACTCATAGTATATACATATATATATATCTATGTATGTATGCATGTTACCCTAACTACCCCGGGGCACGAACTTGTCGACGTCGTCGTCGTCGTCGTCGTCGAGGCGGAGTTACACCGAACTTAAGTGAAGGAAATTTTAACCATCTCAAAATTAATTCGCCCTGCGCACAGTTTCAAGAATTTCGAGGCAGGAAACTTATGTAACCCCTGTCTAATCCCTCAGAATTTGATAAATCAAAAAAAGAAAAAAAAAATGAAGAAGAAGAACTATGGTTTCAAGTACCGAATTTTGTACCTTTTCGCTGCACTACCCTCCGTCTATATCACTCCGGAATTTTCTTATCCATCTATGTATGTGCTACTACTGCCATAAGAAACAAAATTGATTCGCGACGCGTACGCGAGCTGATTGCAAGACGAAAGGTCGATCGGAACTGGTCAAGCGGAAGTTCGAGGAGATCGAGATGAGAATGGGGTAGTAGAATAAGTTTTGTGTATATATAGTATACTGTATACATATATACCCATCATGTGTGCAGTGGTGTTTCCGAACCGTAGTTTCAAATTCAGAAGTAATTTTTACGAGACTAATTGAGAGTAGTATATACCTATATCTATATATAATATATATATATACGTACATGGACCGTTTACGTGCGGCAATTAAAACGGTTCCTTATTACGGCGAGGAACGTTAGTTGTTGATGTTGGGTGCAGTTGGGGAAGCGGGGCGGCCGTTGGTGCAGGGTACATAATAAAATCTCTAAAATAGCGGGTGCTCGTATAATAAGCAATTTACATAAGCCGTTTCGATTCGAGTTTAATAACGGGCTGTCATAAAATAAACAAACTTTTTAATACTACCCCCGCGGCTCGAGGTAGTAGCTGTACGTACCTACCCACCCACCTACCTTCCTTCCTTCCCTCTCTGTCTCCGGGTCCTCGGGATCCCCCCCCCCCGGGCTCCTTGCTTCTATATATCCTGTCCATTGTCTGTTTATTATCAAACTCTGGGAAAGTTTTACGAGATAAAAGAAAAACAGACGAAAAAAAAAACGAAGAAACAAAAAAGCCCCTTGATTAAATGGTACTTCGCTCCTATATACTCGTACCTCGTGATAGATTGACTCGGGTAAGAAAAGTTACTTCGAAATTCTAAACAACGAACCTGCAACACTTTTTAAAACACGGTATAATCCGATACATGATCATGTAGTTACACTTATAGTGTACTTATTTTTGGGGATAGTTTTTTTTTTGGCAGATTTTTGTTATATTTTCCCTCTTTCGATTATAATCGAACCAAAATCAGGCGCCCATCTATCATCGAATCACTTTTCGATGAACCCCATACCTTCATCTTTATTTCCGTTCTTATTTCTTTCAATTAAACCAGTGAGAAAAGAAGAAGACGAAGAAGAAGAAGAAGAAGAAGAAGAAGAAGGGTACCTAAATCATTTCTGCACCGTTAAATAATTGATGTATTTTGGTCACGTAACGCGGTCTCCGTCTTCGTCTTTGTCTTTGCCTCCGTCTTCGTTTTCGTTTTGGTTCTAGAATGTGTATATATCGTACATATACGCGTACCTACACGATGAGGGAGTATATAATATCTACTGCGTTTTCCACCGCTGACAATTAGAGGGGCTGTGCAGGTAATAAACTGATTCTCTGTTCATTACGCGTAAATAAACTACCTGTCAAGTCTAATTTTGACTAAAACAAATATCCAAAATTATTTATCACCATATTATGGAATGTATATTATAATTACGAGCTTAATTACTGCCAGTCGAGTAAAACAAAAGCAAAAACAACCAAAAAAAAATATATAGTATATATTTTTCGTCGGTTTTACAGACCGACAATCATTTATCAATAATTGTGAAAACCGCACGAATTTAATATTGGCTCAAAGTTCTAGATCGTTATACCGAATGCCAAGAACCTCTGGCTCTAAATTCTAGATATATATGTATAGGATAAAAATCCTTTGCAGGAGTTTTCAATCGACGATTATATTATAGGTGTGTGTGTGTGTGCGAGTTTGTTAACCTTCCAGACGAAATCGACTTTAAACGTACCCACCCTAACTTAACATTATACCCTTATTTTATTTTACATCATTTCATTTCATTTTATTGCACTATCAATCCTTGCTTCTGCCCTATATAATTACATACCTATAATATACACATTCGACAAACTTTCGCGACTTCGTTATTCCTTACGTTTTTTACGTCATTATTATCATTATTACTATTATTGTACAGCATGTATCTGTTCGTATAAAATCGAGCACCTGGTAGAAGTACGTCAGAAGAGAGGAAGAAGTATTTCGCTTAAAATGGACGATATATATTATACTATATATACATACATATATATGTATAAGGGAAGTTGAACGATGTCCGAATGGTATATTGAAACCGTTCGATGTAATGTCGGTTTATTCGGACAACGGTGGGGAATAAAATCTGTGGGATTTTAAAGTTGACTTATAAGAAACGAAACGAAAAGTAAGAAAAAGGTAGATAAGACGAGGAAGAGAAAGAGGAAAAGAAAGAAACATCGCGTTACGTATCTCCGTGGCAGCAATTATTTCCCTTCGGAATTCTCTAAAAGTATTTGCCATTGAAGATACTCTTAGGCACTAGTCCAAATTGCCCGCATTCGCCTTATCCTCCTTTCTTTTCTCTTCTTTCCTTTTACTTTTACTATTTTCTTTTAGTTTTTATTTCTTATTTTTCATTTTCATTTTTCCCCATTCTTCTTCTTCTTCGTCTTCTTCTTCTTCTGCTGCTACTACTCCTTTCTTATACCTATCTACTGAGAACAAATTTACGGACTGATATTAAATCACGTCCTATATATGTTTGCTCCAAGTATTAAACTATCAACAATAGTTACCGTTCCTACAAGCACATAAACGATTTTCGATTGGATTTTTAACCAAGGATCCAGTTTTCTCAGAGATTCTTTCGTTCCTTCGTTAATTTTGTTTCTTTTTGTTTCTGTCTTCGGAGTCGAAGTTACAGTATCCACTCTTGTAAAATTGAAGAATCTAACTTAGGATGAAATGCGCTCTCTGTTACTGCAGGAGCCGGAAAAGAAAAAGGTGAAAACAATGCTAAGGTATCCGAACTATGAGCTTAGAAAAATGTGCTTTTAGCTAGCGAGTGCAGAGCTAGCGAACGAGCCAGCAGTACCAATAGGAGTTAGCTGGGAGGGTGCAGGGAATACGGAAAGTTGTTTCTCTCGGATCTCTTGATGCTGTTGAGATTGGAAGAGAGGAAACTCTCGTAAAGTAGAAAAATAAAGTTGACCAAAAGAGAAGTCGCGGGCGGACGGGCGGGCGCGGTGCGAGAGGTCCGTGACTTCAACTCGCAAAAGTCGGAATTAATTCGCAACAACAAACTCCAATAGCCTCAGCAGAGCTCGGGAAGACTCTGCGGACTTTAGTTGCCTCACGGACGTGTCTAGAGTCAATTTCATAGTTGGCTTACGGAGAAGGACTTTTCCGCGCAAACGTGTATATGTATAAAAAAAAAAAAAAAAAAAAAAAAAAAAACCATACACTTACCTTCCCACGTAGATATTTATCTGTAAACTGTGCGACGACATGGACCATCAAGTTCCGAAGAATTTTATCTGGTCGTTCCTAGCTCGAAAATATGAAACCGTAACTTATACCCAACTTTTTTGAACGAAAAAACAAAAAAAAAAAAAACTGAAGTACTTTGGACTTGAAATTTTTTTCAGATAAATTACGCGGCGGTTCTTAACTTTCGTGTACGTTCCAGAACGAAACGAAAAACAAGTTCCTCGTCTAATATGAAACCACGTCTTCGTGGTCAGATGCAAAACTTGTAAAAATTCTTCAACTTCGGTTTCAACAAATTTTCAAACCGACTACATGTATATATGTTTCAAAAAATCGTTACCGGTCAAATTTTTGGAAAGTTTTTGATATTCTATAGTACTTCATGCTGCAAGATATTCTCTGCAGTATGACACTCGAGCGTTGATAACACTAACAATGGTACTGATAATGATGCAAGGGTTGCTTGTTGGTAGAGCTACAACGAAAGCAAGAAAGAAAGCAAGAAAAAAAAAAAAAAGAAAAGAGCCATCGATCTTACCCGGACATTTTTATCGCGGGGACCCTGGAAGTTTATCGGCGTCAAGAAAGTAGGGACAAAGAGTACGAAGAGGGAACGGAAAAGGTGTATACGAATAAGAAAGGGAAGGAGTGAAGAAATCCCTGACCAGGTCGCCTTCAGGCCTTCAGGCCCGCGCTTTAGACCTTCAGGCTCCCGAATTCAGCCCGGTGTTATTACGTTTCATTGATTATTGGCACCATCTACGAACACCTTTCCGACATTCACCCCTCGCCTGTTCCCCCGTCTATAAGCCACCATATTAAAGCAACAAATGACCCGAGAATCTACCCTATATCTATTTATCTATCTATCTATCCATGTGTGTATCCGTATATACCGTAGCTATATACCTATATATATATATTATGTGGTTCTAGATGGTAGATAGGTAAATAGAATACACCGAGAGAAAGACAGAGAGAGAGAGAGAGAGAGATTGGTATAGACGGTTGAATTTTCGGTTTATTTGTCGCCTCGCGTTGTTATATATTATACATATATAAGATACATGTATAGCTGGCTTTGGCTATCCAGTAGCAAAGCGTACGTTTGCGGGGAGGTTGGTTCAGCCCGGGGAGGAAGGAGAGCGGGCTTAAATTGTTTGTATTGTGCGGGGTTATCGACGGGGTTATTATTGCCTATTATATGAAATTCCAAAGCACAGTGGCGAGAAGCGGAGGGCGGAGGATCGAGGGCGGAAGGTGGAAGGCGCAGGGTGTAGGGTGTAGGGCTGAGGATTGAGGGCTAAGGGTTGAGGGTGGAGATAGATATTCCCTTCTTTGGGTGGCGCGCGCGCGGCTCGAAGCTCTAATGTAATATCGATAATTTCGAGCTTCTGATGGATATTCTTGGCGCGTGCCGATTTTTTACCGACAATAGGCTTATACATGGACCCGAACCCGCCGCGGCGGCATGGCACCCTGCCCCACTATATTCTATACACCCCGGGGCTACATAGCCAATATTTGAACGTGGTGTGAAAATTTTTAATAATTATCCTTACAGCGTTTTCTACTTCATTTTTTTCGATCCTTTTTTATACCGATGACTTATATATTCTGATTCATTCGTTTATATCGAAACATGATTTTTATACAGAGCTAAATCACTGCTCGTATAATACGCGCGTGAGCGTAATACAGATGAGAGCATTAAAATCTGAGAAAAACTAAATGAAATGTTGGAAAAAAAAGGAAAAACATGGAAAACGAACATAGATATTCCATCTGCGGAATATCTACACCGAGACTCTCTCTCTCTCTCTCTCTCTCTCTCTCTCTCTCTCTCTCTCTCTCTCTCTCTCTCTCTCTCTCTCTCTCTCTCTCTCTCTCTCTCTCTCTCTCTCTCTCTCTCTCTCTCTCTCTCTCTCTCTCTCTCTCACACAGCGAAACAGAGCTCGTCGAGAATGGCGGAGAAACAGATCAGTGCTATTGTATGATAGGTTCAAATCCCTGCGTAACAAGGTGCAGATTGAGGTTAGAGCAGCCAAGAAAGCTTACTATCTTCAAAAACTTGGAGGTCTCAGAGATCATAGAACGGTCTGGAATGAATTACGTCGCTTAGGACTCGTTCGATCGCGTACTTCCAATCTCCCTCTTGCGGTACCTGCCGATGCTTTGAACGCTCACTTCGCTTGCGCTGGCGGCGATGATCGCGATGCCTCCTCTTCCTCTTCCTCTTCCTTGGAGCGTTGGTTCCTGGGTGAGGTTAATTATGATGATTCGAAGTTCTACTTTGAAAATATCTCCTTAGATATTTTGGCTAAATCTCTCCTTTATTCTAAATCAGGATCTGTAGGTACTGATGGTCTCTCCTCGGTCCTCATTAGGCTTGCCCTACCTTCGTTACTTCCGCATATTCTCCATCTTTTTTCTTCCTCCCTTGCTTCAGGTTCTTTTCCTGAGCTGTGGAAGTCAGCACTTGTCTGCCCTCTCCCCAAAATCAAGTCACCTGTGAACTTGAATGATTATCGCCCTATTTCTATCCTGTGTTCGCTAGCTAAGTCTTTAGAAAGAATCGTTGCTGATCAGGTTATGCGCTTCCTCGAGAGACGGAATCTTCTGGACCCTCATCAGTCTGCATACAGAAGAGGACATAGTACCCACACGGCGCTTATCCGTGTCATTGATGATGTGAGACATGCCATGGACACCCGCAAGGTGTCTATCATGGTTTTCTTTGACTTTTCTAAGGCCTTCGATCGGGTCCGTCATGGATTGCTTATCGACAAGCTCAGGCTTCTCGGGTTCTCTAACGCTGCACTACGTTGGTTTTGTACTTATCTCTGCTGTCGCAAACAGGCCTTGAGACCTGGTGATGGCTCCACGACCTCGTGGCGGCCTGTCATCAATGGCGTTCCACAAGGCTCTGTCCTTGGTCCATTATTGTTTACGTTGTATATGCTTGATCTTAAAGACTGTCTTAGGTACTCCAGCAGGAATCTTTACGCGGATGACTTGGTGATCTATCATCACTGCTACCCTCATGAGCTCGCCGAGGGCATCGCTAAGGTCAACGAGGATGTGGTTCGCATCTCCGACTGGGCCACACGGAATGGATTGCTACTGAACGGTGCGAAAACCAAGGCGATGGTACTGGGCACCCGTCGTTACATCAAGGCCATCGACTTCTCCTTCCTACCTACCATTGTGGTTGGTGCTGATGCTGTGCCTTACTCCGATCTAGTGCGACATCTCGGAGTTACTATCTCCAACACTCTGTCCTGGAGTGCCCATGTGGCGAATGTCACCAAGAAGATTAACGCAACACTGTACCAGCTAAAACTCTGCCGAAGTCTGCTCCCCTGTGCCTTGCGGGAACGTCTCATTTCCTCCATGATCTTCCCGCACATCGACTACTGCTGTACGATATATCTGGATCTTACCGACGGACTTAACCTGCAGCTTCAGAGAGCGCTGAACTCCTGCGTACGATTTATATTCGACATCAGGAAAGATGCTCACATTTCGCCATACTATAGTAAACTTAAATGGCTCAAGGTTGAAGCTAGACGACAATACTTTCTTGGATGTCTGGTGTTCAATGTAATTCAGACCGGTATACCATCTCACCTGTCCGTCTTTCTGGATCGAAGACCTGTATCAAATCGCACTACGAGAGCCCCTCTCGATCTACTCCATGTGCCACCATGCAGGACCGAATTACTCATGAACTCCTTCATGTCTGCGGCTCCCCGTTTCTGGAACAGTCTTCCGCTGGAAATCCGCACTTCTTCCAGTGCTGGCATCTTCAAGAGGGCGCTATTTGATCATCTGCTCTCTTTTACTCTTCCACCTTGATTTATTCTTACATTTTACATATGCTTTTACTGTTCTGTGTGCACTGCGTACCTGGCGTAGGTTTTCTGCAGTTTCCCTCATGCCTTTCACCAAATGGAGGTACTTGCTTCAAGTCGGCTGCAGCCGCAACTTTTTGTATGCACATGTTGCTTCTTAATTTCGTAACTATCTAGCCTCTGAATCATTTTATTTGTTATCTGCTTTACTTTACTATATTTTTGTTTAATCATCATTGTTTATTTTATACTCAGCTAATTTTGTAATACTGACTGATACCTCTGTTCATTTATAATTATTTTTCTCATTGTATCTTTACTATGTTACTGCGCTTGAGGGGATACCATCCCAGAGCGCCTAATAAATGTCTCTCTCTCTCTCTCTCTCTCTCTCTCTCTCTATCTATCTCTCTCTCTCTTGGTCCTCGTGCAACTCGATGCTGCAGGAATTACAAAAACATTTTACCCAGTTTTTGGTATACGGCTAGGCCACGCGGCTGAAGAGGGATGGATAAGGGGAAAAGGGAGGGGGAAGGGGCATAGGAAACCAAATATTTGATCTGTCCATATATGCAGCCCCCGGTAAGCTTTGCTATTTACCAAATCTAGTGCAAAATATAGGAGAGAACTGTGTTTGCACATCGTAAATAGGACAGGGCTACATGGAAAGCGTATAAACTATATCCTCCCACTACATATATACACGTATGTACACGCTCTATTGCGCCTATACCTACATCCGATAGGACATACATACGTATGTACATTTATATGTATATAAATATACATATATACACATTTCTGTATCTACACACACTAAAATTTAGCTTCAGATGTATACCTATACATATTATATATCTCGCGACTGTATGTATGTACATACATATATATCCACACTTTGTATTAATCCATCGACATATTTCCCCAGATTAACGCGTTTTACGTCAATATAATATTTATGTTGGTATTTACGTATACATGTGTATATACACGTATATAATACACCTACGCATTGTATACTAGGATATACCTATATATCTGTGCCAAAACAAAAGTACATAGAAAGTCCGAGCTGTACATAAAAAAAATATATATATATACATATAGAATACATAGAGTGAAAATTTTTTTTTCATTCATTTTTATCTTTTTTTTTTTTTTTTCTTTATAAAGTACATAAGATTTGTCCTTATAGAAATGTAATTTTTTTTTCTTCTTAAGAATGGATTGTCTCTCGAGTATATACATATATATTTATATATATAAGACGGCTGTGAAAATATCTAACGATAAAAAGTTAGGGTCCGACGAGCCGGCTCCGCGGTGTTTGCAGGAGAGTTGTATATAGGTATATATATGTTATATATATATACATAGGTATATATCTACCGTTTGATATTATTCGGAGAAGGTATATATGTGCGCGGGGCGCGGATTATAAGAGGAGAGTTAGCGAGAGGTGGGGGGGGGGGGGGGGGAGGTTGCGAGGATTGCGAGGATGTTATAAATGACGGCACGAGTGGCTGCAGCAGTAGCAGCACCACCGCTAGGTGGGCCCATCCCGGTGCCAAAATAAAATCGCTTTTTCAAATACGCCTCGGCGGCACATAATACGTTTTTAAGGAACCGGGAGAGACGGCTGGAATGACGGCGAACGACGTACGACGTGCCACAATTCTTATATATATGTATATATAAACTTAAAAACCCATATCCTATATACCTATACCCATACCTTATATTATAGTGTCGATCTCCCGCGCTTCGCCCCATTATTCGCTTTCCTTCCCCCCCAAAAAGAAACAAAAAGAAAATAAAAAATTACTTATACATACCTATATGTGTCTCCGTATATTATATACACAAAAAAATGAATTCAAAATTATGTATCTTTTACCCTCTTGATTAATAATTTTTTTGTTTGTTTTTTTTTTCCACCTTACGAACACATAAACTCGATTAATAATTACAACCACGTAGGAAAAGCTTGGCTATATTCTCGGTTAATTGTGATCGATTGTTATAATATGTGCCGTATTTTCATTTTCATTTCCATTTTCATTCTCAACCTTTGTTTTTATTTTTTTTCATTTTTTTTTTTTTATGTTCTTTTTATCTCACGTTTCGTTTCCCGCGTATTTCTGGAAGCGGGAAATTGATCGTTAATCAATTAATTAAATAACCTTTTTTTTCCTCTCTCTCTCTCCATTTTTCTTGTTTTTTTTTTATTTTATTTTTTTTTTCTACACCTTTTTGAAGCAGTACCTGTATATCACTGAATTAAATATACATCTGAATATAGACGCGTGGGTAGGCATGTGTGGGTTGATTTTTTGTTTTTTCTGTGCTACCCGGCGCGGTACTTATTTAATCGCGTTTTCGTCCGTTTTCCATTTTACCTATACAGTAACAATACAGTACAGTATGTGTGCTATATATCCCAATTTGCTACTATACACCGTATACGCAAAAACGATGCGTGACTCGAAACGGGTAGAAATTATCGGTCAGTATTTTATTTTTTTTTTTTCCGATCTTTTTGTCCCAAAGAGTATATTATATCTGTATATATATATACAGTACTAAATAATAAATTCAATATTGAAAATATTCGAAACCGCACGCAGCCAGGCAGCTAAAACTTCACTTTTTCTTCTCATCATGGTAGGTAATTCGCTTGACCAATTTTAATTTCAACTCTTGCCCGTTAGATTTTTTCCTAACATATATATGTACATATATAAATATATATCGTGTACATATATACATGTTATACCTATGCATATAATTAACCCATATTCGTTGATTTGATTAACAAAAAACGGTGCGTTAAACGGACGTATCTACTCTCCTGTAACTCATAACGCGCCTATTAAGTATCTTGTTAGTAGTAGCTGCCGTTAAAGGTCGGCCACTCGTCTCATGCGGCAGGAGTTTAACTCCGCGTTCGGTCTGCCGTCTGGCGTATCTATCGTTGAGCACATCTACTGACAGGGCTGGTTAGCTACGGTTTAATCACTTCAGAGATTCGCTCGGGGAATAAGGAGAAAAATCAGCGCAGGTCAGACGCTTAGGCAGGTTGCGTATAGGCAGGAGTTCGAGTCCGCGTTCGGTCTGACGGCCGGCGTATCTACTGTTGAGCGTTTCTACTTACAGGGCTGGTTAGCTACGGTTTAATCATTGATATCCTCACTCGGGAATAAGTAGAAAAAATCAGTTCTGGTCAGACGACTCCTGTCAGAGGCGGGTTTATGAATTTTTTCAATTCTTCCTACTGATTTTAATATCTTTATGGCTTTATACATACATTTAAAAATATGAGAACAGTTTTTGGAAGATTTTTGGTTGTACCTTATTTATTCTAATATTTAATATGTTATTAATTGAAGCTTGAAAATCGCGGTACGATACGATTAATACTATGTTTATAGATTATTAGAGATCCATATGCGACATGTATATACCATTTATATATGTATAAAAACTGATTCAAGTAAAAATTTGCGGTTGTGAAAAATTTTTTATATACGTATAGGTATATGAGGTATGTATCCATACCTACCGAGCCGCGCCCTTTCGCAGCTTTCATGCCTTATTCGCCCTAAAAATTTGTCGCGTTTTAGGCTCGAGCTACCGTCCCCCTCCCCCTACCAGCGCCCATTGAATCCCCCGGTTTCGCAGTGACGCAGAAATTCGCACCCAGGAATTTTCCCGCTTAGGTTATGTATAGGTGTATATATGTATATATAGTTGTGCATAGGTATATATGTATACCGGATACATAACGGTAAAGCAAGAATTATATACATACCTAAGAAATTCCGCGACATTTATACCTACTGCACAGTTTGGTGTTCGGCGGTGTTTGGTATACCTATGTACCTTTATACCTAGATAGCTATAGCTAGCTACTTACCTACCTTCGTACATATTACACAGGTGTATACAAACCGGAAGCCTATCTTAGTTAGCCGCGTAATATCCGCTTCCGCAACTCCTTCCTTGCTTTGCCTCCTTCTATCACCCCATTTCGAGTAACACGATCTCTTGGTTTGACACGCGATTCGCAGCGTACAGCGGCACGCGCCTTGTAGTTATACGTACATGGTTATAGGAGTGATTTTCCCAAACGTTGTTATAATTTCGACAAAAATTTTGCCGTATTTTGAATTTTGAAATACGATAAATTGATAGAGCAAAAGAAAAAAAAAAACATATTGGGTGGGAAAAGCGTCAAGGTTTTTAAATTAAAGAGCGTGTAAAATCATTTTTCAAAGATTTTCAAATTCTTGACTTAGTCGTCTTAACTTTATCATCATTCACCGTTTTGAACCAAAAAATAAAAAAAAAATAAAAAAACAAGCGAATAATCAATTTTGTGAAGAACCTGGTATACTGATCGTTGAAAACGTTGTCTCGTTTTTGCGACCACAACAGTTTGTTATTTCTCACGCGACTACGGTGTCGATTAAAGCTCTGGTAAACGATCGCGGAGGGACGAAGAAACGAGTAAAATAAAGACGGCTAAATAAACGCCTACCTTTAACAACGGAGGGTGCGGTTCGTCTTCGCTTTCGCCCTTGTATGCGTTTTAGGGTTCTACTTTTTTTTTCTTTTTTTTTTATCTCCTTCTATTTTTCTCCCTTGTATATAGGCGGCTGTATAAAATCGTAGACATATGATAGCTAGGTAATAAGTAGGATCTTTCACATTATATCTCATAATTTGAAGATATGACTGACTTTCAAAATTTCGGCTCTCCAACAATTTGTCAAAATAAAAAAAACTAGAGCAGGTGTAGTACGGCAAAGTACCTATATTACCCGAAAAAAAAAAAAAAAAAAAAAAACGGTTAATAAAATATGGTAAAAACTGAACTGACTGAAATGAATTTTGTTCATATCATATTCGACCCCTAGACATCGATCTATAATACCGCAACGAAATTCCCAGACTAAGAAGATCTATGAAATAAAAAAAATTAACTCTAAAATTCAAATTTATTAAAAAAAAAAAAAAACTTTTTACGCTATACAAGAATCAGTGTATTCGAAGATTAAAAACCTTCACGAATAATATATGATCATCATCACCAACCAGTTCCTTTGTTTCGCGTGAGAAAAGTATTATACCTACAGTGTTTGTTCACGTTACTCGCGTTCACTACCTCTCAGTATAACACCTGTGATTGGTGACCGCGACGAGAGTACGAAGAAGCGAAAGCTGGCGTGCAGGTAGATTGGGTATAACGACGAGAAAACAAAATAAGACGAAGAAGAAGAAGATAAAGAAGATGAACAAGAAGTAAAAGACGAATAAGGAGAAGAATAAGAATAAGAATAAGAATAAGAATAAGAATAAGAATAAGAAGAATCAGGGGGAATAGGGGTTCCGCGAGTAAGGGTAGCAGGCGCGGAAAGTGTAGTGTGGCGTTGGCGGTGGCGTTGGCGGTGGTGGTGGTAGTACGGGGGTAGTAGGGGGTACCGGGTCGATACGCGCAGCTCTCGCACGTCGCAGTCGGTCGGTGGGCACGCTGTGGCCCCCCTGAGCTAAGCTCTCCTCTCATTCCGCCGTAAGCCCGCACTTCTGGCACATCCACCGGCCACCTGCACCAACCACCACGAACCACCACGAACCGCAACCGCCTCTACCACTACCCCGCCACCACCACTACCACCACCACCAATCCACCCCCCTCCCCCCATCCCTCCCCCCCCTCCCTTCCCCCCATCGCCGACCCTCCCCCCCATTACCACCATCACTACTAACGTCATACAAATCACTAATAACGCAAAGCATTGTTGTCGTAATCGTTTATCAGAGAAGAAGAAGGAGGAGAAGACGAAAAAGATACGAGAAAAAGAAAAAGAAGGAAAGAAGAAAAATTGAAGAGGGAGATTGAATAATAGTACGAGTAAGGAAAACTATATACGACGAGAGAGAGAGAGAGAGAGAGAGAGAGAGAGAGAGAGAGAGAGAGAGAGAGAGACAGAGTATAAATAATAATAAATAGCATGAAGAATTGGACTGGCTGACTGGAGGAGAGTTTGATGTATGTAATTAAGTCGAGGGAATATTGAATCTCGTTATTGTGATTCGAAATCTCGAAGGGGGTGTTATTGGATTTGTTAATAAACTTCGTACATACTTAGTAAACCGGTGTTTTGAATAGTTAATTCGAAGATGTAGCCCATCATCGTCATCGTGTTTGTGTGCGTCGGAGGTGCGCAGGCGGCGGGTGGCATCGGTCGTTCGTTCGTTCGTTCGTTCGTTCGTTCGTTCGTTCGGTCGGTCGGGCGGTCTGTCGGTCGGTCGGTCGGTCGGTCGGTCGGTCGGTCGGTCAGTGTGAATTGAAACTTCGAGACCAAGTGGCGCGAGCGAGTCGCGGGCCGGAGATTGTTGTGACGCGAGTGTCGCGAGTGTCGGGAGTGAAGGTGTGGGTGATACTACTTCCGGTCCGGAATTAGAAAGAGGGTCAAAGAGGACGACGGGCTCTCTTCCATCTCTCCCTCTCTCTTTCTCTCTCTCTCTCGCCTTGTTCATCCGTATTTTATCCTGATTTGGTCCAGAGACCGTGAAGAAAAGAAAATACAAGAGAAAAAATAAAGAAAAAAGGAAAAAGAGAAGAGAAGAAAAGAAAAGAGTGACATCGTTATGACTGCGCGGCCCTTCGGGCGTTTTTTTCCCTCAAAATCTCCGCCTTCCACGGTGGTTGTCCTTCCGGTACGCCTGAAGGTGGATTTTAGATTTGAAAAAGTGAAAATTCAACCCACGATCGTTTCTCCGCCATAATTTGTGTTTTTGTTATTTATTTTTTTTTTTTTGGGTTTCGGGAGAAAAAAAAAATTCTTCCTCCCTCTCTCCCCCGTCCTCCCTTTGGTGTAGTGGTTCTTACCTGCGTGCAAACTGCGCATAAGGGATTATAATACAATATGTATAATACAATACAAAAAACATGAAATCGAAAATTTATTATATGGTGCAGGTTTTTAAATAATGAATTAGCGCCGGTTATGATGAGACGGTGTTCGTTACGCCAGTGTCGAGGAAAAATATAAACGCAATTTAATTAGAAACCTGGAGGATCTTATACTAGTCTTATAGGGTTTATATTATCTATGTGTACCTACCCCTAAGTGAAACTATTAAAAATTCGAGTGCGGTAAATAATTAATTAACAATATAAAGGTGAGGAGTATATGAAAAGTGCGGTGCAGGTTTATAACCAATCGGTCTACTTTATTTTCAATCTTGAAAATCAAGGGGGATACCTAATAATAATATTATAGTCAACTCTCTTATATATTGAACGGAAAATGATATAATATGTTATATAAATATATTATATAAATATATTAACCAACTGACTCTATATAATAATACAGACAAGTTTTTGAGAATAATCAATAAATAACTAAAAAAAACGAAAAACGATAAACGATTTCCGAGATTAGAAACGAGTATTTGACTTGGGAGATACGAATCATTCATGTAACGTGAATTTCGGTCTCTGTAAGGGGAAAAAAAAAACAACACACAGCTTAACGAAATGTTGTTAACTTTACAATTTTTCATAACTGTTATTCTCGAATGGTGTGTTAAAGTGTTAAAAATAATAATCAGAGCAACAATTGCGTTTTACTCGTCGATCTTATTATTCCTAGATATATCAATAATAATAGTAATATTAATAATAATTATTTTCCGTACGCGTGGCTTAAGACTCGTTATAAATCTTTAGTGTATCGTTTTTAATGAAGAGAATCGACATATCATCATCGTCACATCGCCACATTACCACATCGATCCACAATTCGATTCATTCTGTTAACAGTGTGATTATTTTGAGTGAGAAACAAAGAGAAAAAGGAAGAACATAATAACTTGTATATAATAAGAACAATAATAATAATAATAATAATAATAAGAAGCATAGTATATATTATATATATATATATATACATATGGTATATATATATATACGTATAAGTAATTGTGTTCCGTGGTTAAATAAGTGTTCTTCTTTTGTGTCTTTTTAAAAACTTGAATCATTAGTGTGCTAGAGGAAGATGAGGAAGTCACCTACGTTCTTCGCCTCAAGGTAAACTATAGTATAAAATATAAGATATCCCACCGCCGTTTATCACTCGAAACCCCGAAGCTAAACAACTATTCAGTTATTTTTGATTATTATATAGGCTTTTCATTGCCCTGCAATAGAGCTGTGATGTACAATTTTTTTTTTCTCTCGCACCGCAGAAGAAGAAATAAAAAAAGATAGCTAAGGAGAAGAGAAAAAACTAGAGAGAGATGCGTATAACTTTTGAAAGATGTCGCGCCTTTTATTCTTTTCCGTTTTTTTTTTTCGTTTTTTTCTTACTTTATTACAGCCAAAATACATCGCGCGTTAACCAATCCGTGAAATTGGCCACATACAGTCGGTTTCGTTGATTCAAATTCCGCCCCGTATCTCGGGGCTTTTGCGGGGCCGCCACCCCAAACCACCAACCCCCGATCCCCGTCCCCCGGAGAAAACGTCAAATTCAGACGAGATAAAACCTCGAACGTACGTGGACGGCGTACGAAGCTAATTGGTACGAGGCGGGAGGAAACCCCCGAGTACTGGTATTATATATAGGTGCAGCTGCATATATATGTATATCTGTACACGTATATTGTATATACAACACGTATACATACATATATCAAAAAAAAATATATACTAATATTCATATGCATCTACACCTATTTGTAATTTTATTTCATCGCGCCGGATCGATCGGCGACATATATTCCGTACACATCTATGTATATGTACACTGCATTTACACTTGATCGTCGTAAGAAAATTTCTTACGGTTCAGAGAATCGTTAATTTAAGAGAAAAAACTCCGTGATTGACGTCTCGGAGTTAATTTGGAATTTTTACTCCTCCGAAGGGAGATGGAAAGTGAAACTTATGCAGGCTTAGGATAGGTATAAGAAACTCCGAAGAGACGCGAGCCTTTTGCAAAGTTGTAAAAATAAAAAAAAAAAAAAATGGCAGAAACGTTCCCCCTCCCCCCCCCCCCCCCAAAAAAAAAAAAAAAAAAAACAGAGGGAAGACTCCTCGCGAGAAATTACTTCAGTTTTAATCAATAATACGTCTTTACGAGATATCGTTAAAATCCTGCTACTGCTGAAGACGCGGAGGCTTCGTTTTCTTCTTGCGTACCTACCTATATCCTCCCATTTCTCCTCCGGGCGGACTCTATATCGACTACTCTCTGTTAACTTTTACCGTTTTATTACGACTTCTGAAGGAGAACAGAAAAAAAAAAGATAACGATTCGTTGTACGGATTCACAAGATTAAATTGAAGAGTACGAAGAAAAAAAAAAAAAATTTACTGTTCAATTCATAAATTTTAACCGAAAACTCTTTTTTTTTTTTTTTTTTTTTTTTTTTTTTTCATTTTTTACTTCTCTTTTGGTGTTTTCTTTTAATTGCTACTGAAGGTATAGCTCTTCTTCGTAACGTGATGTTTACTTTCATCGATAATCAGCTTGCACCAACGGGAAACTCAATTTACGACTAATTACTCGTTACTTCAATAAAATACCTAATTCATGGGGCACTCAACAAGCCGTTTATTACAGCATTAAACGTGACATAACGGCTCTATTTACCAAGAACGAACGAACGAACGAACATTAAATTCTCTTTACAAAATTCTGCAGAAAATCCATAAACTAATAAAAAAAAGAAAAAAAAAGAAAAGAGATACCGAATAAATAGAACAAAAACCGCGAAATTGAAATTCTCAAAGGAAAAGAAACAACGTCAAATGTTGAAAATAATAATTCACGGAATCTTCGGGGATGAGAGATCGCATTCTGTCTCGGAGACGATTTTGCATATTTGAAGTTTGACGATGGCCTGAAGATACTGTGGAAACGAAGCGACCGTGATTGCCATACTGTCGAAAAATATTCTGGTCGAATCATTCGGGTCAAGAATTAACTTCCGGTTTCTCGATCGCGTGCTCGGGGTTGTCGGAGTCGTTGTGAGACGTCGAGGGCCTGCGGCAGGATCGACGTTCTGCAGCTTGAGGCTATCCCTCGAGGCGATCCTCGAAGGCTCGGAATATCTCGGTCTCAAAACGCGATCCGATGTTTTGTTAGTCACAAAATTCTCCTGAGGCAAAGCTGCCGCGAGTTCTGGCGAACCGGAATCCCCTGGGTCTACCAATTCCTCGGGCACCAGGGTGGCCGTCGATCTACCCTCTTCGGAGATCGCAGTCAATTGCGAAGACGAACGTAGCGCACGGTCCTCTCCGGCCTTTGGAGAAATCGTCTGGCTATTTTCGGGGCTATTCTCATTCGCGTATTCCAACCTGGGAGAAAGAAAAAACGAGAAAAATATAAGAATTGAAAAAATTCAGTTTTTAGACTCGGAGGTTAGCTATAATCGACCCGGACTTACACAGAAGTCATTAAAAAAGCCAGGGCCTCGTCGCACGGCGTGGTTTTAGTCATTTTCTCCACCTCTAAGTCCCTGCATTTCTTCATGTAATTGTAACGGAGTTTTTTCCAAAGTTTTTTCAGACTTTCAACTGGAATATAAATTTATCTTATTATATATCTAATTGATCGACGAACGTTAATCAACGTTAAATTTTTTTCCCCTTCCCGACTCACCCGGGGTGTTCATCTCCTCGGCGAGATACTCCCAGACGATTCTTTTCTGGTTATTGTCTTTGTAAAGGGGATGACCAGAGTCGTACAGCTCTGGATTTTCTCTGATCAATTCTATCAGTCGAATTTCCTTCCCGGAATCTTGACCCTTCGATTTATCAATCTTCGGCATTTTTTTTTTATTTTCGTTTTGTTTTTTTTCCCGAACGTGATGATAGTCCTGATCGACGACGACGCGTGCGGGAAGAAATTTCAGCTGTGTAAATAGATAGTTAAATTTATTTTTTCGCGATTATTTATTATCCGTCTCTTTGCAGATATGTATTAACGACCGTGGACAAATGATATACGGAAAGCGTATAACATTTGGCAACAATAAAATGTCAGAAACATTTTTCATATTCGGTTTATTGGAACCGGGTCTAGGAAGCCATGGGCATGAGATTTATGGTTAGTCACGATTTATTTTAACGGACCTTCGGTGATAAAAATCCCGTAATATTTCGTCGAAAAAAAAAAACGAAAGATACTACTATGCATAATTTAATGCGAAAAAGCTGAGACGGGAGTGTTGGGTGATGATGAACTTGTTCCATCAGCCTCGAGCCTGCACCACCAGTAGCAGAAGAAGAAGAAGAAGCAGCAGTAGCAGCAGAGGATGAAAACAATTACTTTGGCAATTTAAATTCCGTAAACAACGAGGCTGTGGGACGAAGTTCCTCCCTTCTCTGTGTGCGAAAAATGACTTAATCTTGCATCCTTTCGTTGGGGATTGTGAGCGTAAGCGTGACAGGCGTGACCTGGTCTTCTCTTTCTCTCTGCTGAGGAAAAAGCTCCTCTTTACTATGTCTCTCCTTCTCCTCTGGCTCCGGAGCACAAGCTCTTTTCCGAGGCGTGGGGATTCACCCTTTGAACAATTATATCTCGCTCTTTATATTAAAAACTCTAACAAAAAGACAGAACCCCTCCCATTCGAGTCCCCGCCTTCAGCCCTCGGCATCCCAGGGGTTGCCGAGGAAATTAAACTCGAGTGTTTGGATACCTTCGAACACCCACCCCAACGCTGCCTCGAGCTCAGACGATACTCACTAATCCCCCTTCCTTCAATTTACCGTTCGATATATACCCCATACATTACACAGTGTACCGAGATGTGTGTATCGCTGTTTAACACGCGCTCTCATAAACACACACACACACACACACACATACACACACACGAATTTACAGCGCTAAAATTTTCCCCTTTTCTTTGACGGTGGTAATATTCCTTGTAAAAAATTGAAGCGGAATTATATCAGCGAAAAAAAGTCGGGGGTCTAATAGTTTTCAAATTAGAACGAGTCAAATTAATTGACAAATCGTGGCGCGGTTATAACATAACGATAGTTTTTCCGGCTGACGTAACCGCGTTAGTTCGCTCGATGATTGGTCGTCGACATCGAGTATCTTGAATTCGAAAACTATCAGACTCTCGATTATTT
Organism: Macrophya alboannulata; assembly: GCA_949628255.1. Classification (NCBI taxonomy): domain Eukaryota; kingdom Metazoa; phylum Arthropoda; class Insecta; order Hymenoptera; family Tenthredinidae; genus Macrophya; species Macrophya alboannulata. The sequence goes on along the minus strand of OX451208.1, from coordinate 36,964,327 downwards.
CGCTGGAACAAAATAATCGCCTTGATTTTCGACAAGGAATAGGCGATATAATTTTTTGGAAATTGCCAATTCAAAAGTTTAGGAATTGTCATATAGGACAAAGCGATACCTATATGTATATATGCGATACACTCGTTCCTAAAATTATATACAAAATTGCTAACAAGTAGATAACAATACGTCGTTCATTCGACCGAACTTGATCCTGATTGACGGACAATCCGTACACCCAACACACACCGTTCGAATGATACGGAAATCCCCCTGGCTTCTGCCTAGCCTGTCGAGGATTTTCCCGAGTGAAAACTGATTCCCCGTCCCCCTGATCGGGCGCCTCTTGTTGCCAGCGACATTGTTGACATTATTTTCGCCCCTGTCTTTATCATTATCATTATTATTATTATTATTATTATTATTATTATTATTTTCAATATGGATGGTGTGCACCGCGTTATCTAAGCCATAGTCTCTCTCTCCCTCTCTCTCTCTCTGTCGACGTAATTAATATTCAGTAGAATGAGAGGGGGGGTGTGTATATATGTATCTATGTACACGTGTATAAACACACCGCCGCCGGTACACCTTATACCTCTTAAGTACTTTCGATCAAAAGTGGTCGAATAACATGGCGACGGTAATCCTGTTAATTATTCAACACGCGGGTCTGGGGACGCGGGCTTTACTCGGCTTCGATCAACTTCTTATTCGGGTTCCTCGTTATTCAACGTGTCTTCTCCTCCTCCGGTATAAACGACGAGGATTCTGATTTTTTTTCTATATTATATTCAAAGACAATTTTAGATTTTTGCAAACAAAATTGTACGATAATTTATATAAGTACATATATGTATTATGTACAAGTTCGAATCGGGATAAATCCCGGGACTGATTGACGACGGTGTTAAAATCTTCCCTCTTCCCCCTACCCCTCCTCAGAAATTGCCCGTTAATGGCATTCATTAATTAAATACGGTGAAGGCCTATACTATACCGGGTCCCTGTCACATCGACACCGCCGCTGCTCTCAAGGAGGTATGAATTAATATTCTCTCTGCCCATCTTTTCGAAGTGGGTATAGATCTGTATGTCCTCAGAGTATGGAGGGGATATTCTGCTTCCAGTTTTTCTTCTAAGGTGTAAATATTTTTCTAATAATTAATTTTTATGGATGATTTATGATATGAAATGAGATAATGAACCTAGGTGTAGCTACTTTTTGAGATCGACGTTGTATCAACGATAGAACCTATATAAACTTACCTTACGAATGAATTATTTTTCTTCAATTTAGAGGAAACGTTACAGTTATAACGGAGTTTGCCTTTTTTTGTGTTTTTTTTTATTTTTAGACTTTCGACTTTTTAGAGTTAAAACGTCGTCGTCGCGGTTCTAGAGTTCGAGGACGTTTTCAATTAAGAATTTCTCTATTTCCACGTGGTTGGCACGTCTATGTATGTATTCACGTACGTATACCTATTGCACTTCTACTGCAAGCAGCAGCGAGTTTCCTCTAAAGCCAGCTGTGACACTACGAAGTTAAAACTTACCCCCAGGGGGTCAGAAAGCTAGACGACGACTAGGTACGTAGGTACATACCTACCTACCAACACCTTAGCAAAGTTTGTGATAATATTTTTAATTAGTTTTTAATTTGAGGAACTTTTTGCTTTCGTTTTTTTTTTTTTTTTTTTTTCTACGTATATACACGATGAACGATATGATGATGGAAATAAGAAACTCCGCGGAATTTACTTACCTACTCCTGTTTTTCTTTTTTACTTTCTACTTTTTCCTGTTTTTTTTATTTTTTCTCTTTTGGGTTTGGATGGGAAGCATTAAGCTTCTGCTGCTACTGCTGCTGCTGCTGCTGCTGCTCTTCCGCGAGTGTGTTAAGTGTTTCTATATACCTACCTGTCTTTTCGTACGTTAGAGTAAAACAAACTTTTGCCTTTTTTTTTTTCTCTTCTTTTTGCCATCGGTCACAGAGGTAAGGGTGTACACTTCTACATTTCTAGTTCTAGTTCTAGTTCTGTTTCTACTTCTACTTCTAGTTCTACCGTCCACCCAACTCGGTAGGTAGAGAGAGAGAGGGAGAGAGAGAGAGAGACCCGTTCACCAGACACTTTATTACGCAATGCTAAAAGTTATTCTCCGCCAAGAAGAATTATGCGAGGCAGCTGTTGCCCCAGCCGTGAGTAGTAGTAGTATAACGGAATGGCATGGCTGGTGCCCTCGGTTATTTGAACGAACGAACGAACGAACGAAGAATCTTCACAGTTAATTCGGGATGTCCTGCCGCGTCGCGATTATATCTCGATTGTTCTTTTATTTCCTCCCTTTGTTTTATATTCTCCCTATAAAACAAAAAAGCAGAAATGAAAAAAAAAACGATAGAAGGGACAAAAAAAAAAAAAAAAAATTGGGAAACGAATCCAGTATACCTAAACATACCATAAATAAATGGAGGAATTATACAAGATCGTGTCGCAAGCTATAAGCTAACGTGACTATTATTGTTATTACTATTTTTATTTTTATTATTTCAATTTTCATTCTCTTCGTTTTTTCAAGAAATATCACCGATCCTTGGCGACTCGAGATTAGTTTCGTATAAAATGTGATTTTTCAAGCGTGTTATTCTATTGTGAGTTAAAAAAAACTAACGTAGCGTTGATCCACAGATATACATATATTAAAAAAAAAAAGCTTTCGATCGCGAGCTTTCGAGTAGAAAAAGAAAGAAAGAAACAAAAACGAAAAAATAGTAAAAAAAAAAAAAAATTTGAACGTGTGATTCTTTCGTAAAAAAAAAAAAATTCAATTTTTTCTAGTTTTGTATTGCCCTGGGTAATTGCGAGACTTGTTACACGCCTGTACAGGTATATACGTATACTATTCGAGTCTATTTCGTTCCACGTATGTAGGCCAACACTTGACTAATTAGAGAATGATTCCGTCGGTTAAATTGCGGGTTGTAAATTAGGCGAAGACTTTATTGGCCGACGGTGTTTCTAAAGTTTAAACTTACTTACCTGTGTGTCTATGCGCCTATCTCCGCTCGACCTAGTCGCGTGGAGAGGCCCTCTTCATCTTCTGCTTCGTATACTTCTTCGGTGAAGACGAGATCGTTACACTTTTTCACGTATATTATATATTATATATATATATATATATATATATATATATATATATATATATATATATATATATATATATATATATATATATATATATATATATATATATATATATATATATATATACAACGATAGATATTTTTTCGGTTTTGGGTATACGAGATATGGAAGAAAAATATGGTGGGTATAGGCAGGTACGCGGTTCGGGAAATATGTGCATATAAAAATCGTGGAAAAATGATGTAGGCGAGAGAAGAGGAGTTGCACGGGGCGGATTCGTATTCAAATACGATATATACGTGAAAATATTCCATATATAGGTGTATATATGTATATATATATATGTATGGGAGTTCGAACAATGTATTTATACTTCTAGAATACGAGGGGGGCCCCCGTCGTATGGTCGCTGCTGCTTCAGAGAGAGAAAGAGCGAACAGGCGAACAAAGTTTCCCAGCGTTGGAAACTTTGGAAATTTGTTAAATTGCCAATTTACCCTCGAAACTAAAACCCACCCCTTCATCCTCCTCATCCGAAGCCTATACCTTTACTATACCTTAGCCCAAGGTGTGCCCCCGGCCTTCGGTATTCTCTCTTCCCTCTTCTCTCTTCTCTCTATATTTCTCTGAACGTTCGTTTCTGCCCTGCACTCGCTTATTAGCGAATCGACCAACTTTTTAATCTTCATTTCCGTCCAATTACGAACGGGAATTAATTACGAAATTTCATTTTTTCTTTTCTTTCTTTTCTCTTTCTTTCTTTCTCTCTTTCTTTCTTTTTTTACTCTTATATATTTCCTTCCTTCGAAACTTTCATCGCGGATTCTATATACCTACATATATCCGAATTCCACTAAATCGCACGTTCATTTTACTCAAATATCTATATACATATAACGTGTATGTATATATAATATTATACCTACCCGCCTACATAGGGATATATATTATCTACAGGTATATATATCTATATACAATATCTATGTGCGGGGGTAAAAGTTGTGCTCGGGCATTGTGCGCTTTCAAAGTTTCGCCGTTGCATTGCCCAGCGCGATATTCGGTGTGGCGGACGGTTGCGGGACCGGAAACGGAAGCTGGCGCAGGCGCCACCGGAAGTGACCTCGTAATTTCTCCCTTTCCCTTTGCTTTTCGCGTATATACGCGACCATGAATTACGGCCACACCTTTTGTCTCCACTCTCCGCAGCACCAGCCACCACCAGCAGTCGCGGGATCTATTTCCTTTATTTTTCTTTTTTTTTTTTACTTTATTTTTCTAAAAGGGCGACAAAAATTTCTGAACTCCGCGCATTTTTTTTTTCTGTTCATATTTTCTTAGTTTCATTCATTCCTTGTTTTGTTGTCTTCGTCTCGTTCGTTTCACTTTCCTTTTCGCGTGTATATACATATTTTTGCATATGCATATATCTGCAACGGCGGTGCGATTCCGCACGTTTCTGTACGTACCCTATTATATAGGTACATACCTTTAATAACGCGTGCAAGCGTGCGATAGGTATATACGCGGCTACGTTACGGAAAGTAGCGCATCCGCGGTCTCGTGGAATCACCGCGTCGCGACGCGTATAGGGGTACTATAGTTAACGAGACAGCGGGAAATAATTGGCCGCGACTAATGGTCGTGTCCAGGCTATAGGTGCTGCAGCGACGGTGTGTTGGTCAGACGCGAAATCACGTTGATGATAATTTCGGTTGGACAAATTGTCGGTAAATTTAAAAAAAAAAAAAAAAAATGGAAGATAGAAGCAAATAGGAAACTGTGAGACATAATTGCTCGCTTCTCTTTTCCTCGTCATATAGCTGTGAAAAAAGAAAAAAATTGATAATAAAATATGTATAAAACTAGGTAATTGTTCTCTATTTCGCATATTCTTCTGTTTTTCATTCGTATTAATTATATATATTTTTCTTCACTTCTCTTCGAAGTGTTTTCTTTGAAAAGGAGTCGAGGCTGCGAGGTTTGTGGGTATGCAGTAGCAGCAGCAGCAGCGTCTATGTTCGCTATTGTGTCGCAAAAGGCAAAACTGAATTTCCGTTAATTACTTCCGGACAAAGTTTCACTGAAAGCGTTTGACAGAATTTTTACAGAAACGTTAAAGAACTTCGCGGAGATTCGCGAACTCGCGACGGCGTCGCATTCAACGATATGAAATAATTCGCGAGATATGGAAAATAGGTAACGGCGACGAATGGTTGACTGACTTTCCGCAGGCGTATATAGGGGGGCGGCTATATTCAGAAAATTAGAGAAAACTAGAATAAGAAAGAGAAAGAGAGAAAGGCAGCAATGGGCCAGTCGAAAACCAGAGTATATAAGTATATACATATGTATGTATATACATACGTAGCAGTGACAGTGTACCTACATTCGGACCGGTATACCCATCCAGCGGTTATATGTGGTAGTGGTGGTAGTAGAGCGAGCTAAATGTTGGCAATTCGGAGCACTCTGTTCCCTGATTGCATTTAATTACACGAGGCAACCAACGAGCGCGGAACAGTCCGCAATTGCTGTATTGTACGACTGCTGCAAGGGTAGGGGGATGGTAGCTAAGCCACCCTGTAGACTCGAAGTCGGACGCCATTTTGCGCCAAGTTGTACTAACAATGAGCCTTCTTTTATTATTACTATTATTATTATTATTATCATAACTTTTTTTCTCTTATTTTCCTTCCATTTTCGCAAATTTTTTTATTCAAAATTTCATCATGTCCTAAGCTGTTAATTAAATTCAAGAGAGACGGACAAATATGCGGAGAAAGAAAGAAAGAGAGAAAGAGAAAGAGAAAGAGAAAGAGAAAGAGATTGATGAGTTGATTAATTAATATATATACCTGTAATTCTACACATTGCAAAAAAAAAGCTCTATAGGGTATGTACATACATAACACACCGTAGGTAGGTACATTAGGTATCCGAATGACGGTGAAAAAAAAAAAAAAAAACGTAGAAAAAAAAACAAAAAAACGAAAAATCTAAAGAAAAGCCTTAGTGTAGTTCTAAGGCCTGTAGTTGGGCAGTTCGCCAAGGAATTTGAACGTTGAGAACGCTCAGGACCTATCACAACAACCCTAAACTAAGTCCGGCGGTAATAAACTCTATCGGTTAGATAGATATGTGCTATATAGTATCTATTGGGTCCCGTAGCTGTGGGAATGGTATAGATTCCTACCTAATTGTCCGGGGTGATTTGTTCGCAGTAAAAAATAAAAAAATCTGAAAAAAAATGTATATGAGTTCGTCGTATATGCGATAATTAGATGGATTAGCACATCTACGGGTCATAATTACATTTATTATGGATATACTGGTAATGAAGAACTTCAAATTGGATCATCTTACTCCGATATTTGGTATCTGGGTGATATGCTAATGCAAATGCAAATGCAAATGCAAATGCAAATGCAGTGAAGAGCGGTGGTGCAGTTTAATTTTTTGATTTTTTTTTTTTTGCTGTTGCATTTTGAATTTGTGTAGCCTTCTTATAGTTGGGGGTTTGTTCGTATGTATGTATGTATGTACATACGTATACATTCGTCCATTTATCAGCGAACTGTGATCGTAAGCTGTAATATACTGGATGGTAGATAAGTTACTGCTAGGGACAAACATTAATTTGCCCGGGTCTCCTCCCTGGAGGCTATTCTGTCCCGTTAACGGATGGTCCCCGTCCTTAGACGCATTGATCCCCCTTAAGAACGCGCCGAGGAAAAAGGAAAAAGGAATAAGAATAAGAATAAGAATAAGAATAAGAATAAGACTTGGAAAAATGAGAAGAAGAAGAAGAAAAAGATGAAGAAGAAGAGGAAGGAGACGAAGCAGGAGAAAAGAATAAGAAGAATGATAAGAGGGGTGAAGAGTGAGGGATGAGGGACGAGATAGGAGGAAAAGAAAGAATAACTTCTGTCCCGGAAAATGTATTTGGAATATTTGATACGACCGCCGTAGCCGCCTCGTCGACGACGCGTTCTTCTCTCCCCTATATTCGCACAGGAAAGAATTCGCCTGAGCTGCGTGCCCTTTTTTTTTTTTTTTTCTTTTTTTTTCGCGTGCCATACCTACCTACCTACCTACCTCTTAAATCTTTATCTCGCTTCATCCTTCGATCGGATTTTGAGTTATTCTAAAAAGTGAGAAAATTAAATAAAAATAAAAATGGAAACGAATTAAGAAAGGGACTGTAATTGAAGACTGCAAGTCTTCCCCTTCGCCTACTGCAGTTCTGCTGTCATAATGGCAAAAAAAAAAATAAATAACACAAACCGTCTCTTACCGAATAATAAGGAATTTCAAGTAAACAGGCCGGAGAATTTAGCTAAGAAATTCTTTATATAGAGTTCCGGGGTGTAAGATCCGCGAGCCGTTGCAGATTTAACGACGCGAATATTTGGCGAACGTTATGTTGTTCTAGGAAAGAATATAGACCGTGGGAAATAAGGTTTTCTATTTTTACTTTATTTTTATTTTTTTTTGCTTTTACGTGAAATGTATGTACCTACCTCCAAGGCTCTTCAGAGTTCTTTGCATTGACCGAGATCAGGCGCGTGCCATCACCCCGTACGATCATCATACCCGTCCGGTAATAAATCCCCGAGGCCCCGTCCGCCCGATTAAGATTGATCGAGCTGCTCGTTCCCACTCACTGCCACCCTTTTTAGCTTGTGGATAGGTAGGTAGGTACTTACCTTTTCTCCCCCTATCGCGAAACACCTTCTCTACGGAATCACCTTACTACTCAAGAGCCTTCTTAACGAGGCGTGCCGTTGAGGCTCCTTCTTCTTTTTCCTCTTTCTCTTCCTCTTCCTCTTTCCATGTCTTCTTCTTCTTCTGTTTGGTCGTGGTATTCGCGTTCGTTACGATAATTTCCGATTAGCACGGACCCTCGTAGTTTTGCCTCGACCCCTTTAAGAATTGGCGATGTCTTTCATTCTGCTTTGCAGAGAGAAATAAGAAAAGGAGGCGTAATGTGATTACAGAAAATTTTTGCGAAAAGTTGTATCCAGCGGTAGGTACGTGAAGAGGAAGAAAAAAAAAATTAGATATAAACCCCGTCTCCGCCTGTTTTCGAACGAACAATATTTCGCCAAAGTATAGAATCGGGGGTTGCGCGGGTTTGGGGAAACGGCCGATTCTTGCCTCCAAGCGCTATATAGGTTTCTGGCCGTAGGCCAAGAGTGACACCACAGGAAACGCTACGTAACTCGACGTCCCCAAGTTTTCCCGAAATCTCACCGAACGGATTACCGTAAACAAGAAAATTTCAAATGCACCATAATAATAATAATAATATGCGATTCTTATAGAAAAAAAAGTTTTCTGAAGCAAAAAAAAAAACCAAAAAATAAAAAGACCAGTTACAACACACATTGGTACCTGAACGCTATTTACCATCTTATGTACTTCCTCCGGTACCTAATATAAGGGAAGGAATTTCTTCTTCTTATGTATGTACATACATGCATATATAGGTATATTATATATATCTATACTCGAAGGTATTTAACTACTTTGTACTGCCAACTGTTCTTAAGAATAAGAAGAATTATAATACCTACTCTCGAGACCGACTTACTTGGCACGTGAATACGGTCTCAGCCAAGGTTGCGCTTCTCTCTAATTCTTGACGGTGTAAATTTTCCATAAAATATAATGCCAAATAATCGTAAATCATTGTCATTCTCTATACTCTATCTATCTCTTTCGCGGAAGAATAATATTATAGTTTCTTTGATATAGATTCGTTAATTAACTTTCAAGATATATATTCGCCACGTTTCTCTCTCCCTCTCTCTGTCTCTCGTCTTTTCTTCTCATTCCACGGTTAATCTCGGAATATATGTTACTAGGTTATTATCATTATCATTATCATTATTATTATTATTCCCTTCCATTTTTTTTTCTCTCTTCTCTTTCTTCTTCTAAAGTTATGTCACTATTATTTTCTTACCCGGTGACTTGTCGTCAGCGTCATTATAACCAGGAATAGATTTTCTCCCTCTCGACTTACTTTACTTTACTTTACTCTCATCCAACGCCGTTGTGGTGCGCTGCGGCCGTTTGTCTCGTGTTGGGTATTTCTCGTATTGGCGCAAGCGCGAAACGTTACCTTAACTTTACGTCGCCTACCTACCTATGTTATACTAATCGTAAGCGCGCGCGGTTACGTTCGGTTCGTTTCGTTTAATTTCGTTTCGTTTCGTTTATAAAATCGCGTACACCCATCCTCTATAGATATACATATACGATACGAACGAAAGACAGCGTCGCGTCGCGTCGTTTTGCTACCCCCCACAGGTGGTGGGCGTCCCGACGTCGTCGACGGAGCGACGCGACGCTGAACTACGACGACGACGACGACGACGACGACGACGACGACGACGACGACGACGCACGGTGAGCGCCGCTGCGCCGCGCCGCGACAAACAACTATCCCCAACGTCCAACTCCGTCCGTTTCGATGCCGTCAGTTCTGCCCGTCCGAGGAACGGAGACGATATACGCGAATAGTCGTTCTTTAACGTCTTGTTAACGTCGTTTTAACACGATGATTATTATTAATATTAATAATACGAATAACGGAACGGAGACGGGCAGATCATTACTATTATTATTATTATTATTTCTAACGGTATATAATCGTCGATAAAAAAAAAAAAAAACGGTTCATCAATGTGTAAATATATTATATATAAATAAATAAATAGATAAATAAATATACGGAAGGGTTAATTTCTGTGAATGAATCTATGTACATGTATACGTGCATATATAATAGCTGAAAAAAAAGAGAGAGAGAGAAGAATATATATACAAATATTATATATGTATATAAGAATATTAAATTAATATGTTTGTTGTGAAAATTTTCATACACTATAAATAAAAGTGCAGCGAACGTATGTAGGGGAAAAACTAGACGAGACTGACGAAATAATTGTACATAGTATTCGGTATATAATATATAAAAAAAAAAAACTACCAAATAGAAATTTGTTTGATCGGTATATTAGTAATAATTATTAAATCGCGGTTGAAAGTCAAAGTTTTTGAGTTTTTTTTTTGTTTTTCCCAAACGTAACATAGGTACATACATACACCTGTATGTATACCTATAGGTAATTGATTGAAGGAAACAAAAAATAAATAAATAAATAAATAATATGGATATTGTGATTGACGCAACGTGAACGAAAAGGAGGATCGGAAAGCCTTGTGCACTATCTCATAGGCGTAGGATTCTGGACTATTACCAAAGTCTCCAATTGTTTCGAAACACCCTGTTTAACGGGATGACGGGACGCCTGCTTTTGACAAGGTGCGTGACGAACAATTCCTTAACTGAAGTTTACCGCCCACTTTAACCCCGGCACCCCTTTCTCCGATATACCTCGTTTGTATGAAACGATTGAAACGGAACGAAAATAAAAATAAAAAAAAAAAATCGTCCGTTCAAAGTTCGCAGTGTGCATCGTGTGCAGAAATGGTTTTCACCCATTTTTTGCACTCACTTCAATTGTAATGCCTCCTGAATTCTTACTCACTCTAGTTAAGAGATTTTCATCATCTAGGTACATATTATAGCTAGATGCCTGCCGAAAAATCTACCCTATACAAAATTCGGTTCTAATTTATGGAATCGACAATTTGACGATATATATATTTTGCAAAACTTCTTCTTCTTCTTCTTCTTCTTTTGATTTATTATTATTATTTTTTTTTTCTTTCTTTATACATTTGATCAAATTGAGAGTCCAAAACGAGGGTGAAGAGTGTGTCCTCTAAAAAATCGGAGAAAAAAGGAAAAACCAAAAATGAGGGAAAAATACGAAATAAAATAAAAATAAACGATGAAGGTATACGCGAAACAATACGAAGAACGGTGCTGCAACTTTACCGTGGAGAACAAACGTTCGCTTCTAGAAATACCCCCCTTCCCTTCCTTCACCCTCGTCCCTGTATTTTCGTGAATACTTGAGTAGAAACGGATGCCTCGGGAACCCCATCAAAAGCACGTTAACGTTGCCATGACGACCACTGAGATCCACGCAACGAGCAGGACGGGACGGGACGGACTATGTACGAAGAGATACAAGCGTAACCACCCTCGCCCACCTGCCTGCCAACCTGCCTGCTTGCTTGCCTGCCTGCCTGCCTGCCTTACTTCCCTACCTCGCGAGCAACTGACTGCCGCAGGTTGTGAGGGAGGAATGGGGCACGTTGTTTTTTCACGTCATTGTCATACGTGTCTTCTGGTTTAGGGATGAAAATCAAGTTCAAGGGATACGGAGATAGAAAGAGAGAGAGAGAGAGAGAGAGAGAAAGAAATATCGACGAGGAGTTGGAAAATCGCGGAGAAATGAAGAAATTTGTTTTCTTTTTTCTCAGATCATTTTTAAACACGTCGAAAAATTTATTCTTAGATCCAAATCGATCATTATAGATATATAGGAGAATTTTCATGTCCGCTACTGTTCGGGGGGGTAGGGATATCGCTAGGGGAATACAGGGGCGGAGGGGGAGGGGGGGGTGAAGGGAATGATGAAATGAAATGAAGAAGATTGGGGCCACGAGCGGGCAGCTGTTCGCCACTCGTCCGTTCTTCCATCTTGGATATTTCTGACTTTCAAACGGCGTGTGGGTCCATCTTGGCCAGTCGTACCACTTGAATTGGGGGGGTTTTATCAGGATTTTTGAGTTCTGCATAAAAAGAAAAAGAAACAGAATAAAACAGATAAAAAATCGGTATGTTAATTGCTTTTGAAAAAATTCTAACGAGTGTTTCTCTTTTTATACTTCTTCTCTTCTTGATCATTGTGGAAATTTTTTAGTTCCTTCTGTTTATTCTTAATCTTGGCAGTAATTATTATGTCTTTCTGTCTTGAAAATTTTTCAAACTATAATACTGTACTATTCAGACTTATTATACTGACGACTACTGACTTCGCGGCGGCCCGTCCGTCACCGTTTTGGCAGACTCGTACCATTTCATTTTACAAAGCCGTCAGTCTAGTCGTATTATTAATATACAAAACTAAGAATTTCTCATCCTAAGACACGTCGAGATTAATAATATACTGAGAAAATTTTAACACTTACTCATCGCGAGGTTCAACGCCGTCGACGATCTCCGTTCATCGTTACACGTCTACAACCCTCGAGAAAATCAAACGGTCTGACATTTTCTTCTTTTTTTTTTTTTTTTTTTCTTCGATTAATTTCAATCAGTCAACTTCATCAGACGAAACTGAGCGCAACAGGTTATTGAAAATTTCATTTCCAACCTGAACTCTGGAAGATCGATAGATGCAGTCTGCGGAGGATTTGTTCGATCATGAAATCCGATCCTCATCCGGTAATCGTGATTTTATGATGTCGAGGGTAAAATTGAATATATGTAATCGATTTGAGAGTTGAATGACAGTTATTTCTAACATCGTCTATAATCTGATGGTTCGTAGTAAGCGATGGGCAGCAGTGAGGCTAGAGAGGAGATCTCTAAGGTCGGCTCTAGTAGCCTTTTGGCGACACTCCAGCCTAGTATAAATATCTCTGGTAGTCACCCAGTCCTGCTCTCCGAAAATCACTGGGCTCTCAACTTTCCAATCTTAAGATTTTTTAAACCACTATATCTATACACCGATCCGTGGAAAATATAAATTTCCCGATCAAAATTTATTAGGGGTGTTAATAAACGTCATCTCGTTACTATAATCTACATTCTATATAGAAATTCTCTTGTGTTGAGATCGGGCGTCGACGGTCACGTAAATCGTACGTGGCTCATATTGTCATCGTCATAACATCATCATCGTCGTTGTCGTCGTCGTTGTTATTATCATAATTATTATTCAGTTGAAGCGTTTGGTCCGTCCTCATTAACGTCATCTAGACGCACGTTCTACGTCAGTTGAAAGTTTGGTATTCTTGACCTTGACAGCCGTTCGTAATTGTCTCATCGTGACTTCTTTTTTCGTACGTCAGTTTCCAAAATTTGTTGAGAAATTCATTTCTTCGTTTCGTTTCTCTGTTGTCTTCTCTTGTTTTCTCTTTTTTTTTTTGTACCTCGTAGAGAATTTGATGCCATTGGGTCTGTCGGAGTTGTATTAGTCATCGTAGAAGCAATTTCAATCTTGGGTTCCGATCACGGTGAACGGTCTTTGACTGTCGACTGCGAAAAAAGGGAAAAGACGTAAAAAAGCGTAAGGAATAAAATCAAATTGAAAAAGAAATGAAGAAAAAAAAGTAAAATGAATGAAAAAAAAATTAGAAGAAGAAATCTAAACACTTTGTTCCCTCCTTTGAAAGAGACCCTCGCTGGGATGGCCGGTGGTCTATCTTTGTATCGGTAGAGTACGCGGTTCAGCTGACCTTTGGAAAGTTACTTCTCAAATTACAAGTTATTTCCAACAGTCGAAGAAGAAAAAAAAAAAAAAAATACAAAAATTCCGTTCAGTATTTATTTCCACAGCTATACGAGTATTACAATAAAGTAGTAAATTTTCTAACGAAAATCCGCCCCTGCAGTATATCTATATAAATTAAGAAAAAAATAAATAAATAAAAGAATAGAAGAATAAGAAGAAGAAATGTCGCCTCTGTTATCCCAGCAGTAGAAATAGCCGCGCAAACAAGCAAATATATTAATCCGATGAAGTACGAAACCACCTAATCCAAATTCTCCGCGTTTTGTAATATGAGATATAAATCCTTAGTTATAGGGGTGATATTCGCCTGTACGTCTTATCGTTAGATGGTAGAGCTGACGGTTGAGGGTAAATGAGTGATAAAGAAAGAGAAAAAAAAAAGTTATCATGAGTGATTGATGCTGATACAGTACCTAGACGAAAGAGAAAAATTGGATTAATAAAGAAAAAAAAAAAAACGGCGATGATTAGAGACGTCGCCCAGCACGAGTACGTTGAGGAGTGAATTCGCGAGTGTAAAGGGATCCAAGTGTTATAGTACATACCTGCGAAATATCATGTTGAGCTGGCTCGTAAGTTTCCTCAATATTCATCTCTGCATTATCATAATTTTTGGTGTTCTTTTTTTTTTTCTTCATATATTGGTTTGACTCCGAGAGATCGAACCGTGAATAAATTCTGAAAAATGGAAAGAGAAAGAAACGAAAAAATGCCAAAATCTAAAAATTTTAACAGAAATTTGATATGGGGTTGGTGAATACTAACATTGAAGGGTATAATAAGTATAAGGTGTAGATATGTAGGTGTATACCATGTACTGTACATACATACATTACATTGTAAGCGAAAGATGCGAGGGATGTGCAAGCTAACGAGGTGTTAACTACGAACCGATGTCGCACGTCTTGTTCAACGTCACTCTTCCCCACTACTCTACACCACTGTACACTTATGCGATGCACATACACAGACACACACACATACATACATATATATATATATAGGTATATACACGCGCATATACACGTACATAAATACATGCATATACAACGTATACCCGCTGTATTACTATACCCGACGTTCCCGCGCCCTGACTCATCTCCGAAAACAAATATTGAACTACATTATAAGCTCGCTCCGGAACACGATCTATAGATCCTCGATCCCGCCACACATACTCACATGTAATATATATCGCTGTTCGTTGATAGATCTGATAGATTATATTATAGCTGGGTTTATATACATATGTATACACATCCATATTACGCACATCAGAATTGGCGTATTAGTAATGGAAGATTGCTCAGTTTCAAATTTGTTTATATTATTTGAAGATTTTTGTGTTTTTTTTTCTTCTTCTTCTTCTTTTTTATTTGCTGTTTCTTATATTATTATTATTTTTTCGTTAATAAACAGCAGCTGCAACAGCTGTGAGATGATTTCTTTGATTTTTCATTACATTTTTTATTTTTCATTTTTTTATTTTTCATTTTCTACGGTTTATTATCTTCACCCATATAATTCACGTTTATTCATGCGCGTATATACGTATAGGCGTGTAAAGCTTGCAAGCTCTATATTTTTACTGCCTGTTAAATTTGACGGATTTTATTTTATTTTTTTTTTTTTCGCTTCGTTTCGACCCTTCGTTTGTCCCACACATAAATATACGCGTTTATAGTCGTCTGAAGGGATACAATTGAAACTCCGGTTTTATACCCCTAAATTGGGACCGACGCCGACGCCGACGCCGACGTTGACGTGAAACGTGCAGAATTTTGGTGCAGGATATATATGTATATATATAATATGGGTACAGAGAGATATAGAGCTGGGTAGATTTCGTAAAAGTTTCGAAAGCCCCGCGACCTGCGCATTTCCAAAGCTCTTAGAGTCCAAAAGCTCGGTTTCCGGAACGTGAATTATATGCCGAGGGCATAAATAAAACGTAAATCTTTTTAAACATTTCGGTTAAGCGAGAATAATAGGGCGCCTTTCCCTCTAAAAACGCCTCTCCATACCACGTTCTGTACCATCACGTTATACCTACCCCACCCCCCCTCCCCACTACCTCTACACAGGGTCCGGCTATTTCCGCATTCATGAAAAGTATATACCTAAGCGACACGCGGGTGGTCTATCTGCTCCAGATAGCCATTTCTCTTCTTACGCCAACTTCATTCTATATACCTACCCCACACCAAATCTCAGGATTTTTTTTTTGGTTTTTTGATATATTAGGTGGGAAAATCATCCTGCGAATTCTTTTTCTTTTGGTTTAAAAGAAAGAGAAAGTTCATAATATCAATAATTTTTCACTGGATTTTGGCTGGATCGAAGTTTCAAATTTTTTGCAAGTTCTGAAGAAACGAGACTTTTTTTTGTTTTGATTTTTGAAATTTTTCAATGCGGAATCTATAGAGGATCGGGATTAAATTATATCCAAATATCAATCTTCTGAGCTTTCTCACGAAGTATATATACATCTACACGCTACACCCCTATTTTATATAGCCGTGTGTGTGTGTGTGTGTGCGCTTTTCTCAAATAACCCGACGCGCCGCATGTATGTAGCGCTCGTTCGCAAAAGCTCCCTGCAGGAAACTTGGAGTTCTTCAATTTATAGAACGCTATGGTGTCAAAGGCAGCAGCTTTGGCTCTTTTTCCGTCTCCCCCTTTTACCCTCTTTTATGCCCCTCCGCGTACAACCCCTTTACTTAACTTTACCTAACTTCGCTTTACTTTCGCGTACGGGTTTTTTTTTTTTTTTTTTTTCTTCTTCTTTTTCTTTCTCTTCTTACTTTTTTTCTTTATCCTTTTTCTTTTTTCTTATCTATTTTTTGTTCCCGCACAGAAAACCCCCGACCGACCGATCCCTGGAAACTACCTTCGTTATATACTTCCCATAATCGAGAAAGTAGAGAGCGAGCGTCGTCGTTCCGCATGTGAACCTATCCCTTTTAGAAAAATTTTCTACTTCGTCTATATACCACGTACTTTTTTTTTTCGACTTTTCTTTCTTTACTTTACGAAGGTATATCGACGCGTGCAGCAGCAGCAGCAGCGACGGTATATAACCGAGTTTTGACGGAATAGTTGACGTAAGAGTTTGGCATCTCGAGGTCAAGTCGCGACGCCGTTGCCGTTGCCGTTGCCGTTGCCGTTGCCGTTGCCGTTGCCGTTGCCGTTGCTACTGCCGTCGCGACGCTACGTAACGTTTACTCTATGACGTCATATATTTAAGATCTTGGCGTCGTTAGTTGGTTATCCATCTCGACTTTTGAACCTATCTCTTTCCTCCACTTTGCAGATGCACCGATCGTAGGTCCTTTAGCCAACTAAAACACATCTCTGCCTATAATACTATTGATTGATCGAGTATCTATTAAATGCGATTGATTTCTTTGATCGTTTTAGATCGATAAATCTTTTTTTTTACACCAAAAATTAATGAATATATATATATATATATATATATATATATATATATATATATATACCCTACATCTATTTGTACATATTCGAAACGAGTATAGGTATATATGTATATACGTATGTACATAACAACTTTGTATATCTCCTCGGTTGGCGGAAGTTTTCGATCAAGACACGGTTAATCCCAGTTTTACGAGTTCTCGCAGTGTTTATTTTTACTTTTATGTATTAAAATACGCTTATCCAATTCTTAGCCATGGCGTGTCTCTTTCCCCTGTCTTATATTCTCTTCTCTTTTATCGATATAATTATAAGTTTCATATACACAGGCTTATATATATATATATATATATGTATGTTAATTGTCCGTTTATCCGAGATAATTGGAATCCCGGATTCGTTTAAACTTGTCAAGAGACAGACGCGGCGATATACTTATATACCTACCCCTCTACTCAACGTATTCTAAATATACAGGGAGGCGTCGACAAAGGCTGGCTAATAACTGAAACCTTTATTCTCTTTTTTGATTGTTACAGAGCGACAGCGGGCTAGTGGAGACAGATCCAAGTCGAGTTGGCAACATGACAGCTATCAACTCGGTGAGTAGTCTTATATTACTCTCAACAACAAGTCCAACAACATTATAATTACATATACTGACAAATTTTATTTTACAATATTATACTATAAGTGTTCGGATGCTGATCGTCATCGGCTCCATTCTTCACAATTAATAAAAAAAAACCATAAAAAAAAACCCTTCTCGCAATTTCCACCCCGTCAGTTGATAATAATAATTGCGAAAACTAATCATGTGAATGCAAAGGCGTAACAGCTGCCTCTCTCTTCTCTTCATCGGCAGCTCGTTCCTCGCCCGGCTCGTCGCGGGTAAAAATTTGAGCCAAAAATCAATCGGAAATCTCGGTATAGAGATAGATAAAGAGATGGAGTTGAAACTCGTCAAGAAACAAGTTTAAATAAAGATCTTGTGTCCTAGCGGTATGTGGGTCAGTCGCAGCAAGAACGGCCAGTAGTATATAGTAGCACCAGGATAGTCGTCGGACAGAAAGTTCGACAAGTCTTACGCAACTTTACTGAGCTTAGACACATTAGCCTTTAGAAGTTGAGTATTGCTTCTCTGTCACCGAATGCAATTTTTTTATTTCATTATCTTAACTTTGTACGTACGTGGTTCGGCTTGCATTGCTTTCAGAACTAAGTACATGCATACCAGACTATCGCAAGTTATTGATAACGATTATAGGGGGTAGCTGAAATGCTTGATATCGTCATCGATTTCACCTGTAAGCTTACAGCACTCGGCTGCATCAGTCTGACAGTTCATATGCACGTTGTAAGAGCGTTTAATGAACGTAGTACGATCGACGAATGCGGGCGATTTCGACTCCGCAAAATACTTGGCAACTGGCTATCATTCCGAAGGATTGTTTTCCTCATTCTTTTTCACCGATATTTTTTCTTCTCCTTCTTCTTCTATACGTTTATATATTTTGCTCAATTTTCTTTCTTGTCCCAAAAAAAAAAAAGAAACAAAAAAATTCGTTTTTCTTTTTGCGCTATAAATTCTCTAAATGCTATTAGTTCTTTTTGGCAGAGGTACCTACGTTATGTATATGTACATGGCTAATAGAAACAAAAAGAAATACAGACGATTACACAAAATTGCTGGGGCGATTATTTAGCGGGAAAACACGACTCGGATTTCCTTCGAGAAAAAAAAAATCAAAAAATCTCTTATCGTTTACTGAGAAAATCTGTTTTTTTTTTACCACTTTCAAAATCCCGCGCAAATAGATACTAAACGTCTTCAAAGATATTCCGTACACACTTATCCCAACAGCAACTGTAACTATAATATACGAGAAACTGACTTTGGCATAGAAACTATAGTAGCGCGTAGGCGTCGCGTGGCAATCTTCAATGTTCAATCGACGTCTAGCTGGTTGCTGGTTTCGCTGGTTTTGCTAGGTTGTACTAGTTTTGCTGGTTGTACTTTGCTCTGATGTTGCATGCAGGCTGCCATGCCATGCCATGCCATGCCATGCCGCCCCTGCTGCTGCAGAGCGGAAGTTGGCTCGACCACATTGCTTAATGTTTACTGCTTAGAATGAGGCGGAGCTTGTTCTCCAACGTCAGAACTTATCTCGTAGGATATATATACGAGTGCAGCATATGCAGCATCAGCTGTTTGATTAACGAACCAGACTAGACGAGTGTCCCCAGTTTAGAACTGCACCAGTTTATATTATAGATATGGTACAAAATTTTTATTCGCACTATATACTTGATTTTTTTTTTTTTCCTCCCCCAAAAACAGAAACATCATGAGAAAATTTGCCTTTCAGATTTATTATTCTTATTACTTTTTCTCACCGATAGTGTTTCATTATCCACTAGAAAAGAGACAAATAATAATAATAGGTTGGTCAGAAAAATAGATACACGTGTCAATGCGTGGGACGTCTGGTTATTATACCCGTTGACAAATTTCGACGACACAAGTGTAGGTATATAGATGCGAGGATTTTTTTTTCACATACCTAGAGATCGTATCGTTTCGGTGAGGATCATCAGAGGCGTAAATTTTACACTTTTGAAAAAAATCCCAGCTTATAATTCCCATCAACGAAACGATCGTTTTTGGTAGGCAGGAGGGATATAAGACAGGATTTTAACGCGCTCTCATTATAGTACCCGATCGACGTCGACCGACGCGTTTTCTCGATCGAGCAGGGAATATATGGAGATTGAAGGAACAAGGATCGCTAATATTTGTCTAACAAATGTCCCCCGGGGATATTGGACCATCCGTCCATTCGTTCATTCGGGGGTAGGTATAGTAGCAGTAGGTACGATATAGATACACGCTAGAGTAGATAGCCGGGTAGGTATAGGAGTTATATGGGGTAGGGTATAGGGTATACCGGGTAAAAACTCGTCCAGCCGGAAAATAACCCGTCGAAAACAACTCCCTCCATTTTCTTTCGCCCCGTTTTCTTCTTCTTCTCTCTTTTATATATATATATACGCTCAGCCTCCGAAAAGTGTTCGGCCTTTTTCCTTTTTCCATTTTTTTTTCTTTCTTCGTTTTTGGCTTTTTTCGGGGGGCTTTTTGTTCTTCTATCTAGGTTAAAACTATAGACGCTCGGTTTTCCCTCAACGTGCGTAATACTCGGATAGGGAAACTCGCCCGCATTGGCCTTGCAATTACCGATTCAACATCGGGTGTGGGTATATAGGAAGGTATATGGGCCAGTGATAAAGAGAGGAGAAAAGGAGGCGGAAGCTTGGCTTATTCAGAAAACTAGAAGGGCTTGTTTTTTTTTTTTCTAGCGAATATCGCGACAACTAGGTATATATATACGAAAGCGCCGCGTCGATTGACAAATTTTTACCGCTATAATATGTACGAGAATAAACGTTATTTATTACAATTCAATTCTAAATTCGATTTTATCCGATTCATCCTCTAATTCAGGACCAACCGACTGCGAAGGGTGCAGGGGGGGGGGGTCATCGACGATAATCGATTATTCGTAAATAACGACGACCAATTCTTGCGGAACGGTAATGTATTTCTAATGGAGTAATTCATCGACTTTATTATGTGCTTTTATGTATATATACCGTCCCCTATAAGCTCTCGCGATTATAAGGATACGAGCGAATGAATGCAGAGGGATAGGATGAAGGAACCAACTTTTCCTGAACTTTTGATAAAAACAAAAAAAAAAAACAAATTCTAAAAAAATCTCAGATCTGTGCTGAATCTGTATCAACGATTTTCCGAGTGCTTATAGTAATATCTAAATTACAGACACTGAAGCTGCAGTTATAAGTAGGTATGCGGGTGTAAAATATGATTCGAGCTACTCGGAGACGCGATTTCTTTATTTCTTTCTTTCCTTCTTCTTCTTATTATTCTTCTTCATTTCATTATTTTATATCCTAAGGAGTTTTTCTCTCGAGTGGACTTTTATTAAACGTTAAGCCCTCGAGGATCACTACTTCTCTTTCTTATTATATATCTACACAATAATAGGGACGTGCTTTATGCACTTATTCTATACAGATGGATATAATATAATATAGGGATATTAGGTGTATCTGCTTACCCCATCCTCCAAGAATTTCTATCCTCGAAGACCCTAGACGCTACTTTTATTCTTCTATTATCTGCAAGTATCAAGAATTATCCTTGTATACGCGTATACCTATAAGCGAGAATAGTCATTAGTCTCTCGAATCGTACAGTTTGAGGATAATTTTTTTTCCTTTTTTTTCCAAAAAAATTTAAATAGATAAAAACATCTATCGATCTAGTGAAGGTAATTTGTAACGAATAAAATACTCTGGAATATAGAAGTATCTATAGGTATATCTTTTCTCTATTTTTATTGAGAGTTTTATGTCCTCGTCTGCGGGAATCCGCGATGTTGTGGATAGGTAGGTCTATTATTTCTGTGTATAGGTATAGAATTCAAGTTTACCGCAGACTTTTGCAGCATAGAGACCCGATGCAGGAATAATATAGGTACATACGTAGGTATGTACCTACACACATTGCGTCGTTACCATTTTTGCAATGCAGTTATTTTTTCACCTATTTCATATATATATATATATGTAAGAATTTCTATTCGCGAATATATGAATCTCGGTATCAACTGTTATACCTACCCCTCTTTGAGCAGTCTCCATATTCATGTAAGAATAGGATTGTATAGGTTAAATTTCCGTAAGTAATTTCCGGTATTGATATATAAAACCGAAACGCGGTTATATAATCTGCGGTAACAATTTATGTACATCTCGTGGGTACCTATACCTATTCGTGCAAGATCATCGATTTAATGAAATAAAATGACCTAAGGGCTTTCGATATTCTAGAAAAAAATAGAAAAAGAAAAAGAATCAGAAGAAGAAGAAGAAATTTGCCAGAGGTGAAGGACAAGTTTCGTGTAACAGAGGCTTGACGGTAATGGGGTAGAAACGAATTCAAACATCCCAGTTGCGTAAGGGTGACTCGTTCGAGGGAATACGAATTTGAAAAAAAAAAAAAAAAAGAAAACGGTACAGTGATTTCTGGAGTAGTAAAATAACGAACGTAGTAGACTCGTCGTTTCTCGTCTTCTATTTTTTAGCATTTTTTTGTTTTTTTTTATAATTTCGATGTCTCACAATTTTCTATAAATTATTACAGAGAGGTCAAAAGTATGGATGTGCGAAAAAGTGAGAAGCATATAGCGGGCGCGGAGACCATTTCGCGAATAACGCAAATTTCTGAAGTCTATAATATCGATCTATATACCTATACGATTATAGAGAATTCGGGGATTCTCCAACAGTTTGGTTGTTTGCCAAAAACTTTGGGTCTAACAAAAATTTTCCTTTCTTTTTTTTTCTTTTCTACAATAAGTTTTGTAGGTTTTGGATCGTGTAACTGGATACTACCTTACCCCACTCTTTCGATATATATCTATATGTATATATATACTTGTATTTTTTTTATTTTCCCTCCTTGTTTTGTTGTTCCTAAAATTTATAGTAAAGATACGAATAAGCTCGTTCTTTCCGCCGTACATACATATTACAAGCCAAGGCGTGCTTCATCTTTCGGCAAGATTTTAGCCACGTAGGAGTTTAACAATGTCGCCCACGCAGCAGCTGTTACATTCACTCATAATACCCTATACATACGACACTCGCAATTATTGGCAGCTGTGTTTCGTAGTTTTTTTGAATTTAAAAATTTTTATTTTTACTTTTTTCATTTAGTATTTTCATTTTCATTTTCATTTTCATTTGCTCTACTGATTTTTTGTCACGATTCTTCTAATAATTTGCATCGCACGCTTTACATATATACTGATACTATATATTCTATATTCACATAGGTATGATGTATATATAGGTATGTAACTTTGGCAAATATTATTATAAATAAAATTTCCTTCACTTCTTGTTTTCCATTTTTTTTTTTCGCCCATTCTTCATCCGGTTTAAAATAATACCTTTACTCAAGCGTATATCTTCACATCCGGCTGTACTGTTTAAATTACTCGTAATTAATTACTCGCGCGTGGTACATATATATATATATGTACATATATACTATATAGAGAGAGAGATAAATATATATATATAAAATATAGGGGATGCAACGCCGTCAACAATGAGCGGTTTATTTTCCGCAAGTATAGGTAGGGTTATAGATATGAAATCCGTTAGTTATTACTATATACGTGTAGGTATACGTATTATATATAGTATATATTGAAAATAAATATGTACGGTAAACTCAGACCTCTGCAAGCAATCGGGGAAAATGTCTATATCCCCGGTGTTCAATGAGTCGAAAATTAATGAAACCGCATATGTCTCAATTAATTTGAAAAGTTTCCCCATCGACCCTCTCCTATACACTGAATATAGATATAGCTGAATATTATCCAAAGTAGAAATACCAACTTTGAAAACTGAATTGAGCTTTAGGAACGCCGAGGAGTGTAGGTGAAGGGGGTTGAATTCCAAAATCGCAGAAAAAGGGTAACCTATATCTATCAGGTTTGCTCAAAAATAAAAACCAACCAAACCAAACCCTAATAAAAAAAAAAAAACTTCTGTTATCCGGGCAACGTTTGTTTAGGCCATAGGGTATGGCTGGATTCAATGGGGTAGTAATAAATATTTGGGATCGCTTTAACCCGGTGTATGTATGTGCTTATATATACGGATGAACCCGGAACTGAAAAACGAAATTGTTTACTGCAGATTCCCCTTATTGACCAGCTGGAGTTTGCTGGTCAATTTTCTCGAGTATAACTTCACATCTGAATAATGCTCGTTAAATTTTTCACAATTTTCTTGATACTTGAGAATTAGAATTTATAGCCACGAAGTTCGTTTGAGGTAATCTAATGATCTTTCATCTACCTGTAACGAGCGCCGCGATCTATACAGCTTACTAACAGTTATATAGTTTGATATTAAACTCGAAACATCGCATCGCCATGCGGGGTTTCGGGTTGGGTTGGGGTGGGTTTAACTTATCAATCTACACCCCAGTCCAGGCAAAACCAGCTTCGATCCATAATTCGGAAGTTTGTTCGAGGACCCGAAGCGTATACTCGAACTCTGCACGGGCACTCTCCTCCCCGAAACTGAAATCCGGTAGGCTCTCATTTCCCAAACAGTTTCGTTGCTCCCTCAATCCTCGACCCATCTACACCCCTTTGCCTTCTGGCTTTTGGCTTCTCTCGTTTACATACACACAGTTATACGTATGTATATTTACGTACATACCTATATACATAGGACATATTATATACTATAGTTATAGACCGTATATATATATATATATACGTCTACCTCTAGGTCATATAGGGTATATATTCTCGGACAGGATTTCTGATAATGTCTGAATTATTGAATCCCTTGCGCGTCGTTAAACTGTACTTTACTCTCGTACCGCAGCTGAGGTATATTTTTGAGCTTCGTACTCCTGTTCTTTCTTTTTTTGCTCTCTCTATTTTATACACATTTTTACTTTTTCTTCTTTTTCCACTCTCTTCTTCGGCATCGGTCATTCGCTTACCCTTTTTTTTTTATTTCGGTTTTTGATATTTTTTTTGTTTCCAATTTTTTGCCACTTTTTTTGGTCGCAATTTTACACGATATACCATGTATATCATGGTGAACGAATCTGCGCAGGTGTAAATATGTATAAATATACTATAGATAAGCGTATATGACGTTGTAACAGTATACGTTCACTACGCATGTACGTAGATATGTACGTACGTACCTATACGTACATACATTTATAGTACCTACCTCTATACCTCTACCCAGTATCCATATTTGTTGAACGTATTTGCTCGGCATATATGTAGTATCGATTGACTCCGCTCGAGCCCCCATCCCCTGATCCTTTCCATCCTCATCCTCGTCCTCGTCCTCGTCCTCATCCTCGTTCCCGTTCTCCTCCCGCCCCCCATAGCGGGAGAGCCCGTGTTCGCGTAGCCGTAGCTGGTGCCTGCTTTAAACCCGGATTTCCAAACGCAATTAATGACGGAGCAGTGTTTATTCAGGGATTATTAAGTTACTGTAACGCAAGAGTCGCCCAGGCGTCGCACGGACTCGAATTAAAACTAATTTCAACCGAGTCATATCTCTCTCTCTACCTACCCTCTCTTTCTTTTTCTATAAGTCTTCTCGTTTTTTTCTTTCCTCGAATAGCAAAAGCAATCGATTTTTTTTACGGTTAAGAGACCCAAAATATTCATCAATTATGCTTCTCGATATCATTCTTTTTTTTCTTATTTTTTTGCAATCCGATTGACGACATGTTCTCGCTCATTTCATGTACAGCGATGATCATACGGTACCTACCTACATACTTAACGCACGGTATTCGCTAAGAGGTGCTTTTAATTCTCTTGTTGCTGCAGCACCGAGCCGAGGCGGTTTCTCCCGGCTGTGTGCCAAGTATTGAGTCACTCGGACGCGTGTCTGCCACGTATGTAAGTTTAGCTTTTTTTTCCCCCTGTTTCCTTTTTTCTTTCTTTTTTTTTATTTTATTTTTTTCATTCAAACTCGCAACACGCGCATTTCCTTATCGTCTAAAGCTCGCAACCTCGTGGAATTGGGTTGTATAACCTGATTTAGTGCCATGTATAGTAGCTGTAACCATTGATCGTATCAGAAAAAATCTAAAAGCTTTAATACCCAGCTATTGTAAATAATCATCTTCACTACCAAACCGACCTCAAAAATGTGGGTCAAAATGAAAAAATTTACTCTCTTATTCGTTTTACCTATTTATCTCTTTTTTTCTTCTTCTTGTTTTTTTGTCTTTCTTTCTTTCTTTCTTTTTCTTTCCTCGAAAGAAACTGAGCTTTTCGGCAATAGCTATATATATATATACAGGAGTTGTGGAGGATTTCGCGTGTCCGTTCATCGTCGTCGTCGTCGTCGTCGTCGTCGTCGTCGTCGTCGTCGTCGTCGTCGTCGTCGTCGTCGTCGTCGTCGTCGTCGTCGTCGTCGTCGTCGTCGTCGTCGTCGTCGTCGTCGTCGTCGTCGTCGTCGTCGTCGTCGTCGTCGTCGTCGTCGTCGTCGTCGTCGTCGTCGTCGTCGTCGTCGTCGTCGTCGTCGTCGTCGTCGTCGTCGTCGTCGTCGTCGTCGTCGTCGTCGTCGTCGTCGTCGTCGTCGTCGTCGTCGTCGTCGTCGTCGTCGTCGTCGTCGTCGTCGTCGTCGTCGTCGTCGTCGTCGTCGTCGTCGTCGTCGTCGTCGTCGTCGTCGTCGTCGTCGTCGTCGTCGTCGTCGTCGTCGTCGTCGTCGTCGTCGTCGTCGTCGTCGTCGTCGTCGTCGTCGTCGTCGTTGGTATGTGTAGGTATATATATCTCATCCCCTCGGCGTGCGCAGGCAATCTGAAGATTGAATATTTTTCCATGTATGAGATTTTTACTCGAGAAGAGAGTTCGTTCGTTCGTTCGTTCGTTCGTATTTTCGTACCGGTATCTATGCATGTATATATGTATCGAATATACGCGGTTCGTTGAGTGAGTGAACCCCACCTTTGAATTCGAATGACTCGACTCGACTCTACTCGACTTGACTCGCTCGCTTGCTCGCTTGCTTTGTAATATTCTATACGATGAAAATACTTTCGCGGTCGCCCTTAGCCATTTGCGATTTCGATTTCGATTCCGATTTCCTCCTTCTCTTACCCCCGTCAGCTTCTTTATACCTTCAATCTTATAATATTATGTCATTCCCCTCGTTCCATACCTATATCTATATACCACCTACTATATGCCATAACGCACAGTATCAAATATCTTCTCTCCTTCACTCGCGTATAGCTGCAGTTTCTTTTTTCTTCTTTCTCCTTGTTTTCCTTCTTTCATTTCATTTCACTTTTTTCTTACCTAATCTTTTTTCACTCATACACATATGTATCTGTATAATATACAACGTGCAAAAATGAAGCTCGAAATAACGAATGAAATACAGAAATATAACGTTACCAGCCTGTACCAACGTGTGCACCACGAAAGCTCATTATACAAGTGGCCGCCTCTCTATCCTCTTCTCTTCCCTTCCCTCCCCTTCCCTTCCCATCTCTTCTCCTCGCTTTCTTTACATCTTAGCAATAAGGTGAGGGTGAGGAGGATGCTGGTACGTTACGAACCCCCCTGTGTGTTCACGTACCGGTGTAAAGGTGAGCGGTAACCGTTACCAAGTATAAAATAAAGCTAAAGTATAAGCAACCAAGTGGGTAATACCTACCAGTTCTTCTTCTCGTATCTCGGACTCGAGGGAAGATCCTCTCTCTATTTTTCTATTTCTCTCTCCCTCTTTCTCTTTTATGTATAATACATGTGTGTGTATGTGTATATAGACCCTCTTAAATGCATCCTCTTTGCTCTTGGACGGCTCTAGACTGCAGCTATACCTCCCTATCCACCCACCTACCTTATATAGTATACGTTATATACTCCGCTTCTTAGGATTATTGAATTTCCTGTCATTTCCAGAAGAAGTGTGCTCGATTTATTTCGGCACGGATGGTCGGAGACATGAAATCGCGAGGCGGTGGCCCGAGCTGTTAGGAAGCGAAGAAATATTGCGAGACATATTATTGTGACGTATAAGTTTTTTGGTATATATTCTGCAGATACCCAAATCTACGCCTCCGTCACGAACGATTCATGATTTTTTTGTATTTCGCCTGTACATACATACTTATGCCTTATATATAGCCACCTTGCGTGATATATATTTTTTTGCGAGAAAATTTTCCATGTACACGACGATATCAAAGCGCGTCTGAGAGAAAATTTCGTTGCGAATTGAAGATAGATCGGTAGGTAAGGATTCGCGAGGATTCTATTCTGTATATATCCTTGAGAAAACAGAAGAAGACATTATTTCAGCTCTCTGTGTCTGCACTCGAAATAAAACGAAGGAAAAGGATTTCCCAATTCTTATATATAGCCTACGCGGATTTGCGGAAATCGGCGATTTCGCGATCGTCGATATCCCGTTTCGGGAACAGATGTATAAATTCTTGCGTTAATCCCTTAAAGCTACGATCGCGCTGGAGGAAACTTTAAGTCCGGAAAACAACGCGCGAGTGGTTTTCTTACGTGCAGTAAGAGAATAATAGTAAAATGGTAAAGTGGCGCGCGTGCGGTTGGCAACGAAAAGATGAAAAACAATTTTCGAGTTGGGAAAAACAATTTTTGAAACATTGCCCAACGACTGTGAGAGGATACGCTCCTGTTCGAATGGCCTCGCGGCCTCCTCGCGTATATCTAGGGGACGCAGTTTCGTTCCGTTTCGTTTCATTTCGAAGCTTGAATTCTCATAAATTTATGGACCACGCGCAGCGTTTACGAAACCGACGTAAACCGAGATGTAACAAACCGTTACCGCGTCTCCCACGTGATATATGTATACCTATGTGCACGGTACTGTTGATTTATCAGAAGGAATCTTGTCCGCGCCTTTAACACTTCCTGCAGGTACATTGACGAACGTTCAGAAATGAATGGAATGAATGAATGAAGGGTGGTACAGCAGTAGGTATTACAAAGGCTATAAATCAGAGATTTTCTGGTTTCTCGTTGGTATCATCGTATCTCTCGCATCGGGGTAGTCACCCGTTAGAAGGTGCGAGCAGTTGGTTCAGGAATCACTATAAATGGTAATGGAGAGGCTGCACTCCTCCTCCCGTTGGCATTCGAGGTAGAAAGAGTGGTGCGGCGATGGAGGAAGCCGAGGCGCAGCACCAGCACCAGCCTGGTTTGAAAATGTAATATTTCTTCGAGCTCTAGCGTAAATAATACCGCTTCACCCTTTCCTCTTCCTCTTCCTCTTCTCTTCTCTTCGCGTTTCTCTTCTCTTCTCTCCACCTCCACGATCGTCCTCATCCGCATTGTATATCTACCTACGCATCCCTTTTCCACGAGACGCGAAAATCGCTACGACCATTTCGTACCGATGCGATGGGGGTTATATATTTTGCGAACCGAGGGATAGGTACCGTTGTAAGCGAAATTATAGGCGGGAAAGCGCCCTCGCGAAAGGACCTTCAAAAGGAACAGTGGAAAAGCTGCGACAGCTAGCTAGCATTGTCAGCTGTAAATTGATAATTGGAAATCGCGTCGATTTAGAGGGAGTTTTTTGTTTTTTCAATTTCTCTGGTCATTTTGACAAAAAAAAAAAAAATTCTTTCATAGGTGGATAATGCGATCATTTTGATGAGCGATTCGAGCCAGTTACTTCTACTTCTTATCTAATCGCTTATCGCAATGAAAACAAACTGCAGCGTGCTCTACTTCGCTGGTATACGTATTCCTCTACCCATATACCTACCTACCCCTAACAAACAAACACGTTTTTGGCTAGCGTTGAAAAGTCCAGAATCACACCTGCATTATGCAACAGACCCCGCGGCTCGGGCGTACCTCCGCCATTTGCAAACTCTTCGAAGCGGTACTAAATCTCTTGGTGTCCCTCTAGCGTCTTCTTGTCTTGTTTCTGGGTTCTCAGTTCTCCTGTGGCCTGCGAATCTGGTTTTCCCTTATCTTTTTATTTGCCTTCTTTTTCTCTCCTTTATATTTCAATTTCCGCGTAGGTATATAGGTATATAACTATTTACGTTTCCTTCTTTCTGCTTATATACTACAATTTTTTACAACTTTAAATTACTTTCACACCTTATTCCATGTACTGAATTGCGAACAAGTAAACTCATTTTTTTTTTATATATTTTTAAATTAAATATCGTATTTTCGAAATGAAGGGAACCGAAAAAATGGGAAACAATTGGACGCTGGCTGCAGCTTATTGTTAGAATATACCTAGTCTATCGTGTGTGTATGTATGTATGTATGTATGTACATTATGAGTGCGTCGTTACGCAAATTAACCTTTAGCGACATGCGGAGAGAACGGATTTGGCCCAGGGCCAGTATAATATATATTTGTTTGAAACGAATCTCTCAGCTTGTCTCTCGACGTTTTTATTAACAGAAGATCGGCTAAGGATAATCCTGGCTTTGTAGCTGCGGGCGAGCTTGCGGACAATACAGATAAAAATAGGTAATTAATTAATTAATTGACAAGAACAACACAGAAACAAAAAAATAAGAAGACAAACAGACAAGCAAAAAATAAGAAGACAGGAGATATGTATGAAAATTCTGTTCAGGTAAATTTAGAAAGACGAAAAAAAGTGAAGAAAAATTAACCTCGATTTTTAATTCAACCGCGAAGAAATGAAGAAAAGGTATATTCTCCCCGCACCTAAAACAACAATTATGAAGGCTAAAGACCCCCGAAAAAAAGGAAGGCGTTTGGGAGCCGGGAGGGGGAGGCTTGTTGGTTTTAATGGACGCTGAACGTTGCGTCCTCGGTTCGCGAACTTTAATATCGCGGGGAATTGTTCGCGGTAGCGGCTTGTCCACACCTTAACTTCCGGGTGGCCGGTAATTAGTCGGAATTACGAATGACTCGCCCTCCGTGATTCCCACACACCTATATGTATACTCATTTATACATATATATGTATGTATGTATGTATGTATGTATGTACAATGGTTTGGTGGGTATACCATACCTATCTACCTGAGCTTGCCTGCCTTTAGTCCCTCGGTGATGACGCGGTTGCACCAACGAGCGAGAGTCTCGTGGGCGGAGAGGTTGAGCTTTAAGCGGCTTTCGAAGGGTGGCAAAAGGCGGGGGGTTCGAGAGAGTACGTCGTTTTCCCTCGAGCCCTGGAGAAGGTAGGTAGGTAGGTAGGTATGTATGTATGTATGTATATACCTACCTAGCAGCGGGAGAGTACTGTTTCCGTAGCAATGCTAATATTTGGCATTCGATTCGCGGGCGCAGTTCCGAGAGTCGAATAATGGCCGCCGGTATGTTTTAGGCCCGGGCTGTTAGCGATCGGTTTGTGTTTTTTTTTTATCAGCAAAAGAAGTGGTTGAATCTTTTGACGAGAAACTTTCTTCGCTATGAGTTCGAAGACTGAAAAGAAACCGTAGCCGCGATCAAGATGATGCAAATTCTTACCCTCTACGCGATATATCGCGATTCGTATTCTCTGTAAAGAACTGAAACGATTCTGTATACAAACTAAAGACCCGAAATTCTGATAGTTTTCAAATGGCATAGAGTTGGAGTTCGACCAATGATCGGTGACCGAGGTACACGTCGTCCGGTAGATTACTATAAACCGATCTAATTCAAAAATGATTAAATTCTCGATATTTTCGCTCATATAATATCGCCGTTGTTTTTCACGAGGAATAGGTTATACATGCGAGTATAAAAGAGAATATAATATGTCGGAATATATGAAAAGAAAAGGTAAAATAAAAGGGAAGGAAAAAGGAAAATGAAAATGGTATGTATCGTCTTTATTTATGAAAGGTGAAGACGCGGGGGTTTGATGATAAAAGACACCCCCTGTCTCGGCAGATCAGGGATAGTAGCTGACGTACATATACAACTTTGTGAAGAAACTGTATTACGCACAGGTATAGGTATATACGTATACATATATACTAAAGAAATGTGTATAACACGTCTACATCTACATCTACCTACTTGGTAGCAGAAGTATAACTTTTTCATTTCCGCGTCGCTTCCGTCGCGGCGGAGTGTCACGTCGCTTCGCACGGAATATCTTTTCTACGTGAGGCTCTTGAATAAACATGCGGTGGCGGCATGTATAAAAGAGCTTCTACGCTCCGTGTGCACACCCCGTGGGGGGTGGTCTACACTCTACACAGGGAGTCGCAAGGGGGGTAGGTTTCGTCGGGGGTTTGGGTGAATAAGGTGAAGGTGGATGTTCGGAGGGGTAGTTTCGAGCACGCTGCTGCCGTTACGTATATAAACGATGAAAAATGTTTCCAAGGCTACCCTGGAACAAAGACTGGTGTGATAAGGCGCGCGTACATTTAACTTAATTACCCTACCTCGGTGCCCAAGCCAGACCCGGTATACCCTGTACCGTACCAACGGGGCAACCAGCCGGCGTGGCGGCAGCCGGGTGACGGTTGTAGTTTTACTTATACGAAGAGACCCTTACGCGCTCACCCCGCTACTGCAGAGTCTCAGAGAGTCGAGAAGAATGGAGAGGAAAATAAAAAAAAACAACACAAAAAGATACAAAAAAAAACAAAAAACTAATGTATCCTGGAGGGGGACAATGCGATACGACAAAGTTAAGATCGAGATTTCGTTTCGTTTTAAATTACTTTGACACCCACCCCTGTACACACACACATCTTATTTTTTCTTCTCTATGTATATACATACTCAAAGTAGGTACTCTACTTACTCTTATCATGTATACATGTGTATAGTGTATATATACATTTATATATATGTTATATGGCATACTGTATACTTTCGTCTAAATATCTCACGCTTTGTTTCCTCCGTTATCATCCCCCTATACGTATTATAGTTAAGAGTTTGCGGATCGTTTCTACGCTAGCAAACCTCCCTTCGCTTCGTTTCTCATCACTTCACTTCTCTTCTCTTCTCTTCTCTTTCTCTTCTCTTCTACTTTGTCTCGGCAGATGGTTGGCGGCATAAAACGCAGACGGCCAAGGCCTGTATATGAAGCAAAAGTGAATTAATTAACCGCAGCAGGGATATTCCCGCGAAAATAAAGCTAATAAGAGGAAAGAACGGCTCAAGTGCTTACGGCGCTTCGCTGTAGGTATATACCTACCCAACCCACCTGTACGTGTGTGTTTGTGTACCTACTTTATTCGTACGTAGAGGAGGCACACGTATATCTGCGTAATAATAACGTACATAAGCTGGTATATATACGTATATATGTATATGCGTAAGTATAAATAGAGGGGTTTTCCGACTAGGGGTTGGGGCGGACCCAGGCCACGGGTCTACGTAGCGAACCTCTTCTCGTTAAGTATGCAGCAAATATTAGGATACTCAGGCACAGCCCTTAGGCCCCGAAAATATGGTGCGACGTTCCCTCGTACCGTATATATACCTACGTATACTCATATACTGTACAGTCGACGGAACAAGAACCAACCCATATACATACATACCCCCTGCGTATGTGGACGTATGTACAACTAAATACATCCAAATACCTACATACGAACAGTCGAGTACGTACATGCGCGGATATTTATTCAATTTATACTTTCCCTGATTCTTTTCATTTTTTTCTCGTTTCTTTTTTTTCTTTTTTACCTCAAAATCCGTCCGGAAGCAAAGAATTAGTAAATTCCCCCACCATAAAGAAAAAAAAAAAAAAACTGATTATTGCAGGGCTATAGTCGAAAACTTTCGGGTATAGTTTACGGGTCTAATGATGCGATCATCTTCCCAAACTGCCTTTTCGAAAGTCAGAGAAACCAAAAAAAAAATCAAAAAAGAAAAATGAAAATAACTGACACCAAATTACGTTGTTTCTGTTTCGCTCTTTACCTCTTTCGGATAATAACTCGTGAATAAATAACTTTGCTATACCTATACATAGGTGTAGTAAGATTTCTATATATCTATACCAAAAGCCAGCAAGCAGGCAGGCAGGCAGGCAGGCAGGCAGGCAGGCAGGCAGTCGGTAGATAGGGTAGGGCGAGATACTGCACTTTGCGATTTAGTTTCGTACTAGTCGAAAACTTTGTCCATAATTTCGCACCGGGTTAGAGTCTAGCCCCGGTAATTATTGGCAGGTAGGTATTTAACTACCGTTTCGTGTAGTTTGAAGAACCAGCGGTAGTCGTATACGTAACGCTTTGTCGTTTTAGTTCGCGGGGGGGTTTACAAGCTCTAAGGTGTAGGTGAAAGTACGTACTTTACATGTACGTATACACACATAAAACACAATACAATACATACACCCATACACGCGCGTGTACATATATTAACACACGTGAAAGTACCCGAGAGTGACTAATTCCCGAGGGAAGGATGTAAACTTTAAGTTAGTTAGCATAATAAAATATATATATATATATGTATATATGTATATGATAAAGGTATATATACCGATGTAAATACCTCATAATTATTCTCATTAGTTTGTAACAACAGCACAATTTCAAACTCTTTATGTACGTATAACATAATATATATATAATATATAATTCTACTCTAATTATCCGCGAAAATTTCATTCGCTTTGACTAGCAGTCATGCACATTAACGTTTCTAGTACTAAACCAGAATACCAAGAAGGTAGGTAGATAGGTATGCCAGCCACATGTTTGTCTCTCGGTATTATGTTGACACATAGAGATACACATAGGAACCATGGCTATAATTTATAGTCGTAATATAATATGCGCAGGATCTAGTTAAGCCATTATTAGCAATTGCGGGGGTGGGCTTTTAGGTATACCTATATACCCAGACGTACGTACGTACGTACGTATCCGTCCAGGGATGTATACCTAGATCTGACGTACGCCTAGGTGATCTTGACACAGTCTAATCACTTATTGTACCTATAATCGGTATAAAATTAATTAATCGTTTCAACGAAAGGAGAAAAAAAAAACCTCCCTCTTTAGGTAATAATTTTGCCCTTCCATTTATATACATGTATATATTTTGAATAAAATTAACCGGCGACTACGTGACGTGGCGTAAAGTTCGCGTGACTCTGGCTATGGGAAAGAGCTAATCGCTCTCCACCCTGTTATTAACTGTCGCAAAAGGACGAAATTATCGACATCACGAAGGCGACGAAGCGTTCTCTCTCATTTTCAAGTTTGATAGCTGGTTATTGCACTTTGTTGTCAGCCCTTTGTGATCGCGTATTATAATCGGAACGCAGTTTTCAGAAATTTGTAAAAGAGCTGAATTTGATATCGTGCTCGTTTTTCGTATATCTGCACGTGTAGGCAGGTAAATTCCGTCAAACCTTTCCGCTTCTTTTTCTATTTTCTTTTCTGTTTCTTAACCGTCTGAAATATACAACGATGCATTTTGTTGAATGATCGAGAGTTGTTCGTCACGCGGGATAGAGAATGAAGTATCTACTGTAAAGGTGGCCAGTTTGATTGATCGCGTTGTTCAGTGATCAATGTCTCTCTGCCATTCTCCGAGGCTCTCTTGGCCTCGCTTTATCACGCAGACTACATAATCTCTCTTTCTCTTTCCTCTCCCTCTCTCTCTCGGCCCTCCTTCTCCTCTACGTGGTAGCCACGTTCGACCGTAAATTCAAGACTGGATTATGGATTCAAGTTCGGTTTTGCACCCGGAACCTATAGCCACATTCGTCGTTTCCTGAATCCCCCCCGCTGGCGAACTTAAACTTGAATCTCTCGAAAATCTGTCTGCAGTTAACATGAGTGAATTAAAAATGCTTCGATCGGTTCGATTTTTCATAAAAACTTCGATACTGTTAGCGAATTGGCGAATTCTTACTTGCAAATTTGGGTTTTGTTTTTTTTTTCGGGTAGAAGATAAATAGCTGATGGCCCCGTTAAGGTTAAACTATTTTCTTTTCTCTTCGTTCAGTCAATATTCGGTAATTGAATTCCTCGCATTCTGTTCCATCTCTGCAAGCTCCATAATATACGTAATATATATGTATATAGATATATACATCTTATACATAGATTTACGAGCGAATTTTGATAGATTACTTTTCGGGACCCTCGAAAGCTGGGTTTACTACTAGCCGTGGGTATATGGAATCTTCAGGACTGTGCGAGCATTACACGCCTAAGTACCTACGCCCACGCATCCATACCTCTAAACGTATGTATGTATGGATGTATGTAACATGCCTAGTGCGTGGCCAAATCTGAGAAACTTTTCATTCTTTTACCTCGTATGTATGTATGAATATATGTATGTATGTACATAAGGGCGCGCACCGAGCCGGAGGGAGCTTTCACATTTTTTCTTTTTTCTTTCTCCTTTTTTCCCGTTTTTTTTCCTATTCTTTCTGTCAAAGAATTCTGGTCACGTATAGAAAAATGGGTTTTTGTGTTCGCGATTTGAGACCCCCGCGGGCAAACAATCGCGGAACGAGATTCTTTTTTTTTTTTTATCTATTTATTTTTTCTTCTATCTACTGAGAGATAAATATGAATAAACTCATCGGCAATTGAATGAAATTGTATCTAAGAGGAAAATTGCTGACGCAAAACAGAGAGAAAGAAAAATTAGAAGAAAAAAAAAAAAAAAAAATGAGCGACTTGTATCATTAGTCACTTTTCGTCGTTCCGTACTCCCGTACCGTCAACGTATCGCATCGTATCGCCGCGTGGTGAAATAAAAGCGAAATATCGATCGAGATAATAACAGGATAGCTGCGGCCCGAATAAGTTCGGTGATGGTGGCATGGCTGAGAGAGAGCAAGAAAGAAAGAAAGAGAGAGAGAGATATAGAGAAATTTTGTATACCTATATATAGCGGGTAAAATAAGCACAGAGGTGGAATCGAATCGGATTAGAAACGGCTGCTGATTTTCTATAGCCGTTCGAGCGACACGACACTCTGACTGGTCGGGGTTTTCCTCCACGGCTCAAACCTCCTTTTCCATAAGAATTTCTAAGCCGTAAGTTTTCGTAGCTTTTTGTCCCGTCTCGTCTCGTCTCGTCTCGTCTCGTCTCATCTCATCGTCGACGTACCTATAACGTACATACATACCTATATCCTACTACCCTGCAACATGCGTCACGTACGTTCACGCGTTCAACCCGCGTTTGACGTTTTCGCTGTATACTTCGCCTCGCCTTATTCCCTTATTCCCCGTTTTAGGAAAAACCGCAAATAAAATCTTCACGAAACCGGATGCTCAGCACGTATATTTTTGTCACCTATACATAAAACACGTGTGTACATACATACGTACGTACGTGTATATCCACCTACCTATATACGAATTGACTCATTGTCAGTTGAAATGTATATAGGTATTGGTATTATATGTATAGACGAAAAATTTTTCTCTGCAGCGTAGGTATAGGTATATAGTATATATAGCCCAGCTAGTTCGTAAATAACGAAAAGAGAGAGAGAGAGCTAGAGAAAAAAAAAGAAGAGAATAATTTTCCGTTGGGTCGCATCATTCGTCGACGGATCGACGAACGGACGGACGAACCGCGACCGATGAACAACCGGCGTTTCTACCGAAGCGTAAATTTTCGAACGATTCGAACGACAATGGGGAGTCCTCCCATTTTTTTTTTTTTTATTCTTTTTTTCTCTCTTCTCCCGTTTCCCTTTTCCCTCTTCCCTTTTTTTCCCCTGGTTTTCCCTTCGCGGACGCAATATCACAGTCCGAAACGTTGAAAATATATTGGAGTGTACCGTGCGGTGACACTGCACAGAGGGGTGGCAATCGCCAGCTTGACCAATTATCCCGAATGGCGGGCGCGTTCATCCGGGGAATAACGCGGAATTAAAGTCAAATTTCTGAGCCTTTTGATTCCCGCTCTCATACTCCGTATACTGCAGAGAGCGATTCCACCCTCAGCACCGAAACCACCCGTCGACGATTCCCGCAACCCGAGCTTCGCTCCCGCTCCCGTTCCCGCACTCGTATTTTATTGTATTACATATACCCACACACTCATAGGTATGTATATACCTATATATATATATACCCTAACCTAAGCTAAGCTACAACTTTGATTTTACTCTCTCTTTTTCTCTCCTCTATTTCAAGAAGGAGAGAGAGAGGGATGGGGATCCGGGAATGGGGAGGTTTTACGGGCTGCAACTCTGGAGCCTGACGAGTCTTTGCCGTTGTTTACCCTGCGTCAGCTTCTGGGCCAACCCGAACCCGAATACCCGAACTCCTAGCCCAAACTCCTTTATTCTTAGCTTTCTCATTCTCTTTCTCTCTTTATCTCGCTCTTTCGTACTCTTTGGCCGATGGCTCCCGACGACCTCGACTTTTTATCGCTGGCACATTTTCGTCAACAAGCCGATCGTAAAGTCAAACGACGTAGGAAGAGAACGAGGAAAGTTGACGGGAAAGGATCCCAAGGGCGGCCGGTAAAAGTTATTGCTAATTTCGTCCTGTAAATAACCCAGTAAACGACAAGTAGTTCCTCCTGAGGAGAGACACGACCCAAGATCGATTTACATTTTACTCTTACAACTCTCAACCTTCCACAGCCCCCCCTACACGATTCGATATCACAATCCAACCGATATATCTATTTTTCATATTATAAGGTATATTAACTAAACAATGGACAAAATTGTCAATTTATACATACACCCACGGCACAGCCACATACGCATACATTATACTGCAACCCCTTTTCCTTTCTCGGTGGTGATACTTCGTCGACTAGCAGCAGCTACGTTCAAAAAGCCATTACGAAAATGACCATTAAAATAAATGACTCTCGTCACACTACTCCGGGCTGGTATCCACTCTGTCAATGATTGTGGGTATAGGTATAGCTGCGGTACGTACGTACGTATGTATGTATGTATGTATGTATGTATATACATATATACACTGCGCATTATAGCTATTCGCGTAGCTGAGCTGAGCCGGAAATAGTGAAGAGTATAACAAATCGATTTTGGGTAAACAGCGCGAGTGTTCTATGTTACGAGGTTGGTTCTGACGCACCTGTGTCACCAAGGACTAAAAATATCGGGGGCACATATGAATACGAAGATATAGGGAAAAACAAAAATAAATAAAATAAATAAATAAATGAATGAATGAGGTACCTGCTTTGGCGAGCGAGAGTAGAATAATCACATCAACGATAGACGTATCGATGTAACAGAACTCGAGGAGTTGAAGGTAGTTATTCTATAATTTCATGTATTTAAATGATGATATTTGATGTGGAGGAAATGGGGCTCAAAAAAAGACAAAAACCGTAAAAAAAATGAAATAATAAAATAATGAGAAAATAAAAAACTGCAAATTGCACGCTGTATAGAAATCTGATGGAAGCCAATTAGCGAAATGGAACAGCTATGTTGAGGACCCTATATTACCGCACCACGTTATACGAATTAGTAATTATAGAAAGTTTTCGAGGGAATGGAACGAAAAAAATTTTTGTATGTGCTTCAAACCGTATAGTATATACATATATGTATATAGAAAAACTATGTATAATCGTAGAACGAATTTCACGAATATTTATAACCTCTCTGTTATATCGATATGATATTTGATTTTTAATGCTTGAATAAATTCACACGCCTCAACCGGCGCGGTGCACCGTAATATATCGTATATAGGTATATACAAATTTCACCCGGAATTTAGCGGGGGCTGATCTTTTGCCAAAATTTCCAATCCATCGGAAAACACATAACGTAGGTAAGTATATAGGTATATGAGTAATTTTTGAGGAAAAAAAAAATTGCGAAAACAATCTCCGCGATTCTGATTCACCACACGTACCATACATACCTATATCTTATTATATTATGGACAGAAACATATTTTGCCGCTTATCAGTTTTCCCGAAAAAGAAAGAAAAAAAAAAAAAAACAAAAAACAAAAACTACAGGATCCCCCCGAAAGAGAAAGAAAAAAAAAAAAAGATAAAAGTATCCATCGAATCAACCATTTACCGAAAAAAAAGGAAAAGCAAAGAAAAAAATGTGCAAGATTTGGTTGATAAAGGCGGAAAGTAGGTCGCGCGTTTGTGATCAGGGACCGGCAGGGTTTTAGGGTGAAATGGTGCCGCGGAGGGTCCTGAAAGGGAAGTCGAAGGGGGAGGATGAGGATGAGGATGAGGATGAGGATGAGCCTGCAAGAGGCAGCACTAGGGCTAAGAAACTCCCTCGAGAGATCGGCGTGGAACCGAGAAGGAAATAGGAAAGGGAGAAGGAATAGTAATAGAACGATGGGAATGAGGATGAGAACGCGGAGTGGAAGGACCAGAGCCACAAATTTAAAGCAACTGAACGAACAACATCAATAACCAATACGGCCCCCCGTATAACGATCAATAAATACCGATCTTACCAATTATAACGATCGAAAAATAGACCCCCCTTGCGTTTATCCATTCATCAATCCCGCGTTTCCCCTCTTAGACACGTCGATTTTAACCGAGCATCGTTTTTTTTTCTCCTCTGATTTCAGGGTCCGGTCGGGGAGGTGGGTGGCGTGAGATTGCCTTTGCAATCTCTGCATGGGTATGGTTCCTTGTTCATGTACTCGGCCTCCATGAGTCCTGGGGGAGCCGGTGGGGGCGCCGGAAACGGGGGCGGTGGTGAGGTGACGCTTCGGCTTCGGGAGCCAGAGGACATCCCTGAAGAGGTGCTAGCGCGCCTCGAGGACACCGCTACCTTGTCGATATCCTTGCAGGGTGATACCGTGCTGAGATTGGGTGGCGCTGGTACAGGTAAGAGGAGTGAAGGGATCCCATATTTTTTCATCTCAAGACGTTTTTAGTCCTCTCCGAAGATCCTCTCCCATCAATATTCGAGTTATTTATGATAATTCGAAGGTATATATTTTTTTTTCTGTTTCTTCTTTCGGAAAGTTTTACCGAGAGATCGCACTGCAGGCTTGCGAAAACCGTGTAAATATTGGGATCGGATTTCTTACGCGCACTGCGTAATTACGGCAATTACGCAACTTGGCCAATGTAAATTTGCCAGCCCGTTGACTCGGCGTTTGAATTTATCGCTATGGAGATCCGCCTCCTCTCTCTCTACTCTCTCTCTTTCTCTCTCATCTGCTCACCCTCTCGTATTTAAGGATAATAATTAATTTTCATACTTCGGAACGCAGGATTAACAGATTAAACGTGATTCATTTCCCGAGAACTTAATGCGTATCGCCTAGCTACTCTACTTCATACTTTTATGATTCTCATCTCTCTCTCTGCTATTTGCAACTTGAGCGCGTTTTCAAAATATCAAAAACTGTGTATGATAAAACTGGTTCGTTCCAAACTTCTGATTAAAAAAAAAATATATATATACACACGCAGTTAACTAATCGCTGTATAACTTCACTATATGCGTCTTCGTCCTCGTACGTTCGTTCTATACCGTAACAAAACGCGAGACTAGCTGCCTCCCGAAAGATTTATTGCATAGTGGAACTGGCTACGTCGGTTTTAGGCCCTCGAGTTTCGCGGGTATGGCGGAAAGCGGGGATACAGAGGGGAGAAACCAGCGATTGATTAGGAGGGTAGTTTGTACGTGAGAAATGTGGTCGCGCCCCCGCAACCGTTACAAGGTTTACATACAC
This sequence comes from Macrophya alboannulata, assembly GCA_949628255.1. Taxonomy (NCBI): domain Eukaryota; kingdom Metazoa; phylum Arthropoda; class Insecta; order Hymenoptera; family Tenthredinidae; genus Macrophya; species Macrophya alboannulata. The sequence continues at coordinate 36,923,063 of OX451208.1, read as the reverse complement.
TCGGTGATCTATCTATATACATATTATACCTACACGTGTATATATCGTGTGCGTGAGGAGTAATAATATTTCATTTGACATAGACTCTCTCTTTCTCTCTCTCCTCCTCTTTTCGTAATTCTCTCTAATTGTCCGAAAATCACGCGCGTGTAAATAAATGTTGAATTTCTCAAATCCAAAATACGATTCGTACATAGCTACGCGAGCTATGGTATGTATTATACGTATGTATAACCCTAGATCGTACATACCTAGATACCTAGATACCCGCAGGCAACGGGTGGCAGATTTTCACCCCCGTGGTAGCCATTATCCTTCTGTCACGTATTTGAGACTTGGTTAAAGGACACGTACGCCGAAGCAGCGGGGCTGGCAAACGCCCCAGAACTTGGGGCCAACGCGTAACACCCACCCATACCAAAACCAGGGAATAACCATGGTATGGGAACACGAACTGGGAGGAACGTCGGCGTTACCCGCCTCGGGGCGGGAATCGTGCCCTCAGAGATTTTACTCGGAGGTGAATTGATCCCGGGGTTCGTTAGGGCCATTCAGGAGAAAAAAATAAATAAAAAAGAAAGAACCAACTCCCCCCCCCCCAAAAAAAAAAAAAAAAGAAAATTTCCGTTTCCATCGTAGTGGCGGTTAAAGTTTGAAGGATTTGTCTTTTTGGAAAGCTTCATCCAACGGAGTATCTATATCGAGGAAGTTTGTCATGGCTTATTTAGTCGTAAATCTATAACCACCATCACCGCCACCACCATCATCCCCCCGGCGCTTTGTTTCCACGTTGGAATTTGTACGGCGTGGTGAACCGCGTCCGGGCTGTCGTCGGCAGTGGGTACACGACAGGACCTCGACTCGACTAGAGGGGCAACGGGGCTTGAATTCATAATATCGAGTTCCACAGGGCGAACCAAGGCGTCTGGCAAAATTATTGTGATACTACCGCAGCCAGGAAACTACCGCAAACGAAACTAGGTGAATTATGAACGCCGTTTGACTTCGTGCCAGCTGCACCCCTGCTGACCGAATCCTACGCGACCGGTGACTGTTCCTGGGTATAAATTCCCCGAGCGATACGTGTAACCCGTCTCTCCATTCTCTTCTTCTTCTTCTTCTTCTTCTTCTTCTGTTTTTTGTTTTTCTTTTTTGCGAGAGATAGAGAGAGAGAGAGAGAGAGAGAAATCCATTTTCATGTTATCAAGTTTCACAAAATAATGCACGTATACGTTTAGAAGGTGTAATTGCAGCGTCCTCAAGATTCGTTATCTCAGAGCCTGCAGGGAGTGGGACACCTCGTTTGTCAAGTCTTTGAAATAATTCGAGCCAAGTTCTTGGGTGGTAGAAATTCCAGAGATTCGGAGATAAATAGCTTGACAAGGAGGAAGTTCAGAGTCCCGGGACGATAAATAACATTAATTTACAATTAAAACAACAAACCCCAGAGCTGCCGGGGCTCCTGTTTCGCTTTGTTTCCGAGTTCGGTTCGACTGGAGAGGTAAGCCGATTTGCGTCGCCCCCTCATGGTACTTGCAAAATTGCGAAATCCCTTCAGAACGTGAAAAGCGCGGTGTTAAAAATAAAATAAAAAATATATAGATAAAAAATAAAACGAAGAAAAATATGCTTTTGCACTTTATTGTTGAAACAAAGTGACGCCGTACCTACGCTATTACGGACTCGAATACTACATCTACAACTGAGACGGCCCAGAGGTGTTTTAGCGAAAGGGTCGTGGTGGGTAGGTGTATAAAGCGCAAAAACGCGAGTAAGGGAGAAGAATGAGAACCTGGAGGGGCGTCGAGAGATAAATACCAACGGAAGAGCTCCTCGAATAAGACTCTCGTAACACTGTTTGTGAAAATGACGAAAAACTTGAAAAGAGAGCGAACCGGCGACTGGGGTACTCTGATAGTGTCGAGGGCTCTTAATTCCGGGAGAAGAGGAATAAGAAAAAGAAGAAGAAGAAGAAGAAGAAGAAGAAGAGGAGGTATTCCGGTGCGAGCTGGTTGACTTGAGCGTAACTTCCGTTAACCCTCGCATTATCGTATTATGCATTACTCTGCAGAAGGAATTTATACCATTTCTTAGTTTTATCTTTCTTTCTTTTTGCCGAAATTGTGAAATCCGATCGACACACTTTGCTCTCCTCGCTGCAGGGGTCCGGATTTTCGGAAGTGACGTACGTACCTCTTCTCTTTAAATCCTGATCTTGATCCTGATCTTCATCCTTATCCCTGATCTTGATCCTAACAAAATCCCCTGAATCAATCTTCGTAGTACTGCATTCACGAGTACAAACTGTGCCGGTTCCGGCTCGGGGGTATTATCGCCGGCAACCTGGAGCCAATATCGTGGTAAGCCCCCAGCAAATATGTACCAAGTATCTACACCTCCGCAAGGTGCGGTGACCTGCCTCCGCAGCAACCAATCCCCTCCGCCATTTCCCCCTCATACTCTTACGTTTTACCTATTCGCGGGGTACCAGCCGTTTCACACATATGCCGAGGGTAACCGGGAGCTTGTTACTCCGGGCTCCTGGGGGAACGCGCTTGGTAAACACCAGGGGATACCCGAGTTTGTTATACAAAACCACGGAAAACAGGTCTTGTTATGCGATCGCTGGTACGCCTGCACGCGTGTCTTTGGTAGTTGGTAGGTATACCTTCGGGTATGAAATAAATAACACTGTGAAGAACGCAGTCGATGGTAGTCACGTCCAGAACTGAGTATAGTTTCCTCTTCTCTATCCTCCAATTTTTTTTTTTTTTTTCACATTCCATTCCGATGCCGATTTCAGACCAAGGAAATGGCTCGTCATTCATTAGTCTCTCATGCACTCGTGCTGTGCGGCACGGTTTGCACAGGAATCCACCCTGTTCAAGAAACTAATTTAATTACCGTCCCATTCCTGCCCATCTACCTATCCTGCACTCGGTACGCGAATGCCTACTTTGTAACTGCTCACCACGAACGTCGTATGCAGTTATTTCGACGATCCCTTGTAGACCTTGGCTAATTTCTGGTGGGACGTTACGTTAGCAGTAACCCCGCAAGCGTTTATACTTGCATCTCACGAATAATCGTCTGATTAGCCATTCACCGAGATTACACCGAGCATATACGACCCGCTATCACAATTATCCACTATTTGTATTAAAGGGAGTATGAAATCGGGCGTTTTCACCTCTTCACTTATGTCGTTGAAGTTCAAGTGGAGTAAATTATTCTTCCGGTATGTGAATTTGGGTCTCTGTCAACTCGAACCTTATTTTTTATTTTTTTTTTTATTATAGCGGTTAAGTACGATACGTCTTACGTAGGGAGAATTTGATCGGGACGTATTCACCCGGCCACTTCGTAGCATAGATCAGAGCCTCGACCAATCAGGAGAATTCCTCGTTCACGGATCTCGGAGCTTATCGAAGCTGGGGTAGAAACGAGAGAGACTGGTAGTACGCTCGTTTAAATGTACGAGACACCGCGCCTCTTATCGCATTATGGTAAATACGGGTTATACCCTATTCCGTTGTGGAAGGAGTGTGCAGGCTGATTGCAAATTGACTGGAAGCTACCTCTAAATAATACAAAGCGGGAGACCCTTTTTACCTTTTCCGTTTTCTTCCCTTTTACCCTTTTCTTTGATTATATAGTTCCGAAATTCCTAGATTAAGGAAAGAGAGAGGCGGAAAAAAGGAAAAAAATCACCGAATATCTGGACATGGTAAAGGATATTCGCAATTGGTCTTCAATTGGCCGATTATAGATCGTCTAACCGTACTTAATTGCGGGACATTAATTATGATCGCGTAATTATTGATCGGGGCATTAATTAATGTCTGTCCTGAAATGATTAGATTATCTTTGTTCGCTGGCAGGGGGGTACAACCACCACTCTGGATAGTAGGGGCTTATGCCCACAATAGCTGGGCGTAACTCGCGGTGGGGTCTAAAATTAATTTGCAAAGTTCAACACAGATTTACTTGGAGTAAACCAGCAGCCAGGACAGGACAGGACAGTACAGTACAGTATACAGTACACCGAAGTAGAGTACAGGACTACGTTCCATCTCCTAAAATATAAATTATAACTAGTTATGCAACTTGACGTCTAGGGTAAAGTGGCTTTTCCTTTTATAAACGCTGCAGCTCGTATGTATTTATATGTATAACCGAATATTGTGTCCATATTTAAGTTGGTAAGAAGATAGCGGGTGGTTACGGGAGGCGAATATACCCTGGCGACACCGTCCACGTACATCGTGCAGGGTAAAATTTTAATCTCTTTAGTTCGTGCCGAGGAGTTGCGGGACTAATAAAAAGTTGATATTCGTTTGGACGCGGCAATTCGGCCCGAGTGGTGGAAGTCACAAGAGTTTTCAACGGAGGGTTTGGGGGTTCGGGGTTCGGTGGTTGTGGGGCACAGCTCCTGAATCTGAACTTTTCCGCGTGTGGCTAAAGGCGGGGACGCCGGTACGCCAGGGATACTGGGTCGAGATAATGTCTCGAGCTTATGCCACACGCGGGTTGCGGGTTGCGGGTTACTGGTTACTGGTTACTGGTGGGTGCGCGTCGACCGGGAAATACCCAGTCTCCAAAACCATCGCCACGGTTCCTCCGCTACCGACCGCTACCGTCCTAAAACCGGCTCAACGCACTTGCGCGCTATGGGATAAGTTTTGTGATAACATTTCAGCACCAGCCCAGATAACGAAGACTCTTAATGTAATATGCATACCGTGCCTATCCTCCGCAGCTGTGCTCCAAGGGAAAGTGCTCCAAATACAAATTCAATCTCGTCTCCCTCCACCAGTAAATAATATGTCATCTACATACGTTCCCGCTCTCTCTCCCCACCTTCACTTTTCTTCATTTTTCTACTTCTTTTTCATCAATATTACCCACCATTCATATCGTTAGAAATATCGCATAAACGTATGAACTGCAACAGGTGTAAAGTTAAATCGGAGCTGGAAACGCTTCGTGAAATATGTTCGGAATAGAGACAAAATAATTCTATAGACACGTTGTGTGAAGAGTGTCAGGGTGTTGGTAAGAAAACTCGTAGATGAAATTGGGGCCGAATTCTTCGTCAGCTAGATCTGAAGAACGAGGAGTAAGAGAAAGAGGAATTGCGATAGAGATGGAGCAAAGAGTTTCAGGATAGTACGTGACAGGGCAGGACAGGGCAGTAAAGCAAACGATATTTGCGACAGGATCGATAGCAATTTAGCCACCCTTTGGTATTCTATCGTCGACTGCGCACCGCTCTTATACCTTAGCCGAAGCGGCGCGGCGGGTAGGTACTGCCTAGTCAGAACAGAACTCATCCATATACATCGGGAAAATTAATAACCGGGGTTCGTCGTTCGCGTAGAACGTTGGACGGGCGCTGAATAAACTTAATACTTCGTCCTTCCTGTGATCCTCCTGCTCCACCACCATTACGCTTCACCGTCTGCGGTATGTATAAGGTATACATATATCACGGCCACCAGCTGTATATACCTACCTACCTACCTACCTACCTCGACGAAGAAGTGCCCTCTCACTACGCCCGCTTTCTCATCCGCGCCTTTCTAATGAATTTCGAAAACTTTTCCGATATTAGATAGAAGATTGTTAACTATCGTTATATGTGTATAAACTATGGGTCCTCGCGACAGCAATTTTTTTCATACCATTAACTAATAACTCCTCGAAATTAACGAACGAACTTTTAACACTACTCCGATATACCCCGCGGCTATACTATGCCCGATCGTTTATTTATTCAATTATTCATCACTCGAGTTTATTTAACGATCCACTAATTATCATCTATCTTGCACTGTACCCAGGAGTTGAACAATTATTATATTTTTTTTTTCTTCTTCGCCACCCGTAACGACGACGATTATAAATTATCTGTCTCAATTGCTACGTACAAGAACCGCGCATAGAAGTGTAACAAAGCGTAGTACAAGCTGTGGGCCTAGCTAGCTCTGCTGTACATACGTACCTACAGTTATGTATATCGCCAAGGGGTAAAAATATACCTATTCGACGGCTGATTTTCTCGGCTGACTTCTCTCTCCGCACTAATTAGCCACGGTTGATGTCCGTCCGAGCAATTAATCGACCGAAAATTCGTAGGGTGGTAAATGGCCCGTCAATACTCTACAGCCTACCTACGTGAACATGTAAATTCGAGGAAGGTTTATACTAGGTATGTAGGGTAGTATAGAGATAGGTACGTATCTACCTACCTACCTCCCTGTACTACCTACTGGTCGTAAAATCTATATAGAGCCGCGGCGCAGCCCGCGCGCAGCAGTAAATTCAAATCTATGATGTAGAATATTAAGCTAATCTTCTGCAAAGTTGACACCTGCAGACAATTTTGAGTGACGTAATTGGCGTCCAGCTCGTCCGCCGGTTCCTTGTTACTTCGGTTTAGCTTGGTCACGGGGAACGATACCCCTCTACCATCCGCGTCCTTGTCCGAGGGAAATTAGCCCAAACTCTGGTCAACCTTGTGTCTGTAGGTGGTATTGTACCCGGTATTATGTATCCTGGTTGTATGGGTACGTGTAATATAACTATACAAGCCCCACTAGTGCCTATATATCCGAACCAGTTCAATTTGTTGCGCTTGTGCGAATCGGGTTGCGGTTTCAATGCCTTGTGCTCTAATTCCCTGGGTTACTATACCTGTTTGTAATTATAACGCCAGCTAGCCCATAAATTTTCCAGCGTTTGAAAACAATTGTTATTTCTCGTGCCGATGGGGAACCCTTTCGTACGTATCGGGGATGGTAAAATATTTCCAAAAAATATGTGTGCTTCGGGGTATGTAATTTTTTCTTTTTTTTCTTTCTTTCTTGTGGCTAAATTCTGGAAGCAATTTGCGGAATTGAATCACCGACGATATATGTACACTGGAGCCGTTAGCTCATTGTCGGTCTGGTACTCAGTACTCGTTTCACATCCCTGATGTCTGACAATGAACTAGATAGTACAGTACGGCTCGTACAATACGATGTAATTTATTAGACTTGGGAACAAGGGCGTTACGGCAATCGACCTTTATCGATTATCTGCCCAGTCTTCCCGCCATTCAGTATGCCCCATTGATCACTCGTTCCCACGATTCGCTAACGGACGAAGAACAAGTCAAACGCGATAGCCGAAACCTCTGCTGTTCTCGCAGTACATCAGTCGAGGTACATACATACGTATGTAGCTACGTAGCTTCTATACAGGGTGAAGTTACTCCCCGAAGTACATGCAAGCGCCACGTGGCTATAGGCACGTACATACATACATACATACGAAACCCTAAATTGTACACACGCACGAACGTTGCAGACTAATATATACGCAGATAAATGTATGCATCGGTACGTATGTATGTATGTTGATCCCGTGCAACACTATCCCCTTGGATGAGGCACCGGCGATGACGATGGCGATGGCTATGGCGGTGGCGGTGGCTTTGACGGTCCCGCAGGATTATTTACATATTTAACTAGACTAACACAGAACCATATATCGGTGGCGTGTAGTACCCGTTAGCGAAGGCACGACCAAAACCCTGGTGCAGGATAATCTGGGATATATTAATTCATACGAGAGGCACGCGAATTAACATACACCGAATACGACGCCTGCATATTGCACCATTCCGGTATCGCGATAGAGAGCTGTCTGAACCGTGACTCTTCGCTCGTGGCTTTTCGCCTAAATTCCTGAAGGGGTCGAGTCTGGTAGAAAAATACTTCGAAAACTCCAGATAATCGAAAACTTGTTATATTCTCGATCTAGATATCACGCTTACCTTTTATACTTTCGCATGATAAGATTTTCGCGCGGGGTGTACTCGCGTCTATATTGGATTTTCATTGTTTAGTCTGGTCGAACTGGCTCGACGGTTGAAAATAGTCCCGAACAGGTATATAGGTGAGCTTAGAATTAGAAATTGTATCGAGGGTAGTGGCATCGAGTGCGATTTAGCGGAGCCAGTGAGCCGATGGAACTTTGTTCATGGATTTCGGTCAGAAGGATGGAGAAAAGCGGATACCCGGGTTGACGACGCTGCCTGGGCATATCTTTACTTGTCGGACCCTTGTTAGCGCGTTTCAATGGTCTTTGTGCCCGGGGAAAAGCCGCGTTGTTCATACTCGAATAGCCGAATAAACACGGACCATTGATAAGAAAGGATCAGGTCGATGGTATAAACCCCTATTTTTTTTATTCTTTTTTTTTTTATCTTTTTTGTTTTCATCATTTTCCCATCTCTCCTCGGCCACACAGATAGCAGCATGATCCGATAACGGGAACTACATTAGTTTTCATAAAGATAAAACCACCCACGAGATTCTCGAGGTTAATTCTACCCGCTCGGAGCACGTCGCGGTGATGATAATCCATCCTGTTCCTTTGATCGCGTCAATGTCCCACGCTTTGAAAATATCCCTTCGAAGTGATTTCGATGGTAAAATTCTCTATCTACGCAACTGAGTGACAGGTAGCAGCGGGTGGTTAGCTAAACAAAGCAGTTTTGTAATTACGAGATTCTAAGTACAGCTTAATTACCTCGCTCAGTTGGGTGGGTTAGGTATATGAAACCCACTTGACTCAAGACTCGTTCTCGAGGCTCACGGGGTAATAAGTTAAGTCCAAAGTCGAAAGACCAAAGACCAAAGGCCTAAGAGCGCGTGCCTCTCTTGTGTTTCAGGAAACGGAAGCCTGGAGCTGTTTGACAGCGAAAGCGGACCGGATCTCACGCTGTCACCCCAAACCTTTACGTCGACGGCAGAGGCATTTATCAACGATAACAGCGACAGCCTTGGAGTTCCGGGAGACAACGACGCTGGTAAGTTGATCTTCTTGAAGCCAAATTTTTACCCGCTTTTATAAAACGAACATTTCTCTCCGCGTTCATTAATCTGATACGCTGAACGCGAGTTGACTGAAAATATCGAAAGAAAAGAAATTGCAAAAAAGAAACACTGCAATGTCCACACAGTCAAATGACAAGCGGAGTGAAAAAAAAAAGAAAGAAAAGAAAAAAAAAAAAAAACTAGGTACACATATCCTGCAATGTACGAAAAAGTAACCGAGAAACTCGTGTTTCATTAACGCTAACGAACTACGCACCAGCGTACAACCAGCCACCGCAAATACGCTGGGAATTCCCCGTATATGCAGAAATACTACTCATTCCGCCCCGCTTGCATCCCTCTCTCATACCTACTTTTCCAAAATGCGTGAACATGTACGTGTTACGTATTCATACAACACATTCACACGCAGACTGGCTATGTTTTCCCTCGGGGGTAACACATGTTGGCCGGTGTGCGAGCCAAGCGTGGCGGTCGCCATCCGAGATCTACTGTAGGTATGTATGTATGTACACTAGTGGGCATACCAACTACTTCTTGCCAGGTTCAGAATTGTTTCGCGATTCATCGCCCCTGCTGGTCCAACGGGCCACCCTTATGCTGGCCTCGCGCGAGTGGGCGGGTGGGCTCGTCGGCTGACTGAATTTATTGGAGCTCGTAGCGAGATACCAGCTTTTGCCACCGAGCCTGGTAAACTCTTGACGGACCAGCCGAGACCCAGACCCCTAGGGAGTTGCTTAAAACTTGACTGAAAGTCCCGAACCCTACCCCCTTGTCTCACGTCGTCAGGAAACTATGAGCTTTATGGCTGACGGTCAAACGATCGAATGGCCGGAATCCTTACCCACTGTGCACACAGGGTGATCCAGAAACACGCGATTTTCGTTTCTACAGTACAATTCACGGAAGATCTGTTCGTGATAGTGTCTATAAATTATTTATCCAACGTCATACCATCTCCCGGTGGTGGAAAAATGAATACGGCACAACTTCATCCCCGGTAATAATTTCAATCTGTAGCTTCATAAGGTATGGTACACGCATTCTTGTCTCGTCGTATACCTATAACAAAGCTGGTACAAAAGCTCGTTGGATCTCGTTCACCTGGCAAGAAATGAAGTAAAGGTAGAAAAATAGAGCTAAAGTAAAGAGGCGGGTGTGGGGTAAGAGGGAATGAGAGAGAGAGAGCGAGAGAGAGAGAGAGAATGAGAGGGTTTCGCCAGTCTTGGAAAAGGGATATTGCATTCTTGAGTCGAAGCAATTACCGGGAGCGCGAGGTATCGCTCGTCCTCCGCTCCGTACTCAGCTACGCCGTTGGCCTCCAACCTGCCTGCCCTGTTACACTTACACTTACACTCACACTTACAGTACACAGAGTCTGGGCTAAAGCTCTGGTATATAAGCGAGAGAGAACGGCTCGTTGTAGGTACTAGGCATCGTTGAGATGGAGTAGGACGGGGAGCACGATGCCTAGGAGAAACGCCGTTCTAAAACTCCCGCCTCTCTAGCCCGATCCTCCTTAACCTCTGAGCTTCGGATGGCCCGAGACTCTTACCTCAGTCTTGAGCTAGACGTAATACGGCAGCCGCGCCTCACTCGCATTACCACTTTGCCACTTTTCTACTTCACACTTCATCGCACTCCTCCTCACTATATACCACTACCTTTGAGCTTTTGGATTTGTTTCTTCTCTCATCATCACATTCCCTCGTTTTATTTCTTCCTTTTACCTTTTACCTTTTCCCTTTCCTTTTCCTTTCCTTTCCTTCCCTTTCCTCTCCTCTTTTCGTACGTTGCAAGCTCACTGGCGGCCGGCTAACTGCCTCTAACCATGTTAACTCTATCCTCTGCATGCTCTAGCCGCATTAGAATTACGACCATCGTTCCGCACGGATACAGAACGTGCACGAACATCTCCACCTTGTTAGATCTGCGGAATGAAGGTTCATTATTTTAATATTCTTCTCCGCGCTCTTCATGTTCATAGTTTTCAGGATTTCCTTTTTTTTTTTTTCTTTCTTTTTTTTGTTGTTCTTGTTATTTTTCGGTTTTCAACCAATCCAAAGGCTGTTGGCGGTGCTGTTGTTGTTGATGGTCGGTTTAAGGGTTATTAACTTCCCTAATTTCTCGCAAAATCCATAAAGCTTCGCCTCTCATTGTACGTAAACAGTGCGGAATGCTCGTGGGAGGATAACGGAGGGAACGAGGAGCCATGAGCGGAAGAGAACCAACCAGCTCGGGTAAGCGAACTGGTGGCGGTCAGGGGACGAGAGAGGACGATGGTACAACCTCGTTGGCTCTAATGCGGGCTATTCAGCTCCCACAATGCACTAGTAATACGATTTCATCCCTCCTATTTCTACTACTACTACTACTACTACTACTACTACTCGTACTACCGCCACTACTGCTACTACTACTACTATCCCGCCAAATCCTCATCCTTTCTATCACACTGATGCAAGCAAACACTGCCGCTAGCACACCACATGCTAGCCTGGCGTGCACACCTATGTACATTAATACTGTCTATTCCTCCGAGGTCTCTCGTGGGGATCTCTTCGAAGAGAGGGCTTCGCGTCGTTTCGCTTGGTCTATCTTATTCTCTACGATTCGGTTGATGTATTTTGGCTTTGAAACCGACCGAGAGAAACTTGAGGCCAGTGCTTGCAGCGCTGGTCAGAGCGGATAGAGGAGTTTTGTTTCGAAATAGAAATGTTAAGAAAAAAAAAAAAAAAAATGAGGGAGTAAAAGAAATGAAAGGAGAAAGGGAGAGAAAAAAAAAAAACTAACGCGTCTCAATTATTTTTCCACGCCGGATGTAAGGTAGTGGAAGGTGAAAGGTTGAAGGGTAAGGATTTCGATGAACTGGTGAATTTATCCAACGGTCCTACAACGGTTTACCCATGCGTGAAATTCTGCTTGAAATACGGACCAAACCCCACCCTGTGTACACTACGATTCCCTGACTGGTGATATATTATACCTTCTTCTGGATTACTTTAGAAAAAAAAAAAAACGAAAAAATCGCGGAGAAAAAATTTTTTTCTCTCTTTTTTTTTTGTCTGCTTTTTTCCTTTCTTCCATTTTTTTTTCTTCTTACCGTCGGGGTTCGTGGAGGTGAGACCTCGAATTCACCGTGTCGATTTGTCATCCTGAGAAAGCGGGACGATCAGTACTTGATCGTTGTTGAAAAATAGTGGGCGATTTCGTTTCCTTATAGTAGAAAAAAAAGTAGAAAAAGAAAAAAAAAAATTGAAAAAAGCAAAGTGGAAACGATTTTAATTGTATAAGTGTATCTTTCTATATTTTTTTTTTGAAAAAATAGAAACCTTCTTGATCCATGTTTTCCAAAAAACAGAAAGAAAAAAAAAACGTACTCGTCTGTTCGCGGAAACGCGACGTTATCCACTTTTATATAAATGAAAAGCTTTTATCTCGGCTGCAGGAAGGCTTTGACGACGATTATTTTCGTAATATAAAGTAAAGAAAAAAAATATCCGGAATTCAAAGCCGAATGGGGGGGTTGCATTCGCGTACCTACCAACCTACCTAGCTACCTAGCTACCTACCGAAACCACCCTCGGTAAATTCAACTCGTAGTTAATGACTCCGGAAAAGCATTCGATCACCGCAATCGGTGCTCACAAACGCGGAAACTCCATGGCGCGGCGGTCAAAATTGAATCCTCAACGGCGTACTTTCCGAGTATTTCAATCGTTCTCGCAAACGTTTTTTATTTTTTTATTTTTTTTTATTTTTTTATTCCCTCTCCTTCTTTTTTTACTTTGCGTTTTTTCTCTCTCTCTCTCTCTCTCTGCCGGAAACCCCGAGGGGAGTGGAAACCGGAAAATAAAAGGTCCAAGTATCGTTAGTCTCGCGCTGATTCGAAATCGCGTACTTCGTGGAGGGTGGTTGGATAATTAATAGCCGTTTCCGGAAACCTCCAAGTCCGGAAAGAAACGGCGAGTCGAACGAAGAAACGATAAATAAAAGAGTATATATATATATTAATAAAAAAGACAAGAAAAGAGACGAGTGTACAAAGAAATACGTTATCAGTCGTCTTCAGATCGATACCATTCGTATCAGCTAATCAAAGGTTATTAAAAGTGTCAGTCAGGGTCCCCCCTCGGGTCAGACACCAATTCAGTCGTCGTAATATCGACTACCAACGAATAAAGATGAAAGGCTGTAGAACCGGAAGCGGAAGAGACGCGAGCGGAAGACTAAAGAAAATGAATATGGATATAAATAGTTCGTAAAGGGAGAGAAAGGCGCAGAAAGGGAATCTTTTTTTCGAAGGGAAAGGGCGATCTTTTTACAGTGAAAAAATAAAATAAAAATAAAATATATATCTATAAGCTGGCTGTCTTCTTCAGATACACATATCGCGTGGGAGAGAGAATTTGAGATTCTCGTACGACAGCCAATTTTCAAATCCCTCTTGAACAGAAAATATCGAGGCCAACGACTCTGGTGACAAATAAAAGAGAAAATAAAAAATAAAATAACGCTCTTAATTTTGACGACGAAAACTCTGCGCGAGTGGTGTGATAAATTATACGATTTTAGACGACATCGTACTTGCCAAGTTCCTAAACATTTCTTAGATCAACCGATATCAACTTCCTCGTGGTTTTGTTTTTCTCTACAGTCCCGAAAATTTCGTTGTATTAATCGGCTTTGAAAAAAATTAGCAAGGACAATCTGAAAAACCTTGCATATAATTGATGGCCTGTTTTGTTTTCTCTGAAATCTAACAAGTCCCTCGAATATACACGAGTTAACATAAAATCGAAGTAAATGATTAAATGAAAAAGTCAAATAATGATAATAATAATAGTAATAGTTCGAAATACAAGTATGGCTACGATTCTGTACCAATACTCTAGGTAAACTCTGTCAGAGAAATATCTAAGCCGGGGGCAAAAATCAATCGACGAAAGATGCGAGCAGAATTTCAAATGAAATCATATCTGAAAAAGGTTTCTTCGACCATCCCTGAAAGATCGAAAATGCTATACGGAAAAATTCCCCTAGTCTCTCCTTATAAATACTAAGCTTTGTTCTTTTTTTTTTTGGTGTTTTTTTTGTTATTTGAAAAACCATAGGAGCGAGACTGTCGCGGAGCGGTTTTATCCACCCCGAATACGAAAATCGTCCTAAAAAATTTCAAGTTGTTGATAAAAGAAAAAAAAAAACGATCTGTAATAAATTTAGAGGTGTGAAATCAATCTTTCCAGTTATACTACACGTACCGGGCGATACTCACTTCACGTGTTGTATATTTTATGTAGTCTCCTCTGGAGTGCTAAACCGTATGTTTGTTCAAATGTATAGCGAAGTGACCATATCTTTGTGACGGTAGTTTGCAGGATGATGGTTGAACGCCTCGAGGCGAATGGTAGGTAGTGCTTTCAGAAAACGAGTGACCCGACAATGGGCCACTCTCCTACCCCTGGAGAAACAATTTCTATGCTAACAACTGCAGCATCTCGTCTTTCCGAGTTTTATTTTTCTATTCTTTTATATTATTCTTTTTCCTTCTCCCTCGTTTTATCTTGACTTACATTTTCCCTGTTCTTCGTCGGAGGATATTATATTGGGTATGTGAGTATAAGGAATCGCGTTAGGCTGACTTAATTACGGTCACTGCGGTAACTCGTCTAGCAAGAAAATAATTACCAAAAATTGCAGCAAACGATCATTTTTATTTTATGTTATTTTTTGTTTTTCAACAACAGTTTTCACGCAATATCCCCAGAATGCGAAACCCTTCGTCGTTTCTGGTAACTGTTTTTCCTGACACCTGTCATCCTGGCTCTTATCGCTTCACTTACAGCCGTCCATTGTCGGGAAAGGACTATTATTTTCCTTCCCACAGATTGCCACTGTTAAAAATCCGCTCTTTTGTAACCGCCGAGCAATCCATTCGTCAGCCATGTACGACGACGAGGACGAGGACGTCGTCGAGGACGAAGACGACGATCGATAGAACCTCGAGACGAATTATTTTTTGCGACTCTGCAGCGGTGCGACCCCGCGTCTTCTTCATACGCAACGAGCAAAACCCTTCGCATACACGGAGCAAGGACAGGTTCTTCTCAAAGCCGAAAGGACCTCCTCATCCTCCGTCCTTTTTGACATGAAATTTCATCCATTTGGTACTGATAATCTCCATCTCCTCGAGTCTGAGTCTCAGTCTGGGTGCGATAAATAGCCCGTCGTCATCCTCGGCTCGTAATCTCGAGATCCTCACGGTGTAACTAGAAGGTAAACAGGCAAAACTCTCGCGAAATTTACATGTGCGGAACCCCCACTCCCGCGGCATGCTGGGAATAAAATTTCAGCCTTTGAGCAACCCCCCGTACGGCTGTTATCTCACCCGCAGTTATGCGCCTACTATTTTGCACCATCACACCACCGCGTTGGTTGGTTAGGTGCTAGGTGACTGGTGGGTTCCAAAGAGCTTCTTCCACTTCTCGGTTTGTCCCATCCGTCGAAGGTAGTTTCGGCGTGGGACTTCGCCCATTCGCCTTTGATAATCTCTTCGCGTTAAAGCCCACTTTGTCTTCGGTACGGTGATATCTCTATACCCGTTCTCTCTGCCTCCTTCGTACCGAGCTTTCTCTATTCCTCTTGTCCTTGTCGCCTGCTTTGGTCCCGTAGGAAACTTTCTAATCCGCCACTCGAAACTTCAAAACCACTTGAATCCTCGACTCTGAAATGATTAATTAGTAACTATAGTGGCAAGTTGGTGCTCCCATCCTAACCCACTCCTTCTCTCCTTAAGCCCTGTCTCTAGTCAGATCTAGTTGAGTACCAGAACTATTGCTTGCCAGATAGATTCGACGCCACCTCTTCAAACTCGCAACAATTATCTATCGCGTCTCTTTGTACGACGTCAGTCACAGTCATCCATCAATTACCAGAATTAAAATCAACCTAAGTGGGCCCTCGAAGTCAGACAAGATCTTCTCTCGAGGAGGTTTGAGAAGAAAAAAAGAAGTAATAAAAAAGGGAAAAGGAAAAGGCCGAGGAAAATATACCGAAATCCGGTTTTAAAGGGTTGATCACCCTACGAGGCGATAGCCAACCGTTCTTCGCTCTATAACCGGACGTTAATCTCTTTACTAAGTTGGGGGGGCCATCGACTATCGACCAGGGTATTCTCTTTGATGGTTGTAACTGTCGCCTAGTCTAATAACGGTTTACATCAGTGAAATTCACCGCTCTCTGTATAGTAATGTTTGTTTTACGGGGGACACTTCGGGTAGCTAGATACACACGTATAAACGTATAGATGGTGGATTTCCAGTGGTGGGTAGGTCCATCGTGTTCAGATGCAGTACCGGTGTGCAGTTAGGTGGTTTCGAAATGTAGGTAAACAGCCAGTTACCCTAGAGAAACATGGCAACGCACTCGTATCCCTTCACGTATCTTGCAATCACTACGAAATGTAAACCCGACTTTAGTACGCTCGTTAAACGCCACGAACTCAAACGAATCTGCTCCGCTCTTCATACCTTGATGCAACTACCCAGCCACCTTTAGCGGAGGGGTGAAGTTTGCTCGTTTTGCAATTAGCCTTTCGCAGCAGCTGCTTCCGCGTAGTACCTGTCGAACGAAAAATTTGATCTTTTTTTTCCCCTCTTATTATCGAATGTAGGTGAGTGCGGAATATTTTGGTATCGATAGCCTGCTGCTGCAGGGTTGACAACCGACCGACGGCTACAACTTCTTAATTAAACCATTATGCGTTATACTACGGGGGTTTTATTGCCGGGTGAGTGAGAAAGCCGGCTCTGTGCGCTTCAGGATTTCTCACTCCCACTCTGGCATGTAAATTCGCGATAATAGCAGGGATGTTTCAACCCTGAGGTTCCCTCAACTCAACTCAACTCAACTTAACTCGCCCGCCTTTACGAGTTAATAACTTGGGTTATCGGGAAATTTACCGTACCCCCCTCTGTCCCGTATCCACGGCTTTTGCTTCCCTTTTTTTTTAAGTATTTTGTTCCACGGTAAACGAGAATAAGAATAAGAAAAAGAAGAAGAAGAAGGGGACGCTCTGTGCTATTATAGTATTCTGCAATATACCTACGCATATTGTCTTTAAATGTATAGACACTCATTGTCCGTTGCGTGAATTTGAAACGCGAATTTTACCGAAAGAACAAAATTCCGCACTGTTATAGTTTAGCGGATAAAATCGCGAAAATTTTCTGCAGGTATCATGAGTGGACAAATAATAAATACACCTTTTTTTTTTCTTTTTTTTTTCTCTACCCTCGAATCCTTGACGTTCCCATCTACGCGTGAAAAATTTCTACTCGGAATTGACCCAGATGAAAAAAAAAAAAAAAAAAAAAGAAATAAAGAAAAAAGTGGCCCCTTGGATCAGGATTTATGCCACGATACGTTTCCCTAGTCGTGAATATAAGTGAGAAATCGTGACACTTTTTTTTAGGAAAAAGCGGCCTATCTATACGCTGAATATTTTCGATTCGCATATGAAGAGTAGCCAAAGAATTTGAAAGATTTCATCCCCTCGGTATAAGTAATAATAAAAAAAGGAAAGAAAAGAAAACGTAATTTTTTTTGTCTTCGTTTATAATTTCGCACCAAGCGACGAACACTCGCGAATCGGTACACCTAAACGTATATGTAACGTTGCAGATAGGTATATACATATATGGCAGTATTAGATTCCATGGAAAGATAAAATTTGGACCTTAATATTCCTCGGTTGGGTAGACAATCGCGGGGAAAACGGACGTGTATATACATGTATAGGTGTTACGAGGGGTGTGCAGGGTATAAGGGAACGAAGGACGAGAATATTTATACTGGCCTGCTCGTATTTACGAGGAATATTACGTCTAGCAGGGGTTGGCCGCCCGCCTCGCTCCCATTCGGGATTTAGGGCTGTGGCGGCCATACGTGCCACCGGCAAAATTCCATTATCGGCTTCAGGCGATAAATATTATAAATTGGGACTCGGCCCTCTCTCTTTCCCTCTCTTTATCTATCTATCTCTCACTCTCTCTCTCCTTCTCTCTCTCTCTCTCTCTCTCTCTCTCTCTCTCTCTCTCCTCCCTCTCCTAGCCAGCAGCTTCGACGGCCCGAATATCCACTTTTTATCATCGGTTTTACGCGACCGATAAATCTAGGGCAATAGCTTAAGCGATTCTAGGATCCTAGGGGCGCGTATAGAGTCTAACCCCCCCGCTGCTATTTTCCCATTCTACCGACTCTTATTGCCTGAAATATTACGAGTCGGTTGTTTTTCGCTGCTAGGAATATATCCCGTCCAGCTATCGGGACGGGGGATGAGTCTACAACGAATAGTAAAAAAAAATTTCATTACAATAGAATTAACGTATCGTGATAACCGAATGCCGGATAAGAAAAGGCATAAAAAAAATTGGAGGATGAAAGGAAAAAGAAAAAGAAAACTTGAAATGTTTTCATCCGGTTTTTTCGTTCGCTGAATTTTTTTTTCGCCAATTTCTTATTGTCTAGGAAAGATGTTCCGACGAAAATCGATAGAGCGTGTGAAACTGTTTGGTACAGGTAATTGCAAGAAAGATTTTCAGTAGCGAGGAAGGTATTTTTCAATCATTTTTAATGGCGAGAGAGATGAAATAGTAGGAGGGGGTTTTCCTTTTGCGATTTTTCGATATCTAAATATTGCTTTTTATTTTTTTTTTCCAAGCTAAGACAATTTTCTGCAGAATTTTTCCGCGAGGTATGGCCGCGTCATAGATGCCGAAGGTATACGGAATAAAGAGAGAGAGAGAGAGAGAGAGAGAGAGAGAGAGAAAAAAAAGTGATGATAAAAATGAAAAAAAAAAAAAAAATATAAAAAAAGTACATAAAGCCAGTTCGTCCATAGTTCGCAGCGAGCCATTATGGAAATGATGTTTTTCTTTCCTAGCTAGCGCACGGTTCACTCGGCTATCGACTGCACTCCGATTATACATATGAATTTGGACAGGCGCAGCACCGCACGTCTACAGGACGATAAAACAAACTCTGTATATGGAACTACATTACCGGGAGTAGGAAAAAACATCGTAAAAAAAAGAGAGAGAAAAAAAGTGGATAAAAAAAACGGCGAACCAAAGGAAGAAAAAAATAAATTGAAACAATGTCGGATTCGACCCGAAACTATATTTGCTGTTACTTTCAACAAACAAAAATTATCGACAAATAAAAATTACTCGGGTTTTACACCCCCTATTACCAAATTCGACCATTTCGCTATGATTCAAATCCGCGAATTAATTCAAATAACGAATCGACGCGCTTTCATAACGCTCATAATCATCAGCCTCGGATTAACCCGGACTTTCCTATTTCAGGCCTATAATTTATCCCGTTGAATTCGATTCTGTATTGTTACACGTTTTTTTTTTTCTTCTTCAAATATTTATACCCAGCGGAAAAATATTTCCTCTATCGAGAAAATTGTATATACAGTATAGAAATAGAATAGAAAATCAATTTATCTCGTAGGATACACTTTCGAAAATCTCAGAAGGTTGGCCTCCATTATCTCTGCCTTGGGTCTATACTTACTTCTGTACTGTAGAGATTCGTAATTAAGAGAACTTTGAGGCGAGTTCCGAACTTGTGCGATAGCGTCTATCCTAAACAATGTATCTTTCCGTACACCCTCATCCCCCCCCTCTCACCCCCCCTCCACACCCCCGGCGAACCGTGGGAAAACAAAGCGTATTTTCTTTTTATCTCTCAATGCTTTTATCTCGTCCGCTCTTTCCCTATTTCGAATACTCAATAGAAGTAGGAAACAGCTTTTGAGGAACTTGGGCATACAGTTGTTTACAATCCGATTCATCGACGGGCTTTATTGTCGTTAGCTGACTAAGCTATACGCACTTGAAACACCGGATTTTACTGTACCTTGAAAGTTCCTGTTTCCTTTCCTGTTCGAGTAATTCTCAATGATCGATCGAGACCGTCTTCCTCGAGTCCATTCCGCTGCAGATATATTTCGAATTTTCATCCTTCGGTACAAAAGCTCAACTCTTACTCTTATTATTTTTCATATATTTCATATTCCCGTTGCAAAACTCTAAACTTTTCCACGGTTTGAAAAACCAAACAGCGTGATATCTATCCATCCGTTTCCTGCTCTATAAACGAAATAGAAAATGATATATGTGAAAATATTCGGTGAAATTTTGAAGAAAAAAATTGACAACGATTCGACGCTGAAAGGATTCCTTGACCAAAAATAGTTAATGCATTCGTCTTGGTTGGTCCAATTCAGTAACTCCTAGGGTCGAACAGCGCGGCGGCTGGATTCGTCTTATACGAAGACCCAGACTGGCTAATTAATTATCGCCGTAACAGCTAGAGCTTTGCAGCAGCAGCAGCAGCAGTAGCAGCACCAGTGAAGACGCTTTGTTTTAATGCCGTGGCTTCTGGCAGAGCCAAGACGTGGCATTCCTCTGTCTATCCAGGTGCCCGACGTGGCCGACGTGCCCGAGATTAAGTTTCTCATCCCTGCTAGCTAGCACAATGAGTCGAAACTCCGAGTTCCTCGCCGAGTTTCCGTCTAAAGTCGTCTTTTTAAATTTGACGTTAAGTGAGAAAAGCGAAACGAAGCTCGGACGAAATCGCAGCCGACTGATTCCCGTATCCTGGCTGCATATATACAATATTTTGTCATATCCGCTTCGCCTCTGGCTACTGTATAGGTAATTTATTTTTAAAACACGAACTTCGAGTGGCAAGCTTAGCCCGGTAATCGGCCATTAGCAAAGCTCCGCTGAGACTCCTCCGAAGAAACTGCGAGGCTCTTATGGCTTGGGCCGGCGCGGTGGTCCGTCAGTGATCAATCTTCTATAAGTTGATGCTTCCAAGCCTTACCTTCTCCAACCTCCCGTACCATCCGACGAGGAAGACCCCGACCAAATCTCAACCGAGCTCTGGGCTTAGTGTAAGAAACTGTCTACCGTCCCGGACCACCTCCGTATCTCCTTCCTTCTCCTATTGTATATAGACGCGTCTTTCCCTTCTTACCACTTCACCAGGTTATTCCTCGACGGTTTCTTGCCGGACCTATACCTATATACGGGTTAAGTATTTCGTACGAGAGCCGTTTCTCGACTCGACTACTATAACCGAGTTGTCTTCTTGTCTAGTTGTGTGTGTTTTTATTCCCACCGAATGACCAAAGAAATAAAGAGCCGTTTCTGCAGTGGCTGGCGGATGGTCGCCTACTACCTTTTTATTATGATTCTTGATTTCAGGAAGTGGCGAGGAGTCGAGGTCGGGAACGGGAGAACCGGGTAAACTAGGTGTCAAGAAACAACGACCCAAAGCCTCCTCACCAAACAGACAAGGACCCCAGCAGTGCCAGGTATATAAATTACATCAGGTCTATTTCATTGTAATATAATGCTCGAAGTATCCCTCCGCGCGGTTATCGGTTCCGATAAAATATTCGCGCAACGATCCGAGTAACGAATATATGGTATGCAGTTTTTTTTTCTATAATAAGTGAAAGAAAAAACAAAAAAAAAAACTGCAGGGATACTGAGAGAAAGAAAGAAAATGAAATCACGAATCCTGCAGCTTATCGGAAGAACTCCTCGACGCTGTTGAATATTCAGTTTCCGGTGGTTGTTCGTTCGTTCGTTCGTTCGTTCGTTCGTTCGATGTGGTGCGGTGTGGTTCGGTTGCAGGACTGTAGTAAGGCCGAGCATAAATCGATATTTAGATTCGGGCAGTATCGATAACTGGATAACTCGATCGATCGAAAATATCCCAGACGTCGAACAGTATCCATAGACGGCGATCGTGAGCTTCACAGCAAACGATACTCCCTACCTCATCCTCATCCTCATCCTCAGCTGCTGCTGGTGCTGCTGCTGTTTCTCCGCACAGTTTTCATCCCATCCCTTTCTTCATCCGTTAGACCTGGGAAGAGAGAGCCACCCTCTCGACCTTGTTACGTAATTGAATGATGGTCTGCCCGACTTGTTGACAAGCGTCGTCAATGTTGTACCGAGTTAGAGACAAATAGGAGCTGATGTCACGTACCACTTTTACACGTTATATATACCTATCTCTGGATTGTTTGCTTTCATTTCGAAAAACTTTTTTTTTTTTTTTGTCTCGAACGTTTTCTATCTGAGGGAAATTCTGATCGCGAGGAATGAAATTCGTGAAGATTTTTGACTCGAATCCGCGGTTCAAAAGCGTTGAAATTTTTCGTTCTATTCTGTTTCTTTATTTTTTTTTTTTTTTATTCAACTTCGCGCTATACCTCGGAGTGAAAAATTGATGCAACTTTTAACAGATTATATATTCAAGAAGATAAATGTACATTGGGGGTACGAGGCGAGAACGGAGAACGTGGAGTAATGATGTTTGCTTAGTTCTTCGTCGCGGTGGGTGTGCGAGTGTTACATTTCAAGGGGGTGCTGCTGGTCTCGGTCTTCGGTCTTGGATCTTGAATTTTGGTATACGGGCTTTAAACCTACGGTTTCAATCCTACGTTCGCGTTACCCTGTAAATTGAAACCAGGGGCTGATGACATTCGTGCCATGCATCTGTATACTGTATACCTGTAACTTTGGCTCTACGTCAAGACTGAATCAAGCTACGTAAATGAGGTTTTCTATACAATCTTAATAGCAGCTTGCGGACCAACACTCGAGAAACACACAATCCCGAGTCATGATTTGAAAACTTTCGCGCGAACCTTTACCAACTGCACTGTTATCCTTCGAATCATACTTACGTTTACATTGTCTATCCTTGGATTCATGAATTTTCATTAAATCTTTCGAATTCCGACACCGAATATACATTCTCCAGTCTACCAGACAGCGCACATAGTGTTCGCGATAGTTTACACTCTGGATGATCCTGAGTGGTGCAGTCGAGGAGCGAGTCAGAGTACCTAGGCGAAGTTAGGATCCATGGTAGAGAGATCAGAAGATAGGATCCTGCAATTATAGCTACAGACATAGTTGAGCGGATTCTGAAGTACGTGGAGTAGAGGAATAGGAAGGATGGTGCTACACGGTTTTGCAACGGCTTGCATGCCGGGCGAGGCGAAAGGATTCACGTTCGGGGTATGAGGAGGCCGGAGGTCTATTGAATTAGCTAGTCAAGTCACACGATTCGACTCTGTTCGCCAGTCCTCTGTGAACTCCCATTCCCACTTGGGTTCGAGAGTTTCCACATTCTGCGAATTCAGATCTCCACCCCTCCGGCCCCGCTTTCAACCTCATACCGCGTTCTCTTCGCTCCTAGTAATAGAACAATTCTCGGTGATATCGCGCTGAGAATCTCGCTGGATTTTGTCATTCCACTCTTTTATGGACCCCGACTTTAGCCCATGTTAATCCTTTCAGGAAAAACCAGAAAATAGAAAATTTCACCATTTACGAGATTCGCTAGTGATCAGACAGACGGAGAGAGAGAGAAAAAGAGATAGAGATGAAAAGGAATAGAAAAATAAATGAGAAAAAGAAACGGGGAGGAAAAGAAGAAAGAAAAAAAAAAAACTAGTAGGCACGGTGCACTGGTTCTGCTCGTTTTCTCCCCTTTCCAACCTATCGACGACCCTCCAACAATTGCGAGTACAGGTGCAATCAGCAGTAATTCTAGGCGATGGGGTGATGGGGCTATCTCACTTTATTGGTCTGCCAATAGTCGGGGAATACTTGCACGCCTCGCATCGGAGGCCAGTTGTACCAACTAATAATTTGAAATTACATCATCAATCGAGTAATTGGTGTAAAAATAGAAAAAAATATAAAATATAAACCCGGCATTTTATCTGCGAGGTATTAAAATGCGAGGCTTGAATAGCAGGCGACACGTTAAACCCTCGTTATAGGGTAAATAAAATATAAACGAACACGTCTAGTTGTATGTACGATGCGTCCAATTATTTCAACAAATTTAACAAAGTCTGATATCTGTGGAACAGGGGAAGAAACACTCTGGGACGTGATCAGCGCATTAATTTGACGCTGATAACGTACAGGGTGACATATTTAGACGGCGTTAATTAATATATATCGCAAATGTTCTGTTCAAGGTTTGCGGTAAGGTGTTCAACAACGCGTCAGCCTTGACGAAGCACAAACTGACGCACAGCGACGAGAGAAAATACGTCTGCACGATGTGCGGTAAGGCGTTCAAGCGGCAGGACCACTTGTAAGTTTGTGTCTTAAATTTATAACTTGTCCCTCGACCCCTGGTACTCGTGTTACTTTCTCCAGCCCGGAGCATGGCGGAGGGAAAGGATCGATTCGCCTTATTTTATTTTTGTTTTGTTTTTTTTTTTTTTTTATGTTCCTTGAATCGCGAAGGACACGCAGAAGATCGCGAATTTTTTATATATACGCGGGGGAAGTGAGAGGCAGTAAAATTTCAATGCGAGTGACACTTTTGAATGGAAAAAGAATAACGTCAACGTCTGATCTTTGACACGCGAGTCAAATTATACCCTTTGATGCGAGAAGATGGACCGATGGCATAATATCGTATCGTTTCTTTTGGTTTATTTTTAACATTTTATCATCACCCGTGGATATACCGATCGGGTTTTAGAGTCTCTTCTTCACTCTTCACGCTTTACTCTTCACTCCTCACTTGACGTGGCAAATGCTTCGTTAAAACTAAAAGGTAATAATAAGCAAAAAAGTTGTGTCTGACGCCTGCGATTCAAGAGTTGATAATTACCTACCCCCCCTCGAGTTCTCTTGTCGCAATATAACTCGTACTCTTCTTTCAACCATGTTCCTACGTTACTTTTCGTATGACGAGCGAACTCGCGGTAACGTCGCGTTTACTTTGCCTCGTCGGTTCCATCCCTCGTCCCTTCTCTCCCTCCTTTTTGCTCTTTGCCTCGAAGGCAATCGGAAACATAATTCCCAGGGAAAGTAAAGTGAGGCGAGGTGAGGTGAGGTGAGGTGAGGTATGGTCGGGTCGGGTCGGGTCGAGAGGAGGCGGGTACAGTGCTGTATAGGTACCCCACGTTAAAAGTTCAGCAAATTAGCTTTTACAAATTAAACCCATTCCGACAGAGCGGGAGACCGGCTTTACGGGTCTCTAAGACGAGACTTTAAAGCAAAGGAAAGCGCCTTTGGTATTGATTGCACATAAAATTCTTTTCCTTCCGAGCTGCAGACCCAACTCGACTTGTAGAAATTTTTCTCGTCTCGAAAGCCTTAGCATAATTCAAGAGGCCTCTCGAATACTCGGGTTCGATCAGCGTTTTTCAAACCATGTATTAAGTTAGCTACTGAATTAAAAAACCCTTCGCATTACGTACGTACACTGCGCACATATATACACATATATATGTATACATATACACACACCTACGGATTCTGCTCGACTCGATTCTCAAAATCCCAGAAATTTCATCAACTCAATTTCAAGCTCTGATTCAACCAAATTTCAACTGAAATTGGGTTGAAAGTGCGAAAGCGAAGTTTTCGAATGGGAGAGAATCTCTTAATCATATTTAGTCCAGGCGTATAAAGCCTGACTAAATTTTCCGACCTGGTAGCTTGATCGATCTTTGCTGTAAACAGTTCTCCACATTATTCTGCATCTGTGTAGTGAGGAGTCTGGCTTCATTCGCGATTGAAAGTCTCGCGATAATATACCGCGAAGAACGAGTATTCGAT
The DNA here is from genome assembly GCA_949628255.1 of Macrophya alboannulata. NCBI lineage: Eukaryota > Metazoa > Arthropoda > Insecta > Hymenoptera > Tenthredinidae > Macrophya > Macrophya alboannulata. The sequence continues at coordinate 36,897,481 of OX451208.1, read as the reverse complement.
CCTTTATTAAAAGTGCTCCTTGTTTTTTTTTTCTATTTTTTTTTCTTTGTTTTTCCAACAGGAACGGCCACATGCTGACACATCGCAATAAAAAACCTTACGAATGCAAGGCTGACGGATGCGGGAAGTCCTACTGCGATGCGAGGAGTCTGCGAAGACACACAGAGAACCACCATGCAGGTAGCAAAGTAAACGAAAGCGTTAGCCCCAGCAGTCCTACCACTGGACCACACACTCCAAACACACCGAGCAGCAACCCGAGTACACCAAGCACACCAGGAGCCCCGACGACGCAAAATGGTCACAACAACACCGCCCTTAAACAGCTTTTATCAACGGACCCAGCGCCATCCACACAGCAGCACAAGGTGAGTACGAGAGAATGAAAAATTTCGATATATGCCAGGAAGAGAAAGAGAGAGAGAGAGAGAGAGAGCGAGGGGGGCTATTATTACAGCGTTACCATTAGCGGTATTTTATCGCGAAAGGTTTGCAGTTTAGTGCTGCAGCATGCAGCGTGTGTGTGTGTGTGTGTGTGTGTGCAGGAATAGCAACGTTGCGTTGTACGAAGCTGCATATCGAGCTTTGATCTCGACTACTAGAAGCGAAACGTCGCGTCACATCGATGATATTACGGGTAAATGTTGCTTTGATGTTTCTGTTATCCGGAGCATGGATTTTCTCTCTCTCTCTTTCTCTCCACTTCTCGTGTAACAGAGTGGACTAAAATAGCAAAGAAGTAAAATGTGCGAGAAGAAAAAGAAAAAGATGGATAGAGAGAGAGCGAGAGAGGTGGGCGATTTCTCAAACAATAACTTCTTCTTCTTCTTATTATTATTATTATTATTATTCTTCAACCTGTCAAATTCTGATTCATGGTTTTTCGCAACCGGGGTATACTTTTACCTCGCTTATTTTTATTTATTTTTTCCCACCCATTCATTTTCTCCGTCTTATTTGCTGTCCTGGTGTAAAAGAGCCCCGGTTTCGTTATTGCAATAACAACAACCCCCTATACGCAACGATTAAACCTATCAGCAACGGCAAGAAACGCGTTATGAAAGAAACGGTAGGGTAGGAAAATCCAGAAGGGCGAAGGTCGGAAGGGGCCGTTCTTAAATTACGCAAGGTTAATTTTCGTGATTTTTTTTTTTTTCTTTTTTTTTTCTACCCCCTAACCATGAAAACTTACGTAATTTTTCACACTTTCGCGATCTCGACTTTACCGAAAAAATTTTAATTTACGGCATCGCCAAATTGGTATAGGAAAGAGAGGAAAAAAAAAAATTTTTCGTGATTTAAAGGACGACTGCAAAAGTTTCACGAAGATGAAGAGCTTCGACTTATGTAGTTGATGCAGGTACGCGGGAAACTAGACGGTAGAAATGATATAAGCTCTTCGTCGTATAACATGATATCATTTATATACTTGCAGTAAGTTGAATCGGAGTTATTACGGTTTATTCTAAGGTGCATAGAGCTCGGGACGAAGTTGAGTAGGTACTACGGAAGCAATTGCTGCAAGTCATATCTAGGTGTAATTCTGAACTTCTAATCCGTGCAGTTGTGAAGTAGTTATTCCCAGTTCGGATTCAACCTTCGACGTTTTTGATTGGGGATTTTTTTTTTTCATATATGGTGTTTTTTTTTTTTTTTCTTCTGCCCCCGAAGACTCGGGGAATTGATTTTGACCCGTAAATTTATAAATCGCAATGATTTTTACGAGCCCGTGAATGGTCGCGTGGCGGATCCATCGTCGCGGCATCGTTCGATAACCGAGTTGAAAAATTTGTCGACGAATCTGAAATCGCGGAAACGGAATAAAGTATGCGGGCGTTGAGTGATTGGCTGGTAAAACGGGACGGAGGGTTCTCGAAACATCAAACGTCGTCTATCAGACATCGAACGAACGAACGAACGTGAGCGAATCCTGTAAAAGCATACATGCACACATCTTTAGATTTTCAATTTCATTTCTTCTTGTCCTCACGTACGTGTACAAGATACCTACTCTTTCATCTTTTATGATTTTTTTATATATATATACCTATACCTATACCTATGTATATATATATTTTTCTTTTGCCTCTGCTTTTGCTATTGCTTCTGCTTTACGATGTAGTGATAAATTATTACCCTCCGTTTCGTTGATTCGACTTGAACGTGACTTTAATTGGCACTGACGAAAAACTCTTGATATCTTATAACTAGCCAACTGGTCGAGTCATTAATTTCAGATGTCGGTCCTGATTTCATCTGATAAACGTTATCCAATTCCTTCCAATTTCTATCGGTTATCCTCGCCTCGTCTCGCCTTGCCGCACGATATTTTCGGCACGAAATTCTTGGCTCGTTTCTTTCCTATACGTAATTAGGAAAAAAACAAGGGCGTCCCTTTTTCCTCTCAGATTTGCTCGTTAGCAAGATAGACAAGAGATAAATAGGTAGATAGAGAGCGAGAAAGAGAGAGAAACTGTGTCGATACAATATACACCCTCGGATAAATTTTAGAGTTTGTCATTTTGATAGTTTAATTCAAAGGTAGGGAGGGTGAAGTTGAACGCGGTGGCACTGATAGCGATTGGTGGATTCTTTGAGAAAGAAAAATAAAAAAGAAAATCATGTAAAAAGTATATATATGTATATAGTAATATAAGAAACGACCGACGTAGTGAGTTTTAATTCAAAAACTCGTAAAACTTTTTGAATTACGATCAACAACTCCCTCCAGATTCGCATTAAGATGGTACTATCAACCTTGCTTCCTTCCTTCCTTCCTTCCTTCCCTCTTTACTTTTTTTTTTCCTTCTTTCTTTCTTTACCTCCGTCCTACATCCCTCGTCGTAGTCATCGTATATATTTACACTGTATAATGTAGTATACGGCGGTATAATAAAAAAAGTTCGAGTTGCAGTCGCTTCGGTATACGAGCTAATTAAAAACAACTGTAATAATTGATGATCAGCGAAGAAAAAAGAAAAGAAAAAAGGAAAGAAAAAAAAGAAAAAAAATTTCATGGAAATTAGAGTAGGTAACGAAGAAAACGGAGGACTTTATGAATTCTTTATTTTTTGTTTCCACTCCGACGTGAAATCTCACTCGGGATTTTTCAAACAGTACCACGCGATATACAAAAAATCTCTCAGTTTCTACCTCAGCTCTTACACTGCAGGGTAGATCGCTCTCCAAAATACAATAGAGCTTTCGCATGATGGTTTGGGAATATCCGATTAGTGACGTCTCAGATGGTCAGGCGTTCGTTTCATTCGGGATCTCTAACGGCATTACCTTCTTCCCTCTCTATCCCTCAGCTAAAACTCTGTATGTATGTATGTATGTATAGATACGTATATATATACATATACGTACATAGTTGCCGTTGGGCTCTTCCCTTGGTATATCCCGGGGGAATCGGTAAGCTGCTTGTATTCTCTGATAGATACCGGAAGTATTCTTCCTATTGGAAAGGTTCAGCCTTCGTCTTCGCCTTCGCCTTCGCCCTCTCTGCTCCTTCTCTTCCCTTTACTCGGACCCGAGCAGAGGAGAGCAACCCCTATATCTCGACTCCTAACTCCCTATTCCCGCAATAAACTACCCATCCTTGCTCATATTGGATCTCGAACTCCATTGTCGCTGTAGCGAAATGGTAACAATTTCCACCTGTCTGCAGTATTGGTTTTCTTTTTTTCTAACCCCCTTTCCCTTTCCCTTTCCCTTTTTCCTTCCCATTTTCTATTTCATGATGAAAAAAAATACAGCTTATCCCCTCCCGTGCCTCTCCGTCTAATACCAAAAAAAAAAAAAAAAAAAAACCGCGGAATTCACTCATGCCATGCCAGTTAATATGACTGATGCCTAATTAAAAGGTCTACCCCCCTCTCCCGCAATAACGATCAGGGTTGCCGTGGCGTTGTCAATCGATTAATCGGCTCGATTCTCTCTACAACCGTAAATTGCCACGATAATAATTAATTAATCTCCGCTTTACGGTTCACGGTTTATTCCCGAATTTTCACAGGGTAGGTATAGGTATGTACGAGGGTGTAGACAATTAACCAGAGCCAGCATGTGTCTATGTATGTATGTACATGGACCATATACCATACCATAAAAAAATCGAACGAATGATACATCGATCGGTGGTACCTAATTCGAAACCTTGTAAAAAGTTTCAAAATCGCATATCCTCGTACTTTATATATTTATTAATTTTTTTTTTTTTTTTCATCCCCCATGCACGAGCATTGAAATGTGTGATTAATCTTCCCGCGTCAGGAAACCGGCGTTGCGATTAATCATTCCGGCCTAAGGATCAGGAATAAATAATTCAATAAATCAGATATATATGTATATGTATATATATTTATTATATTTACACGTACTCGGTACACATAGGCTGATGCATACATATGTGTGTACAAAGTGTGTTGCAAAATTTTTTCAGCGGAAAAGTTACTCGTTAGAATAGCTGCTGCAGTTTCGAGCGAGTTTTTCGGTCTGTTTCAAAAAAGAAAAGGAACGAAATAGCAAAAACTGACGTGAAAGTAGAAAAAAAAAAACGAGTAAAAAATAAAAATAGAAAGAAACTCCTCACTGCATCCTCGTTTTAACGAGCTTTCGCATAGGTATATAGCCTAGGTCCTGTCGAACGCGAAACAGGCGATATATATTACTCAGACGCCATCAAAATGGCACGTTTTGCCAGCTACTGCAGCTACATGCACCAAGTGATATTACGTAATTTACGGCGTACCATTCTGCAGTTTAGTTGTATACATATACCGTTTACAACCTCGCTGCAGTTTCTATTCCTATTTTTATATATCATTTTTCTCTTTTCGTATTTCGTTTTGTCATTTCTTCCCCCTCTTTGTTTTACGCTCTCGTTTTTTTATGTTTTTTTTTTTCTTTTTACCCCGGGACTACCATGTACTCGTAGACGAGTTTCCCGGACCAGAATCCACCGAGGCCAAAACTCCTACGAGGCCAGCGAGTCAGCCAACGGTTTGGCGAATCGCTAGATTTCGATCTCTAATTAGCTGTATATCAAATGAACGCGTTAACGTTGAATCTAGCCATTGGGTTATCCAGCGTACTACTGGCCAACGGGATTTGACTTTGATTTGTGACTAGTTCTCCCTTATCCATGTTTCATCCCTCTTCATTCCCCGCCAGCTACCTTTGTCCCTCGAGCTATATCACGGCCACTATTTACTCGGTACACAGAAATCAACGATAAAGTGCAGTTCAGTCAAACTCCAAGAGCTGTGGCACGATTGTTCACGCGTTTGTTCTACAACTATGAGGCGACAAATAATTAAGAAAATAGCAAAAAATATAAGAAATAAGAAGAAGAGGGAAGACAGAAGAAGAAGAACGAAACAACGTCGTCTAGACAAGTACAATGGAACTCTTATTTTTTTTTTTTACAAAATTTTTCTGTCTCATAGAATCGATTTTCTACGTTGTGTGACTTTGAAATTGAATCGTTTTGTTTGATGTTACGTTACTTTACTTTACTTTACGTTAGATGGGACCGTAGTATATCTTTCCGCGGAAACACTATCAATGTGAGTTAAAAATATATATTTCTCTTCCCTTTTCGCTCCTTTCCGAATTACAGAGGAACGTAGACGAACAAAAAAATGGGTTTGACAATGAGTTTAAACTGCAGAAAAAAATCTGTCCCGCGAATTTAAGGGGCTTCTATATATAGGACGAAAGTAGGCTGGTATCGTTGTTGCTGTTGTCGTTTCTTTCCCTTGCGAATTGATAAATAATAAGGAAAACGAAAGGAAAACGTCGGATTCCTTTATTCCGTAGAAAAAGACGAGAAAGACGAAAAAAAAAAAAACCGTAAGAATACGCTGAATGATATTGCAATCGAGTTAGCGAAACGGCCATCTTTAAAGTACGCCCGAGATACGCCCTGCGGATACACCCCACGGCCTAATTTAGGCAATTTAGCCAGTTTAAAGCAGAATGGAGCATCTCTAGAGGACGGTTGTCATTTTCCACGTCTTCTCCCGCCGTCGTGAAGCGTTAACGGTCTCTGGTACCGAGAGAGAGTGTGATGTGTAGGGTTGGGCTTTGCTGTAGGGGCGCGAGAAGGAAAGGAAAAAGGATATTACAGAAGGAGCGAGTTCGAGGTGGAGAGAACCCGAGGGCTGAGTAAGCGTAAACCGAAGGCTGTGTTCACACTGAAAATTTAATTTCGCAAAAAGAGAAAAAATAAAGAGAATTAAAAGAAAAAAAACGAAGAAAGGAGATTTTTTTTTGTAACGAGGCTTATTTACCAAGCTTTATATTCATCCCCTTTTAGATTCTCATTAAAATTACCCGATGCTACATCTTAGAGTCAAAATACCCGCCGTTTAAAAAGAAAGAAAAAAAAAACTGTACCATATATATTAGTTCGATATATTTAACACGGTGTGAAAGCAGCCTTTTTTCCATCCTGTCATAGTGGTAGTACCAGTAGCGTATGGAAAAGAAAGGTAGAAGAAAAGTTATCTCGAAGTACGTCATCAGCTACGGAGGTGAAGAAGTTCTTCTTCTTCTTCTTCTTCTTCGTCTTAGTCTTGGATCTGAATATCGACGGGGGTAAGATAAAGAGAGCGAGGTATATAAGGGTGCGAGGGTAGCTACGGGAGAAAAAGTTTCAAATGAAAATTGACGCGTCTTGTGGAAAAATATTTTAGCTAAGGGAGTCGGTGCCAGGTTCTGAGACCAGGTGGTTGGATATATTATCTTTGGTTAAAAAAAAAATTTCGAAAAGCTGCGTACAAGAATTTGAAAAAAGGACAAGGCTATATACTTCTTTTTTCATTCTCCCTTTTTTTGGGGGGAAAATTCTTCGAGCCTCTGATTCGATCTTCATGCGTTATATTCGAGAGTTCATATTCCTCATCCGATATCGATTTTGAATCCCGATCCGATAATTTATAGAGCCAAGAAGAATATGAGGTAGTTTTAGTAAGTTTAACTGCACCCGTTGTTTCAGATGAAGAATAAGGTCAGATATTTTTATAGTCAAGTCTCGTACCTTGCCTACCTATACCTACCCTACCTTACTCTCGTGGACCCGAGAGTGGAAATAAAAGAAGTATTTTTCGCTCAGAATCTTTTTCCAACGGCGCAACCAGCGCCAGTTCTACGGTTCATTTGATTCCCGTCAACTTTTTTACAGCTCGCTATGCAGCCAGCCCAGGCGAGACAAGGCAAGGCAAGACAGCACCATTTATTTCAACGTTTATATACAAATGTTGAAGTACGTAGGTTATACGAAGTATAATTCCTATAAGCTCCGTTCTTTCAGTTTTCTTGATTTCATTTTTTTTTTTTTTTTTTGGTGCTTTTTTTGAGAATAATCATCACACATTTTGACAATCTGAGAGTAGGTCTGACTCAACTTCTTAGAAGATATTTCTGTGTCTCTGCAGCGAGACGTGTCAAAGTCATGGAAAAACGGGTCTGTCTGATAGGAACATGTTCGACGTCCGCGTATACGGAGTGGTTTGAAAAACTGCAAAACCTCGTAAATAATAATGAAAATAAATAATGAAAAGAAAAATGAGAGAACAAACAACCGTCGCGATATTTGAAAGACGTAGAAAGAATTGAGACAACAGCAATACAATACACGTGTCTTTTCTTGAGTTGGTAAAAGGAACGTTGGGTAGGTATAGGTATAATGTGTGTATGTATGGTACGTATGTACAGATATATCTACGCGAAGTCGCGCGCGAGAAAGAAAGTTGAAAGGCGAGAAACGGGGAAACTGGGAGAAAAGAAGAAAATAAGAAAATAAGAAACGAAAATAAAAGGAAAGAAAAGAAACGGGAATGGATTCGCGGACTTCCGGGCGCCACGGGATGGGCATGTATGTACACGTATAGGTATATAATGTAGGTATATATCTACATAAGTACAGGGTATCGTCTCATGAAATAAAATCGACGAAATAATCCTGCACCCTGTAAGAAAAAAAAAAAAAAAATCTGATTCCGTTTTACAAATTTTGCACAAATACCGCAAATTTCCTTGTCTGCACGTTTGTACTATTCGTTTCGAAGATTTCATCTGAATTTTTTTTTTTTTTTTTTTTCGTTTTCCTTCTAATTTCACTTCCGAAGTTCTCTCCCCTAATTCGGTGGCGCCGAACCACGTTTTTTTTATTTTCACCCGAGTGAAATAATTGAAATTTTTAATACCCGCGTACCAGAATAAAGATTTCACACTTCGTTCGGCAGCAATGAATCCTTTTGATACTCGAAACCCAGCTACAACAAAACGAGGACAAATGACACCGAGGGGATTACGAAATGAAGGTTTAATAAAATACGAGCGGGTGCTCGGTGTGGTGCGGTGCCCTGGCGGTGGCGGGGGCGTCGCGACGCAACTGCACCACTATAACCCAAACCATCCACCCCTCCTTCTCCTCATCCCTCTTCATCCCCGTACAGCTTCATCCCCCTTCTCGTAATTAACGAATCCAATTTTAATTGCCCTCTCTACCCGATACTCTTTCCCCTTCGATGGACTGTATCTCACCCCGAGCTAATCGTAATATTCAACCATAAAAACTGATTTCTGGTTCATTATACCCCACTGCGCTACGATTATTAGGAATTATATTTTCATATCAATTTGAATTCCGTTGAGACGACAAAAAGAAGAAAAAATTTAAAAAAATTAGAAACTAGGTATATATAACTCATATATTGTCTGATTTCCCCGTTTTACCCGGACATCAAAACTCGCTTGCTCTGACCCAGTTTTCGGGGTGTTTTCCGGAGTAGCCAAAGTTTGTCACATGTTCGCTTTATATTACTACGTACATTATAGGTATGAATTTTTAAATACTGGAGTAAACTTATTCCGGAGTTTCGAAATCCGTCCAGCTACTGACCGGAAGTTGGGGATCCGACGCCTCCGAATGTAATTTACCTTTTTTTTTTAAATTTTTGTCGTATCTTTCTTCTACTGTTTGAGAAATGTACAGCTATGCAGAAAGGTGTAGGTGTGAGAGTCAGGGGTGGGCGTTATTAATGCGGGACGAACTTTGAAAGTACGGTTAAAATCAGATTTTACGCTGACATCAAAACTCTGATATCGAATTACAATTGAGCCAATATTATTATAATGACAATCTCGTTATTGCTTCATCTCGTCTGCAACCCGAGACCTGATCACGGCTCGCCCTAACGATATATCCAATTACCTATACCGACGTCGAGGTGTCGTTATTCGTCAGTAAAGACGCGTTTCGACAAACAACAACCTCGAGGAAATAAATTGACTGCGTTAACGTTTAACTTCGGGTGGACGGGGTGGAGGTTCGAGAAGAAAAAGATCGACGGATACTTACCCCTTCCTATATATATTTTTTTTCCTTTTTCCTTTCAACCGAGAAATTATTACAGTCGCGTCCTGTTCTTGCGGTCGAATAACTTGTACCGGTGGTTAATTGTTACGAGATATGCGGTATGATTATAGTGTATAATTATGGTGGTAATTAAACGACGCATTTAATGTCGCATTTGTATGTCTTGTTTCAGTCGGCGACGTCTCCCGGGGCGAACAACGACGGTTTAACGAAACAACAACTTGAACTTATTCAACAGATTATGCAACAAACGCAACAGCAAGCGTCCCAACAATCCTCACAACAATTATCGCAGCAAAGTACACCCCCGGCGGCTAGTGCAGCCGCTACGGGACAATCTAAGACGGTAAAATCTTCAACGAAATTAACAACGTCGTCGCCAAGTTCAAACCCGACTTCGACAGCTAATGGATCGACGGCCAGATCTAGTCCAAAACCAAGAACGTGGAATCACTCTCAGGTGAGTAAAGATTTCCATTGAAAAAAATGACAAAAAAAAAAAAGAAAAGAAATGATCATTTTCACATCGTTTTGTATGAAGTTTGAAGAAACAAGAAAATCCCATTCAACTAGAAACGATATTATATGTAGTACGTCTAACGAGCAGAGGCAGAGTATTTAATGGAAAGCTATACGTTATACTTACCAAGGATTATTAATTGCCTGAGTTTGAGTTTCGAGGTAAAAGCAGAAGTAGAGGTAGCGAGGTAGAGAGAGGTAAAGTCGGAGTTTGCAGACTAAGGTGGTACAAGGTCAAGACATTTTGGTCCTTGACACAAACAGCGACTTGAGAACAAGAAAATTTAATACTTGATCCTTCTCAATTCAATGAATAAAATACTACTCGAGAGTGAAATATATATCTGAGATTACGTTGTGGAAATTACACCACTTGTGTTCTCGATATTGTGCGTTATTATCGTCATCATCATTATCAATCCGTTGTTTGATTCAAAAATTAATCAGCATAGCTGCTGCCATAGAATATAAAAAAAAATATATATATATTTGGCACAGAAGTGTGTCCCTTGCACGTGGGAATTCTCGCGACACTTTCTCCTCATCCTCCTTATACCTCCTTTCGTATATATTCTGATAAAAAGATTCGGTCCTTCGATAACGCCCGAGACAGCTGCAAAGGTAAGAGACGGCGACAGAAAAGCGCCTTGCCTTCCTTTCACGCTTTCATCAAGCTTGATTAATTTTCCCTTTTCCTTGAGAATCGGGTATGTATTTGCCAAAATACTCTGTACCTATTCTCGGAGATAACGGGTGAGGTGGAAAACGGCTGGCTTTCAATAAATTTGAAATTGGAAATGATGGAAAGAAATTATTCTCGACTTTGTTACGACTTTTTACGTTCAATGTATCTTATTTTCTCAAAAATTTTAAGATATCGATTCAAAGTTTTAAGTCTCTCTGACTAGACTACAGAGTTACTTATATCTTCTAAGTTTCTCTCAGTTTCAACTTATCTCTCTGTGAAGAATTATCTCCAAAGACGAAGTCCAGGTTTCAGCGAACGTAGCAGTAATACCGTAGAGTAAGCTATGGGTATACACATACACAGATACAGATACAGATAGAGAAAAGACATAGACATACATGTACCATACCATACCGTACCGTACCATAGAGGTAGAAAAGCGAAGGTCCGCTTTGAGCAAATTGCGTCACGCTCGAACGCATCGGAGGCAAAGAAGAAACTCAGTGGGGAAAAAGGAGAGCAGTCAGCCTTGCCCTTATGATCAATGGGGATGATGGGTAGAGAGAAGGAACCTCCTCTTCTCTTACCGCAAGGAATAAAACTAAAATAAGAATAAAGATATAAAAGAATAAGATAAAGAATAGAAAGAAGAAGAAGAAAAAAAATGGGAAAAGATAAATATAAGGAACAGTTTCTTTCTTGTCGTGTAGAGAAATTCCATGGTGTGTGTCTGTGTGTGTAGGTATGTATTTATGGTACAATGGCGAAAGAGTCTCGGTACCGAGTCGCGGAATTTACAATTCGAAATGCACCGGGAGGTTTCCGGCTTACCTAGCTCCGCACTTCAACTCCTAGCTAAGTTCGTCGGACTGCAATTAGACGCGTCTACATACATATACCTCGACTCGACTCGTACTTACGTTACTAATTGCATCAGTTGTTAGAGGCTCTTTTATTTATTCACATACACAACGAGACTCGGTAGTTATTTTTACGCTTTAATTAGAAATTCGAGAAAAACGCACACACACAGGCGCGCGCAACTACAATGAGAAAATTATTTATTTCTCATTAATGACACAAATCGAATAAAGAAATTTCATCCTCGCTTCTAATTTCTATCCTCATCGGTACCTGCGACCTTCCGCAGAGAAACACCGTATCGAAATCTGTTGCTGCACACGTGCCGTTTGATAATATACCTATACGCAGTTTTCCAGTAACAAAGCCTATGCAGTAGCTATCTGATGTTATTAATTAAGGATCGGGAGTACAGGAACGGTGTAATAACCTTGCCAGGCTTAATCAGCCCTCACCCTCACCCTCGTCCTCGTCCTCGTCCTCGTCCTCGTCCTCGCCCTTCGGCCCAGACCTTCGCGCTATTCTCCGCCTAACTTCATTAGGTTAATGGTATAATAACCACTGCGGGCGTCAGAGGGCTTATGCACAAAATCGTCGATGTGTTAGTTCAGAGAATTCAGAACCAAAGGCTATAAATTGATAACTATGTAGGTAGAGATGTATACCTACATCGTAGCGTAACGTAAGCAGACTTACAGGATGTTTGCAGGGATCGAAAATTGCGAGGAAAAAACACTCTTTATACTTTGAAGAAGAAAATTTCACACAATTAGTTTCATTATTTCTTGATTAAAAAATTACCGCGGCCTTACCGAGGCGTCCCTCGCGTTACGCCGCGCCGCACCCTTCTAAATCCAGGCGGGGGGTAAAGACTAGAAACGAGTTGACGGGGGGTGCGTTTCGGTATAACTTCTCAGTTCCGGACCACAACGTATCTTCTCACAGTAAACTGGACCTGCAACTCGGTTATCCCCCGATGAGTCTACGTGGGGTCGATAGACAGCGAGAACCACCGACCCCCCTCGTCGTGAAATTTCGGCGGGAATTAACCCGACCAATAGAGAAATTTATGAATAACCGTTGACCAATGAGAACGGACGATTTGAACGTTAGGATCCCAGAAAGAGAGACAAAATTTACGCTCAAATTTCGATGGGTACGGAACACAGCTGCCGTTTATTTCTTCGACGTGGCGTCGTGGTTTTCGTACGTTGGACATCAAGGCTGGTGCAGGGTTACTTTATTTTCGATTTTAAAGATCCGCGTTTATTCATCACCCCATACGCACACATAGAAATCGGGGGATTTAAACGAGGACTAAGATACGGTGTGGAATGCTAATTCGGCCCTTCTCTAGGTCATGGAAACCGTTGCTGACCGATAAACTGTGCCACGATTAGCTTCGCTCTGAAGAAGAAGACTGAACGTCTTCACGTTTATTCAATTTTCACGAATGGATAAAGCATTGGAGAATTTTTTGCTCGGTTTCGTAACAAAAAAAAAATGTAATATTCGCGATGGAAATAGTAGAGGTACCTACCATAGCCTAGCATGGCAACGCACCACGTCCGTCCGCTATACACATAAAATAATGATAAAATATTATTTGCCAGAAAAAAAAATTTCCATCATATCCGTTGCCAGCCGCAGGAATGATCGCGTCTCCGACAAAGACGTACGTGGGGGTAGGCAATTACAGTGGGCGTATAAAATGGAACACCATTGGCTAAAATTTTCGTTGAAATTCGAAATTCTGGGAAAACAGGTGTAAGGCAAAGGCTGGGTGAAAGAGTGGTGAGGCGAGGGAGGGCTTTGTACCGTCACACGTAAACACGTTGTTGGATACGCTCGGTACCCACTACCCACCTACCCACCCACCTTTGGTACCGTTATACGTTGTACACGGAGCTTCGTTGTTACCGCAAGACGTAATTGGAAAATACTTGGCAAGCCATCCTCACCCTCTGCAGGTTTAACTCCGAACCTATACCTCGAACCACGCGTTGTGTAGTACACGGTTATCGTTGGTATTGGGAGAATTCGTGTTTCAGAATCATTCTCATCTCATCTTCATCTCATCTCGTTTTATCTCGCCTCGCCTCGCCTCACCTTGACCCTTCTTTTTACTCATTCTTTTATCCTTTACACAGTTTTTTTTTCTCCATTTTTCTCTTTATCCTTTACTCATGAACGTCTGGACGTCGCGCCGCACGTCCTTTACGAACGTAAATGGGTTGGTTAGTCTTCGGTAGTCTATACCTTTACGGTTTATAGGATCGATATTTTCTCTTCGAGAGAGATTGAGAGAGAGAGAGAGAGAGAGAGAGAAAAAACGAGGGAGAAAAGCGTGCTTTGGGATCTATTTTCTATCTTGGTTAGGTATTAACTTTCCCCGGTTTTATGTGCTAGCCTGGATCCTTTTTTCTCTCTCCATCTTCTTCTCTTTACCCTATTTTTATTTTCCCTTTTCTCTTCTCCGTATTTTTTTTTCTCTCCTTTTTAGTAGGATGTAGCCAGCGTACGTCTAACGAGTTAACGAGCTTTGAATGCAAAGTAAAAGCTTGTAATAGCTTTGAAAATTAGAAGAAAATAAAGGGTGGAAAAGCAACATGCGCGCATACATCTACATACTCATATTACGCTCTTAACAGCGAATTATCGATCTATCCATCCGGTAGAAAGAGAATTAATAAAAAATTCTGCCCGAAGGGTTGCACGGACTTGGGTGAAAATAATTTTATAATTATTCCTTTCATTATCACCTAGCGATCGGTTTATCGGAGAAATTACTAAATAACCAAAACCTGGGCATGGCATGGCGAGGTGACAAAGATATATATATATACATAGGTATATACATTCTTAGAACCCTCATTGATGTTACCGAAATAATGAGTGCCTAATGATTTCCTCATTTCCCTGGAGCGACCCATCGGCGGTTCGAGAATTGATAATAAATTGAAGCTCTCCTCGTCTTTGAAATCTTTACCTCTATTCATATTACCGAGGGAAGGAAATAAGAGAAAAATAAAAAATGAAAATGAAAATATGTTAAAAAAAAAGAGAAGAAAAAAGTGAAGTAAAAAATGTGCTCTGGTCTTCGCTGTGTCTCTTTGCCGCGATATTAGCGCGATGCTATCATCGCGGGCAGGTAAAATTACCGTTGCGAGTTTGCCCTTTGAGTGTCACGACGCGAGGCGACACGTTGCCGTCAATTATCCCGAGGAAAGCAGCATAGAAAAAAAAAAAAAACGAAATGTAAAAAAGGGAAAAAAAATCCAGGAAGCAAAAACACCGCTTCTCTACTTCCGTTCATTTTTTTTTTGTACCTTTTATTTCTATTTTACGCGTCGTTTGTTCACCGAGTAAATCGCGAGATTAAAAAACTCGGTTTAATATCCGATGGACATGTGAATTAAAAACTTTTATTCCAAGGTAAAATCGGACGGCTAAGAAACGACTACGTACCCTTATTGTCCTATTTCTTCGTCGCTCTATATCTACTACCCCTTGATGCTCCTGCCCCCTCTCTTCCAGTTGTATATCTTTACCGTGTAAAAATTCCCGCGACCCCCCAGGAACAAGATCGTAGAAACTAACCGGTCCAAAAATATCTAAGAGGGACGGTGACAAGGGATCGCGATAGAGGGGTTAAAGACGAAACGTACGTACGCCGATCTCGGACAATTTAATACAAAACTTTAGTCGTTGTACGATCGTC
Source organism: Macrophya alboannulata (assembly GCA_949628255.1). Classification (NCBI taxonomy): domain Eukaryota; kingdom Metazoa; phylum Arthropoda; class Insecta; order Hymenoptera; family Tenthredinidae; genus Macrophya; species Macrophya alboannulata. The sequence goes on along the minus strand of OX451208.1, from coordinate 36,882,304 downwards.
GTCTTGTGCAATACGGTATTATCTCGAACGTGGCAAAAGTGGGAAAAACGAAATGAAAGAAAATAATTACGTTACCTTGATCGTTCGTTGAATAATATATTTGTCAAATTTTATAGCTACCTCCGGTTTTTTTTTTTTTTTTCTTCACTTGGAGTTTTCTTTATTTATTGCCTCTTATTCCCGGTTGGATAAGACCGAAAGCCAAATAATCGGGAAAAGTCTCTCCAACGATATATACATATGTCTAGGTGTGTGGGGTTTGAGGGAGTGAACCGCTGAGGTGCGTTGATAGGTGATTGATATGTTTACGGTAGCGTCGAGAACACGCGGTTCTAGGGTAGATGGTATACCTACGGTGATACATTAAAAGTGATAAAATAGTGACGTCGGAGTGACATGGATGGATACAACCATGGCTGGTACCAGCCCCAGTACACCCATCATCCACATCATGTGCAACATCAACATCAACATCAACATCCACACCCACATCCCCACCCCCACCCCCACCAAAATCCACATCAGCATCAGCATCAGCAGCACCAGTTTCAACATCAACATCAGCATCAACACCAGCATCAGCATCAGCATCATTCTCACGATTATTTGTACCGACTATCGCTCCAGGTAAATGAAAAATAAATCACGGAGGATAGGTAATCCTTCGATAAACTCGCGATTGAAACCAAAAAAATAAAAAAAAAATGAAAAAGGGGAGGAAACTGAAAACTGAAGTATAGAATTTCACGAGTTCACCTACCTATCTACCTACCTACCTGCCTGCCTGCCTAACCGCAACGGCATAGTCACACGTATATTGGCATTGATAAAAGCAATCGTAACCCCATCAATCCACGGTACTACGGGGGAAACGGATCCGTGCCTTATCTGACACACCGGATGTACGCGGACAGATATGCCTGGGAGTTATGATTAGTTTGAAATTATACTCTCGGGGTACACCGGACGGTGGGGTTATAACCTGAATCTATAATCCGTACGAAATTATTACAGGGTGGCGTTTTGTGGGGATGCAGAACGAAAGTGGATAGAAAAAAAAAAATTTTTCAATCTTTAGAATTAACAAATTAGGGAATCACCGTAACTACAGCGTCTCAATTTTCGCGATAATCACGACAATAAAAAATGAAAGATTCGAATCATATGGGGAGGATCAGGTATACAAAAAAGTTGCCAATTTCTATTTTTATTATTTTTTTTCTTGTATTTTTCTCACGTATGTATAACGTCGGCAAATTTGAGCACGAGGAACAAATTGGTTCTGGCGTGTGAGACAAGTGGAATACGAGAGAAGGAGGAGGAGAAGGAGGAGGAGGAGGAGGAGGTGGAGGAGGAAAAGTGACGATGAGGCAAAGGTAGGCGGGGTACGTTGCCTCCCGGTGTGAAAATACCTTGGGCTCTCCTGGCGTCTGTCGTCCCCATGAGAGGGACGGGAGAAATTCCTGTCAAAATATAAACAAGAGGTGAAGCTTGACGCGGGTGCTTTTGTCCGAGGGTAATTAGACGCGTTAGAAATTTTACGGCGGGACGTAAAAGTCAAATTTTAGAAAGAGGAGCAGAAAGAGGTGAGGTTTCCAGTGGAGAGGGAGGCTCAGGAACTCGTCACCGTCGGTGCTTTTCCTCCCAGGATATAATTCCGGCGTTACAACAACGAGGCTCAAGTTTCGTGGCATTATTGTGTAACAGTAGGTAGTACATACCCTACCTCGTTGATGGGAACGCGTTAGCGAACGACAAAGGTTTTACCAAATATCATAACCGCGCTGCAGTGGAGATAAGCTTAAATAATAAAAAATGAAAATTACAAATTACAAAAAAAAAAAAAAAGAACACAAAATCAACAACAACAACGAACAAACAAACAAACGGGTTCTGTACCTCCCTCGTAGAATGGGGATAAAACAAGAAAAAAAAAAACAGTAAAATAACGACTCTGTATAGGAAGGGTGGTTCTCTGATCCGTTAAAAGGACCGTGAACGTCCGTCGTGATAAAACGAAACGGTAGCAACAAAGCAAGCGGAGAAACCTACTCCGGTTGTTTTTTTTTTCCCCTCCTTTTTTGTTATCGTTTTTTGTTTATTTTTTATATTTTTTCTGCTTTTTTTTTGTACCATACGACGGTTATAACGTAGCGTACAAAACAACGATGAAATCCACGAATCCGTGCAGTCACAGCAACCCATATAGCAGAGGGACAAAACACACAGCGAGGGTTTTTACGACGTATTAACGCCAAACTTACTCCCAAATCGTTCGGCTTATCTTCTCTTTCACTCTCACTGACAAATGATTCTTTCCCAAAACCATCCAGAACTCCCTACCTTCAACATTTCCCCCGTTTAATCGACTATATTTTTTTTTTACTGTCGTTCTGTTACTGCTATTTGGGAAAACAAAATGACATAAAACTACCCGAATAATTTTTAGTCTTCTTTTCATTTTCTACCCCATTTTTCAATACTCTAATAAAGACTTTCGGAAGTTTATGTTATCATTATTCGGTATCCCCCTTATACCTGCCCCTGAAACCCACCGAATATCTATGGGGGTAGGTAGATGGGTACCCGTAATTACCAGGAAGGATAGCGGCGTAAAGACGCGGGGTAGGGGTAGGGGTGGTGGTGGTGGTTACAAGGTACGGTGTTATTGTTCATAAGCTTGGCGCGCCATGTGTTCCACGAATTTATGTGTTAGCCAAGAAACTGAGTAGCGTTGGGGTGAAGGTAGAGTCTAGAAGGTAGAGGGTAGAGGGTAGAGGGTAGAAATAGAAGGGAACTGGATCCTTGTCACTTATATTCGTGATATTAATAAATTCTAAGCTCTCACGTGTGCACGCATCGCTAGACACAGAGAAACACGGTTACAGTGGATATTTGACGGTGATTGGCAGGTGTGACAACGCGCGTCGAGTAATTACGGTGAAATTAGGTTTTGGATAGGATACAATTCCTCCATTCCTCTCTCATTCCCCCAACACATATCCTTCCCTCATCTTTGATTACTCGAACAATTTGTCTGCAAGCCTTGCGGTTCTGCCTATCCTACTCCCACACATCGACACTCTCAAGGATAAATACACAGATATGTTATAGCTTGGTAGTTAGCTAGATAATACAGATTCGTACATACGGCACAACAGCCGGTACCTATAATACCTACGAGTATGATACCGCGGGAACCTGTCGCGAGTAATGAACGACTCCTCGGTTTCATCCTTGAAACTGAGAGAGTAACAAGAGTTTCGGTATACGGTAAATTTCGAGGCATGTTTCGAGGGCCGGGTGAGTATAAGGTATAAGGTATACGTTGTGTGTTCCTAAATACTCGACTGTACCCTGCAACAACCCTTCGCGCTGCATGCTCTAGGCGATAATTACGTTAGAAGTTATCGCGCGAGAAAGCTCGACTTTCTTGTTTTTAGCTCGTACCTACCTACCAACAATTTTAAGCGACCTCCAAAAGTTTACTCGGTTATATGTGCGTATGCGAGGTATAGGTAGTACCAGCTTACCGTACAACGCCGAAGGTACTTCTCTACCTCGTAGAATAGTAGTACGGATTATTGCTATCTAGGGAGTCGAGGAAAACCTGAGACGAAAACTCCGAAAGTGTAGTAGCCTTGGTATTGCAGAAGTGTCTCATTCAGGTTATCAAATTTTCTTTAATAAAACTTGACGAATAATTTTCCGGCAAAAATTTCTCCTCTTTTATCCTTACTTCTTCTTTCTTTTCATTTCTTCTCCTGTTTTGTCCTTTGTTCGCCATGATGATGACTGCTCGGTGTTGGATGGTAGACTTTAATATAGCAACAGATACCTACATATATACATTCGTCTTTGTAGAAGCCAGTGGGAGAGTGTGCAATTAGCAAAATTATCAGTCTTGAGAGAATTTGTCTCCTTGTGAAGACTCGGTCTTATCTCGACGCCCGAGGTGGGTATGTACGTACTGTACCTACCCAACAACGTCGACTCTTCTTCGTTGGTCGAAGCGTGGGAGAAACCTCCCCGTCATTCATTTCGCGGTTTTCCTGGTTTAAACGGGAAAATGAAAACATCCGACGTTTCTAACTTTGATAAGACGGAAGTGGCTCTGTTTAATTCAAAAATGAAAATTTCTATCTCGGTAACACGGGGCTTTTAAATTCATGAAGAATTACTCATTCGATGATCGAAATGGGGGCAGAATTTTATACCAATACCCCGAGGCACAGAAATTTTATGTATGTGGGTATAGGTGCAGTGTGTGCCTCCACGTGGCATGCATCTACAAATTTATTCGATATTTATTCGGCCGGGGGAAACGAGAAATGTTTTTAAATTGAAACTAATCCGAATTTTACGGGTTTCGGTATATCGTAAATATATCCTGAAACTCCGGCGTTTCGGAAAAGTTCTAAAACGGTTTTACCCCCCGTCCTCTCAACTCTCTACTCTCTAGCTAGACCGCGGGAGACTTTCGCAGTTTCTGTAATCGAAAAAAGGAATTTCTTTGATAAAATTTGATGGGTTGAAGAAAAAAAGAAGAAGGAAAAAAAAAAAAACAGTAGGAGAAGAAGGAAAAGAAGAAGAAAAAAATGAAAAAGAAATACCAACCAAGTTGGAATATGGCGGGTATTCCATCTTCGGTATAACAACGCGTGACAGAGCCTAATACGTCCGCCTATATACCTACCCACGCAAACCGCGGTGTTTCTGTAGTCAACACATCCGAAACCTCCCTCGGTGTTCAACCGAGAGATATTCGGGGATCGATCGAGAACCTAGGTTCAAGTTTGTAACAAAGCAATTCGTTCGAAACGGTACGAGTATAGTAAAGTATAGTATATATAGTATAGAGTAGAGTAGCTGATGGTGAGAAACACCCAATGTGCGGCCGACGAATGCCTCGTATACGGTACGGAACGGAACGCAATTATTTGCTATTCCGCATCAGCCCGATGGTTGTCGACGAAATTATCCCATCCTGGTTCCATTACTGACCCCCGCAGCTAGAGTGTCACCTCGATGATACAATTTACCGATACATACATACAAGTATTTATTCAACCCACATTACAGGTATATATCATTACCATACATGTGCAGTTGGGTTTTCTCATACACACGCATACCACCTATATACCTTTCGTACCTATATACGAACGAAAGTTTTCAACGATTTGCAATCACGCCTCATCAATCACTCCGCGTCTTTGTGTTACATACCTATATATATACGGTATGTATATACATTTGTATACCTATATTGGTATACAGATATATACGACAGCAGAAGATATATATATATATGTATTTATTTCCTTCCTTCCTTCCTTCCATTCTTCCTTTCTTCCTCCCTTATTTCCTTCTTTATTTATTTCTATTTTTTATTTATTTATTTTCTCCCGGACGTATATTACCTAGCTATAGCTACCTACCTGAGCTAGCGCAGTTTCAGAGACGATTTTCGGAACGATCCTTCACGAATGTCTGTTCGTCAGAAGCGTAATACGTCACTGATTAAAGAACCGCGTGAGGCACGGGTGAAGCCTGGGTGAAATATTTGAGGGAAAAGAAATAGGAAAAAAAAAATGAAAGAAATAAAGATCGCGGTGTTAAATGGCACCTATACTTCCGGGGTTATCAAAATTCTGATGTACATATGCCTAATTTAGCCCTCGGAAAAATTAGAAGAATTTTCTTTCCTTCTCTTGTCTTTTATTTATTTATTCATTTTATTTTTGGGAAATAATTATAATGGATCGGTGATTACGGCGTTGCTTGGTTGGTGGGTATATTATAGTGCAGTAGCAGCAGCAGCTTAGGCGTTGACGTCGCTTTAATTTTATACCCACAATTTACCAAGTTCAAAACACGCAGCTAGAATCCCTCTACTTCCACTTCAACTTCCATTTCTACTTCCACCACCACTACTTCCACTTCCTCCACCCTTTCGCAAGTACAGAATTTCAGTCCCCGTATCGCCGTATCATTAGCCTAACCTTCGTCGTCGTTATACAGGGGTAATTTCACGGGGTGTAGAACCCTGAAGAGAAGAGAGAGAGAGAGAGAGAGAGAGAGAGAGGGGGATACAGAGAGTGAGAGAAAGAGAGAGAGAGAGAGAAAGATAGGTAGATAGATAGATATACAGGACAGGAAGAGAGAGATTCGTTTTGTCTTTGACGAAACAAAGACAGAGAAATTTAGACAGACTGGCTGAAACCCTAGTCGTTATTCCTTCAGAGTTCGCGTGCAATATCAAAGCTATGAAATAGCTGCTAATGAATGAGCCAGGCACAAAGTTACCAAGTATATAATAACGTAGGTACATGTATATAGCTATATATCCAGTGGTCCACACAGCTAATCAAACTGAATTGGTGGATTGCTAAAAATATTTACAAATTATAGGTAAAAATTTAGAAACAATCTTATTGTGCTTTTGTTGATAATAGTTGACAAATTTAACAGAGTCGATTTTCTTATCATGGTTTCAGCAACAGCAGCAACAGGCTCAACAACAGGCGAATTCACCGGGCAGTGCAGGAAGCGCGGGAAAGAGCAGTCCGTCACCAGCCAATACTTCGTCACCTGGTCAAAGTCCGACCCCGAAAACTCAAGCCGAACCAAAACCAGTCGAGTGCAATTTGTGTCATAGAAAGTTCAAAAATATACCGGCGTTAAATGGACACATGAGACTTCACGGGGGTTACTTCAAAAAGGTGAATATAATATGTATACTGATCGTACTTTCGGAAGTAGAAACGTTTCTCTTTCTCTCCTTATTCTTCGATTTCAATCTCCGAAGAATTTTTTTACTCTTTTTTTCTTTCTCTCTTCTTCTTTTTACCCAAATTTCGGGAGAGCCGAGGGTGGTTTTAATTAAGTATTCAACAATTCAGTGCGCAGTACCTACCCGACGCCGCACCCTCTTACTTTTTTTTTCCCTGATCGAACGACGAGGATGAGTATACGGCGATCGAATTGAAACGGGAGCCATTAACAGGTTCTTTCCTTCCAGCACTTACCACTAAATCCAAATAAAGGCAGAGCTCCCAAAGCAAACATTGTCTCGAGCTGTCTCCATTATGCAGATTGACTTCGACTCGCCCTGCAGGGTTGGTTTTGCTCTTCGCTATCTCACAACCGTACCCCTATATACCCATACCCGTACATATATACCAAAACCCGCGCTAGTCAATGTAACTATGAATCAACCAGAGTCTATTTGACGATCCGGTCATATACGTTGGTTTCACGCAAACTATGCTATCTCGCTACTTCGCTGAATTGAAATCGTTTCGAACTCGAAAATTCGTTGATTCGTGAAAATTTTTATTTCTCTTCTCATATTGAACGGTCCCTCGATTCGTCTCCTCACCAAACAGCACACACGGACGTCAAAGAATCCCGCATACCCGGACACAGAATCGTTCGGATAATCCTAGTCGCAGAGTAATAACAGTAATAATCCTGCAATTGACGGGAATTGAATTGATGAGTTTCCCCGCATCGGCTCGCAATCAATTCTCCACATTAGGAAATCGATCAATATTCATGACGCACCTATGTATGGCCCTGTACCGTTTGGTACATATATATCCGCGTACGTATGTACGTCAAAGGCAGCTGAGTTCCATTTTGGCCATTTGACGTACAGGTGTATCGTATACACGGTGTATCCCAGTCTGGAAGGTGAGATTCAGGACCCATCCATACACACATCTCTCACCAGGAGCCGGCACCCTACCTACCCCACAGTTTCGTCCTGTTATATGCGTAAATGTGTATCTATCACAGGATATTACCAGGGGACCTGTAACGATCTAGATCGATAATCACGACCACGTCCGTGCACCCGCGTTAATTCCAGGGAACCGTTAGATAGCTGAGAAGATCCAAGAACGGTGTCACACACGCCGGTGATTCCATCAGGAGATAATCGAATGCATCCCCTCAATTAGTTTCGCTTAGTAATTAGGTAACACGTGGTTTTCTCTCTCTTACACTCGCTCTCCCTACATTCTATTTCTATCTCTACATCCACGTAACCGACTCTGCGCTTCGTGTCTTTCCCTCTTCCAATTCGAATACCATTTTCTCGTTTCTTGCTGTTTTTCTTTTATCATTTTCGTTCTTTCCTCTTTCATTTCGTCGAGATGGCTGTGTATTGACGTTTGTTTTCTCTGAATCTAAAATATTGAATTTTTATTTATCTATTCCCAGGATGCGGAGAACAAGAAATGCGAGAAGAAGGAAGTGGTAGGACCGCCTCTACAAACTGCATCTGTAAGCGTCAGGGCATTGATAGAAGAAAAAATCATACAGAAGCGAACAACTGGTAAATAAATTTAGAAAATTTGATCTATTAGTAGAATTTAATCATTCTGTCTTTGGTTTTTTTTTTTTCCTATTTTCTTTTTCTCTTTTTTTGCTGTTTTATTTTGTCTCGCCAGAGTAACCCATAAACACGATTCTAAATGTATAATTACGAACTCGATCTGAACGAATCGCGAGCTGCTATATACGTATACTAATTAGAATTTAAAATTTATCTTCTGTCTGTTCGTATCGAAGGGTATATAGCGATAGGGATCGAGGCGATCGGTATCTGTGTAGGAGAAACAGCCCAGAAAAGCTCAGGGGTTTAAATGTTTATTTTTCATTTGACGTTAAAGAGAGAAAAAAAGCCATGAACGCGGATGTTAAATGAGGAATGAAAATAAGCGGATACCACGTAGTCGTCTTTCCTTTGCTCTTTGTACTTTTAACTGTTTTCTTGTTACTTTTGGTACGTTATATTTCATCTCTTTTTCCGTATTTTTTACATTTATTATTCGTTTACTTTTGAATCCTTTTTCAAACTCCTCAACATTGAGCAACAGCTGACGTATGTACGAGTATAGTTATACATATATACCTACATCCTGTTCTATGTTATACGTTCATTTCGCACAAACCGTTGCACAAACAACAGTTGATCGATTTTCTCGTTCATTCTATTAAATCTCTTTACAAGCCATTTAGCGAGAACATCAGAATCCCTTCCCTCAATTTCACTCCATCCCCAGGAACCCCCAAACCCCTATTCCCATTCTACTTTCAAAAGCCTCGGCATGTCGGCATCCCGCAATACCATAAGATCGATAAATAATTTGCCGCGAACGGCAAAGCTCTACGGGCTCGGGAGCCTCACTATTGAATGGGATGTTGCTGCTGACACGAGCAACGCCTCGTCTCGTCTCGTGTTATCACACATACGTGTATACATATATACCGATATATAAAACACACATCCGTACACTTTATCCTCCATTTACCTGTGTGGGTAATATTTATTATACCTGTATACCCCTACGTATGTAGTATGTACCTATATGTATATACCCATATATCTACTAGCGCGCGTTTTGTGAAACCAACGGGATATATCCAATCAATTAACCGACCGCAGCTGCAGAACCTTTTTGCCATATCGAAACGAGAACCGCGTGACGAGTATAATTTGGATTTTCTATATGCATCTACGTGTCTACGTTATAGCCCGGGATTTAATCAACTTCCGTTTTAATTTGTTAACGTACACAAAATAAAAAAAATAAAAAATAAATCTATACACATATTTTCCGAATTCCTTTCGAACCTAAATTTTCTTTTGGAAGGTAAATTTTGCGGAAGTAATAGAAATAAGTATTATGGGGAGGCGGATGAAATGATGCTGGAAGGATCTTGAATTTCTTCTGTTCTCTTTTTTTCTCTCTTTTTTTTTTTGTTTGCTCCTTTTCTTCTATGGGAGGGATGGGAAAAGAAGAGAAGAAATACGCGACGAATTTACTCTGAATAATTTTCATCGGAAGAGCAATATATAGGGCGGGTTCAGAATTCAGTGGCCTATGTCTTTCTCGCGCGAAATGAACTAGACGATAAATGACGTGGAAGTGTAAATGGCAGCAGCAGAAACAGCACCACCGATGCAGGAGGAGTAGGTAGTAGTAGCCACGTTTTGTTCGACGACGAGCCTTTTCTCTCTGGCAATATACCTACCACCACCCTATACACGACCACCTCTCTACCCTCTCGTCGTTACCGTTGCTCCGATATTTATTCCACTCTCTGATTTGACGCGCGTTCACGCGCTAATTGAAAAATGAACCAACGCAGTCCACATCCACATCCACATCCACATCCACATTCACCCTCGCCTCGATTCTTTGGGTATTGTCTTTCCCGTCCTTGGTAAATGAACAATCCTTCAGGCGATTGAAAAAAGAGAAGAAAAAAATTGAAAAAAAGAAAAACACCAATCTTCCTATTCTATTATTTCGAGAGGGAAAAATATCCCTCCGTACGTAACATCCAACGAGCTTTTTATACCATTATTATATTATTTTTCGACGAATTTCTATAGTAATTCAAGCAGCTCTCGGTCTTTTAGCTACCGATGGTACCAGTGCCAATCTCCAGTCTCGGTCTGGGACAAACACCTTTACTACACAGACCGAACGGGCCAATATTACATCAGGTAAAACCAGTTTCGCTGTACCAGCACCCCCGCCTTTAACTACCGGTGAAAAAGTGAGGCGGCATTCGGACAGCGAACATTTTAGGCAGCCTAACGTTACCGTTGCTAATCATGCAGCGGTACAAAAGCAGCTTCAAGAAGCCCAGACCCAGGCGCAAGCTCAAGCTTTGGCTGACATGATATTGAAGGTACTTCGATACTCTGCTATCTGATTTATAAGTGTCTTAACGATATCGATCATTCGCCATCCCAGACACTGTACTGAAATGTTTATTGTTAGGGAACTACGAAAATGGCTGTGAAAAGAACGACTTCCGATCCTGGTCAAAGAGTTCAATTAAATTATCAGCCCACTACCACTACGCAGCCAAATAATAATCAGCAACAACAAACACAGACCCAGTTACAGGCTTCTGTAACGGACAACTTCCCGATGACCGGGTATTCGGAGGATGGAGGATACTTTAGTCCGAGCTTACAGGACGAGGTATTTCAGCAAGTTACAGCCGTGCCTGATAGTGTACTGCTACATGCTACACAGCTCGACTCTATTCAGGTAAAATATATCAACAGTTTTAATTTCCGGAATTTGGGCGGGCAAAACGATGCATATCGATATCAGGGTGATGCAAAAATAAAATGAGAAAGACCAAAGTGCTAATTTCTTGAAACTAGATACCATTTTAGTAGAAATTTACACTACAGTCCAAAAAAGGCTCGAGATTTCCTAAAAAAATTTTCGATCTGAACAGAAAGTTCGATATCTCGGTGAAAAAAAATCGTAAAGAAATGTTCCGAAGAGCATTTCAAAGTCGAAGGAATAAGCTTCAATTTGAGATTTTTTGTATTGTTCTACGATCTTTCTTTACCGAGATATCAATTTGTTTGTCAAGATCTAAAATTTTCAACATTCCAAAAATACATGTTTTGGAATCAATCTTCTGAATTTCTGTATTTTTTAAATAGTTCCAGGCCACAAGTCTCCTTCACGAACAGTCCTCCGAACAATTGCAGGAAATCTCATTGGAAGATCGTTTTTCAACACAACATACAGTCAACCCAGATCTTCAGGCTTTAGTGAATTCTCCGCTTCCGGATTCCCTGGCTGAATTCAGCACCTACGGAGCTCAGTACAGTACGGAAAGTCCGCACACTCTTCCTACTCAATCGCCATTGCCGTCGCCTTTGACTCGCCACGATAGTCCAAGCTTCACATATCCTACTCCACCAGCTAGTCAAGAAGGTCTTTTGACCGGAAGTCTACCGCTTCTAAGTCCTCAAGAAGATCCTGACTCTGTCAGACCAGTTTCTTCACCTCTATCGGCAGCCTTCTACACAACTACAATGTCCTCCGCTGCCGCGGTTGAAGAAGCCTTGAGCGAAGTTCTTCCTGGTGAAACGGAACCAGATACTGATCTGTACGGTGGATCTCCAAACCCTCATTCACCACTTCCAAGTCCACTTTCAGCCACACCAGCTCCATCTCCTCTCTCATCTCTCCCGCCTTCTTCAGTTTCTTCTCCTGGTCCAGCAACGTTCTCAAGTTCGACTTTCCCAGTCTCTCCACATCACGGACTGCAAAATCAGATGATGCCCAACTCTGAAGATCCACTGCTGTCCTCTAGTCCAAAGGACTTCACTGCAGGACGCAGGAAATTCGAGTTTTCTGGCTTTCAGTCATACAAGCTTATCACCAGCCAGAATTTAGTCGATTTTGGACTCGGAAATGGCAGCCTCGCGGGCATCGTGGTCGATAATAATGGAGAATTCAAACTCATACAGACAGCGGGACTTCAGAAAGCCAACGTTCTTGTTCAAGCCGGATCTTTGAGCCCTCTAACTTTCAGGAAAGAGATCAGACTTGCTACTCCTAAGGTCGAACCGGGTGCTAACAACGTTTCGACTGGAGGGCTGAACAATGCTCAATATCAAACTAGCCAAATACACCAACCGGCTGCTTTCAATCCCGCGAAATTTCTCATCCAAACAAATAATTCAACAAAGTATACAATAAAAAGTAAAACATCCAGTAATCTGCCGATTCCAATCGAGCAGATAAAGGAAGAACTTTTGGACGAGGACGTTTTTCTTAGTCCAACCAGCATACCGGCTAGTCCGATTCGCCAGTGTAGAAAAAGGCCGAGAATCGACGGACACTATTCTAACTCTCATTCGTATCCTTCAAGACTGAGACGGGCTTGCGATAGACATTGGGATAGCAGCTATACACCTCCACCTATATTAGATCCTTCTCGATCAGGCCCAGGATTATATGCAAGGCTGCACCAGCACGAAAGAGATTCTGAATTCAGTTCAGATGATTCGCAAGGGAACGATGGACCCCCTCCAAGAATTAATATCGGGACTAGATACCAAGCTACGATACCTCCGGTAAGGTGTGACGGCGAGAGAGGAAGAGGAGGACCGGAAATTGACCATCTTCTTTGGGATCCTGGCATAAATAACAACCTGACTGATACTGAAAGTAGGTATTATGAGTTTGGAACTCAGACTTATCTAGGTTCTTGTTTATCTGAGGGCGAATGTAAAGTAGAGTTTTGTCTTTCAGTGGAAATGTACCTACAGTTTGCCTGTTGCGCAGCTGTGCCCGGTGGGGGGAGGAATAAGGAGTACGCTCTTCACCTGCTACATATGTGTAGAGGGAATATTCATGTAAGATAATTTTAGATTGTACTTTTAGAATTAGTTTAGACTTTAGATTGTAAAAAGTTTGTTTTATTCAATTACGGGACTAAGTATTCGAATTTTTTAAAATTCTTTTCCAGGAAGCAATGCTCAAGTTAATGAGACCTACCCCTTCTCTGCCAATGGGACATCCATTGCTTTGCTATGAGTACCACGAATCTGATCGTTGGACTGCCCACGAAATGGATATATTCCACCAAAGTTTATCTAAACGTAATAAAGATTTTAGAGGAATATCTCGTGACGTTGGTAGCAAGTCTGTTAAGCAATGCGTGCAATTCTACTACCTCTGGAAAAAACTTTGCCCTGATGAGTACAAAAGAATGAGAGCCAGACACGGAAAACCAAAGATCAAACTTGAGAATAAAGAATTTAAAGATTCTAAAGATACAAAGGAACTGAGAGACGCCATCGCGTCTGTTACAGATATCGACTTTAGTGAAGAAAAATCAATTCTTCATCGCACTCTGGTTAGCTTTAATCTTTATATTATAAAATAAATGTGAATAACGATTTTATTTTTCGTTTAAAAATTCAGTTCACACTTTCTTACCACAATTAATATTCTAGTTGCAGACTAACGAAAGAGAAAGTTCGGCAACTCTTACAACCAGCGAAGGGGAGCTTAGATTATTTGCCTACGAATGTCCCGATGTAAGTTTCCACTCCTGAATAATATTATTTTATTTGTATTTCCTATCCCTCTGATCATTATACTTAGTTGAATATCTATCTTACTATTCCGGTTCTTTACAAAAGATTGTCTAAAATGTTGTTACTGCGCTATAACTCGTGCTGGTGATCATCTGAAAATTCTTCTATCATTTGAATTGCATTATCTAGCAGCTGCTTCATTGATGACCACTTATATTGATCATTGTCAATACTCATTGTACTATTAGTTAAGGGTTGTACTATGAGAGTGCAGTTATATTTATACTTCATTATGAATACATCGAATTGGTATTAATATAAATTTTCTTTAATCTTCTGAGAAATTATATACCGTTTATATTATCAGTTTTATTTAACATAGTGCTGATTTGATGATTTGACGTTGCTTGATGCCATATTAAATTTGATTTTGAAACACAGCACCAAGAGAGGTCGCCTATAAATATGCATTTCATTCTACATGTGAAAGTTTATATGTCGCATGTGGTTCGTTTACTGTGAATGCGTTCTTATTGCTTACACATAAAAAAAAAACCTAAAGATTGTGGGTCCAGTAATGATGTTGTTATTGTTATTGTTGTTGTTGTTGTTGTCGTTTGGTTGTGTTGTTTATTTTGGCTTTGTGTTTTCTTTGTGTTATCAGAGCTTTAGCGGAAGTGTAACAGTAACGATGGCTGGAAGCACCCAAACTGGCCAAACCGGTCACGTCACAGCCAACACCAACTCACAAACTCACACTAGTTCTGAGCAACTACCACCCGTGCCCACCCTACTTCACTACCCCTGCAAGATTTGCGGGAAGTAAGTCTCTAATCTAATCTAAATCAACCATTTCCATACTTACATTACATTTTCGTCCAGATATTAATTAGAATTATCTTCTCCTTGAGAAAAAAAATTTAATGCCTAAACATCTAATAGGCATTAAGTTTATCATAAAACTTGTTGCATAAGTTATATTTTTACCAATTCCTCTCACACATATAGGTATATATGTACTTATTACGTCGTCTTATTAGCCATATTTTGAGATGAAGAATAAGAATATATGTATCAACAATTTATAGTGAAATAGAATGAAATGCTTCCGCTGATATTGTACAATGAAATTTTAGGCTCCCTAGAAGGGGACTTACAGCTATGAATCCTAAAAAGATTTCCAAATCAAATTATCTGTATATGGTAGTATGTTAAATGGGTAGCATGGCTATAAGATCGCAGCTATGATCCCTTATGAACTATGAACTTAATAATTTACCATTGCAAACTATAATACATACCAGCTGTAATATTATATTATTTTGGAAATCTGCATAATCTCCTTTTACTATTGCGCTTACTATCAAAGATTGGCTACTTCTTATGATTTTACAATTATATACAATAAGTATGCTATTTGATAGCATGCTTTTCATTAATATATTATGCCTTGAACATGATTAGCTACATATTACTTATACATATATTTTTTTTTTTTGGTTTTGTTTAGAAAAATTACATTTTTTATGGTCTGATATAAGGTATACTCTCATTTAATAGGAAGTACAGAGAAACGTTTGATATACAAATTTTGTAATATCAAATAAATATATTGATTAGATAAGAACGAAGAATGATAATATTTTCTTCATTTCACAATGAATTAGGACAACTTTCTATTATTATCCATTATTATTGTACACAATATCTGCATGTTTATGAGTATATTGTAAAATATTCTATCTGCTTGTTTACCCAAAGCATTTGGCAGGAACAGGTATAATAATCTTATTGCTAGATTGAGAAAATCGATACTAGATAATTATATGGACGGAGGAGAGAGAGAGAGATTGTAATCTAGATTTAGAGTTTTATCTATTGTCTGACGAAAGATTGTATAATGTTTTCAGAGTTTTCAACAAAGTGAAAAGCAGAAGTGCACATATGAAATCTCATCGTCCAATGCCATCGCCAGATTCAACGGGTCAAGAATCTAAACGTACGTCACAACAACATAATAGTCAACAACAACAACAACCACCACAACCACCTAAACAACAATTGCAAGATTATCAACACACGACGAATAGTGATTCCAATGCTCATAATGCAACCCATTTATGGCACAATCCTACAAGACTTAGGCCACCATAAAAATGAAACAGAAAAAAATAATAAATAATAAATAATAAATAAAACAAAGCAAAAAAAACTTAACAATCTAAACTTAAGTTACCTAACGAAGGCTGTAATGTTTGAAAAAATGAAATGAATGTCACAACTCATAGTAAGCAGAAAATAGCTAACTGTGTGAATTCAACTCTGCCAAGATATTGTTGGAATATAAAGTTTAATAAGTATAGGGTGCAGTTTATTTTTATTTTATTCTATTTTTTCTTTTCTTTTATTCTTATTTATGTTTATTTCTTTTTATTTTTTGTTCCTGTTGGTTGTTAACAAAACTCAAAAAGTATAGATTGAAGAACAGCTCTTATTGATAAAGAAGACAGAAAGAAAGAAGAAAAAGAAACAATAAAAATAAAAATAAAAATACTCACATATATTTACGAACACTTTAGGCCTATTTTAAATAGTTTTACTTTCCCAGCCGCCCCGCCCCTTAAATTGCTATTATTTATATTATACAGATAGATATACTCTTTTGAATATATACATCCGTTTTAAGCGATATGAAATGTGTGCATTATGAATGATAATTTATAAATCATGAATTGGACAAGAAGTTACAAGGATATAATATATATTCTGCGTACGTGAAATGTCAGGGCATTTAAATAAATAATGAATATCTATATAACAATAACATACATACCTATACATCATCAGAAAAAACGAAATGAATAAATAAATAAATAAAGAAGGAAAGAAAAATTTTATCTTCGAAAATAATATCTGACGAAAGAATTAGTATAATAAACAGAAAAAAAAAAAATAAAAAAAAAAATGACAAAAACAAATAAATTAAAAAAAAAAATTGTTGTTAAAAATAATTCTTTTAAGAACATGACTTTATATCAAAATGAATTAAACGGTTGAATGGAAAGATGTTAAGCTAATAAGGAAATCAATTTATGAATTAAAGAAAAAAAAAAAATAAGAAAAATGTTTTACTTTTTGTTTTAGCATACACACAAAGATATATTGTATTATGATTATGAATTACCATTGAACAAATGCGCACACTCAGCGTTAATATAGAATTACTGTACTATGAGACACTACTGTTACCTGTTGGGTCTTTTTTTTTTTTTTATTACAAAGTACTCTGTGTTGTTTTTCTTTTTATAAAATAACTGCTTTATGCTCAATTTATTATGTGCTACGTGACGTATAATCTTATAAACTTTGCAATGGTTTTTATTTAAATCATATTATGTGTATACTAGAATCGATGATCGATACTAGGAAATTTTTTATTTTACAACTACTTTATGATTATACTTTTCCTCGGTGTTTTTTGTTAATTGATTAGTTTTCTAATCGGTCAATCATATCAATAAATAATTGGCTTAAATTGCGTCACCTAGTATGTATGCCATTAAGCGAGCCTCTATTCAGTTGGATAAATTATTGTTATATATGTTCGTAGTATAGCTATGCTTAGTTAAACACGAGTTTATATAAAAAAATAATCGAGTTGATATTAATCCGGTATTTGCCAATTATAGATATTTGTTGAAATCCCAATTCTGTTACCTTTATTCTCTTAATAATAACACATATTTAAATATATGATTAAATAGTAGATTTTAATATATAAATTGATGTAATTTAATATATAATTTCTATAGATTAGGATGATATTAGTTCTATAAGAACATTGTTCAAGTTTCACTCTGCAGGTTTCGGCCTCGCCGACATTGGGTGTATTATAATAATAATTATATATACATATATATTTATATATATATGCATATATATATTAATAACTAGAGAAAAATTCTTGATAAATACCTATTAATTGTAACTCTAAATGATGACTATGTGTACATATTATAACATGTATACACGCCTGTACATATTCATAAATGTCTCTGTATGTATGTATACAATGAGGAAGATATTAATTGAATTAAGTGAAATAGTTTTAGATCATTCTAGGAGGGATATCTACCATTATAGTTATACACTCGAATTGATTTTCTACCTTATTGAGGCCTACGTGGTGAGACTCTTGCGTGAACAATATGGAGGAAGACACAAAAAAATAAAAATGAATAAATAAATAAATAAAAATTGTAATTAATATGATATATTGATATTTTGTTCATTATACATATATCGGGGTGTCTGAAAATGTATAAACGTTACTCTATTATTAGTCATTATTTATTAGAGTTTCTATAACGATAAAACTTTGTTTTGATTGTTGCAAACTCAAAATTTATGACCACATTTATAACGTCAAGATTATATTATCAGGGCCCCATATAATATGTAACGGATTTGAACGTCCTGTAACAAAATATCATTTTTGCATTTGAAAATTTATACAAAAATAAAAAAATTTCTAGCTCAAATTTAAGTCATATAATGAATAGTGTAAATAGTAATAAAATAAAACTAGTTCAACAAGCTGTTGTACTTCAAGCGAACTTAATTGTTGATCAAGAAGTTTACCGATCGTAGGTGTTATATTTTTGTCTTACAAACATTGTTATATTCATTGTTAAAGCTCGTCTTACTATTTATCTTATCTTATTCTTATTCTACTACTACTATACTTCTTCTTCTTCTTCTCCTTCTTCTTCTTCGTCTACTTCTTCACTTTATTACCAATTACATAAATCACGTTGTACACGTTTTAACATTTTTAAATGAATATTTTCTTCGAATTGTTAGCTGCGAGTGAATAATTATGAGGATGCTTAAATAATCTGTGAATTGAAGAGTGATCTTAATATTAATTTTTAAGCTATTTCATCAATTTTTAATAGGTAACATATACGGTGATCAAAATTATCACTACTTATAGAGAAGAAGAAAAAAATAAAAATGAATAAATAAAAAATGCATTATGCATGATAATGGTTTTCTAAAATCTGAACACTCCTCATCTGAATGAACTTTTGATAATTTTATATCCTGAGATCAAAGGCAGAGCCTTGATGTTCTTCTATACGTTTTTCAGTGTCAAAATTCCTTTTATTCTACACTGTGGAAATATATCAATCGATTATAATCAATAGCTAATTATAACTAAAATTACTCTTTCTATTGTTGGAAAATCCTGCGTGATATATCATGCTTTTTATATTGGTGTTAATAGAGATTGAATAAATGTATGTAAATCTGTTGTAAAAATTCAAGGCTCTCTCACTCAGATATATTCAGTGGCAGTTTATAACAGAATCGATAAACCATTTGTATAGATTGCATAATTCATTTATATATTATTTCTGTTATAGTATAATATATACCTGACTATAAAATTTATTGAACTAGTCAGTTATGTAATAGAGGTATGAGCTTAGTTTGCAAATAGTTTTTTTATTTTTTTTTTTTTCTCAAATTTGAGAATCTAAAGAATTATTATTAAGTATAAAATGAATAAATAGTCCGACCACTGCAAATCGTTCGTTTTCAAATTAGCTACAGATATTAAGAAGTGTAGAAGGGCGCGGAGAGTGCAGCAGAACTTGTGTGAAAAAAAAAAAATAACACGAAGAAAAAAGAAATATAGAAAGTTTGTTTAAAATGGTCATAAACAATGTATTATTTGTGTGAATTATTTGACACTAGTCTAACATTAATCAGCTCCTGAGAACAAAAGAAAAAAAAACGCAACAACTTATAAACTGTGGGATGAAATTATTATTTTTTTGTTCTGATCACTTGATATTTTAATTAATTAATAATAATAATAAAGATGGATATGATTTTTTATTGTATTGTTTTTATTTCTTGGACAATAAGGTTTAATTTTTTTTTTGTTTTTATTTTTGTAATGTAAATTAGAAAAGTTTTTACAACAGTTATAATTATACCTACAATTGACGGATATATCTAAGCGGTTTGGTATTATTTAATTATCATCGATTATAAAAGTATGACCAATTTTGGCAAACTTTTAATATCCTCTCTGAGAAAGAAAATTCTCTATGATGTTATAATAGGCGATAAAAACAAAAAAATAAAATAAAAATTTGGTAAATTCTTCGTAACAGCTTCCAGCATGATGAAAATAGTGAAATAAATAAAAATAAAAATAAATTAATAAAAAAATGTAAAAAAAAATGTAGATCTATACGCTACGGAAAATAATAATATCTAGAATCTTACATTAAAGAAAAAGAAAAAGAAAGAAGAAAAAAAAAAACTAGTTTATTTAAGAAAAATAAAATTGTTATCAGCTCTGAATATGGGTTTGAAATAGGTTGAATAGAACAAAATTAGCAAACATATCATTTAAGACAATACACTTGTTACAGAAACTAAGTTTCTACTTACTATTGTAATATTACTATTGTACGTAACTTAAATTTTAAGCAGAATCGCGAGGGTTTAGTAGGATTTGAATAAGTAGGACCTACATATTAAAAAAAAAAAGTAAAAAAAAATCAATGTGATACGTCTAAAGCTTAGCTATTTCCAGACATCAAACCTGTGTCTACAGTAGGATATACATTTTCTCTAAAATTTCAGAATACATTATAAATAATTGATCAAATAATGAAAATCAGTATATATTTGAATCCACAGTATAAGTAATTCCAAGTTTCATACTTATTAACAAGGAAAAACTAAATAATAAACATATAAAAAAAATAAAATTGAAATTCATTTTTCACTCTGGATTTAGATGACCTATGGTAATATAGGCAAGCTCATATTGAAAATTAATTGCTGGAGGCTGTTGACTTCGAAAAGGTGCAAGAACTAACAATTAAATTAAAAAAAACTAAAAATCTGAAAAAAAAAAATAAAAATAAAACAAAAATAAAAAAAAACGAAGCAATGTGAAACAGTGACGAAGATATGCATGAATTGTACAATTGAGTCCCTCCACGTCACAAAATCATAATATGTATATAGGTATATATGTATATGCATATATAAGTATACGCGTGTAGTTGTGTATACATATATTTATATATATATATATATATATATATATATATATATATATATATATATATATATATATATATATATATATATATATATATATATATATATATATATATATATATATATATATATATATATATATATATATATATATATATATATATATATATACACATATATGCGTGTATTTATTAAACTGATAAATATGTGATGTATTTAAATGGTATGTGGTATATGGTGGTATATATGGTAATACATATTTGTACATAGGCGGACCCGTGCCATCAACTAATGGGTTGTACCGATATTATGGAAACTTTAACGATATCAATATAATTATAAAGTTATGAAGTTAATGGATTTAGAGCTACTCCATTTCCCCCCAAAAATTATTTCTATTCGTGGAAATTATTCAGACATTAATCCGATTATTTTAACTAAATTTTAACGATCAAATTTTGAACCAAAAAAATTTCACTGCAGTAATAGATATACATAGTATATGTATAACATCCTGTCTAAATTTGATTTTTTATACACAATATTAATACAAATAATTTAGACTGTCTTCAACAGTCGATGAATGGGTTTCATTGATTTTATTATGTCTGATCACGATTTTTGAATCATTGAGTCGATCGGTTGTATAGCTAATTTGTACATAATTAAATAGTAAAATTGGTGCCAATTATTGAATAATTCCTATATCAAAAAAAAGGAAGCAAAAAAAAATTGAAAAGAAATTAATTCAACAGAATATATTTCGCAATTTCTCCACATCCAATAACTCTAATGCTATAATCACCGAAATGGAATTCATTAATTATAATAATTCATTATTAACGAAATTTCATCAGTCATTTAGCGTACAATCATTCTTTCTTTCTTTCTTTAACAATATACGATTTGCGGTATCAATTATCTGCACAATATTAATTATATCAACGAGGCATAGAGCTCGATTTTATTACATATATTTTATTAGAGATCATTTAATACTCAAAAATTCCTGGTTTGGATCTATGATTCATGAATACAATAACGGTTTGTAATAATTACAATATCAATTCTATGCCTCCGAGAATAAATGATCATTTATACCCAGAAAAAGCTACGGTAAAGTTTAATTTATCAATTTCCTATGTGTCTTTCTTAGCTTCTGATCTTCATTAAATTGGAGAATTGTTTAATAAAAATCCGTTTTTTTTTCTTTGCAATAATTTTCACATACATCTACAAGAAATATTTATATATAATATACGTGGGTTTGTGTATATATATAAATAATATAAATATATATATATTGGTACAACTCGATGAAGAAAGTGTAGCGTGGTTATACACCTGAGGAATGTGCTCAAAAATACTGTATTAAAGAGAAAAAAAAGTCTACTAAACAAAAAAGAAAAAAAAAAAAAAAAAAAAAAAAACGAAGACAAAAAAAATCATCATCGTTTACGCAAAATTACTCTTAAAGATTGAAGATTTATTATAAATTATTGATATTGTAATCTATTGTCCTATTATCTATTATCTACTTTAATGTCTAATCTATACACTAGCATGGATCTTTATACTCCTCTATTCGATGTTATCTCTATTCTCTATTAACTTTTACTATTATAAACCTATTGTTGATAGGATTTTTAATAACTTATGAGAGTCTAGCCAGCTGTTGGGTCATGATAAGAAAAGAAAAAAATACTCATCTCAATTATTATCTATTATTATATTTACTAAATTTTTGATAATCAAATAACTGCAGTTGAATCAACGGTCTTCCCCTCGGCTAGATCTAAGAGATACAGACCGTTGGAGTGTACCTGTTCGCACAAAAATCTCTATACCTACTATAACATACCTGATACGTACAGTATTTCGGTTTAAATTTATTAATCGTAGTATAAGATTGCTCAAAAAAAAAATAAAAAAATAATAAAAACTAAATGGCAATCATTTTTCTATAATTTATAATCTTGGTATAACCGTTTGGTAATTCAGTGGGACTTGAAAAAATAAAATTGAAATACAAAGAAAGAAAAAAACACCGGTAAAAATGTTGAATAGAAATCGTAACATCTTCCATGCGATCACCTATATTACCTACTGTATATTTACTATCGAAGAGAAAGAGGGTAAAAAATTGATCAGCATTTTCAAAAGATTATATCTAAATACCTGAGATACCGTATATAGTTATATTACTTTGAAGATCAGCTATATGAATAATTATGTATGTGGGGGGGGGGCGAAGTGTGGAAGCATGTTCCAATTATCAATGATCAAATTTACGAATAGCAATATTCATGGTCGCGGTGTCATGAGTTGTAACTTTCCTGCTCAACTAGTTTTTATTGATACAATATTTGTATTATAAATTGAAAAAAAGAACTCCCAAAAAAAAAAAAAAAAATCACAGTTAACGATACTAACAAATTGTTCATTCGAGACTATATATTATTATTATCATCTCAAACTTTATATATAGCTACGGGATTAATTGTCGTTATATTATTGCTCAAAAAAGAAGAGAAAAGAAGGCAGCCTGCACTGACGGGCATTGAAACAACAATGAGAAAAAAAATAAGAAACCAAAAGTAAAGAAAAAATCTATTTAATTAAACGTAACATTAAATCGCTCAAAAGTCGGTGCCATATTCTACGTGTATAATAATTAAATATTATACACAAATGTTGTTGTTTATATATTTGTTGATTTACAATCACCTCATCATCAGCTCTTGGTGTCCACAGCTGGCTAGTAGTATTCTAATTATCTCAGAAGTTGTGTTATCTTATATACATATATACATATATACATGTATATATATATATATATATATATATATATATATATATATATATATATATATATATATATATATATATATATATATATGTATATGCATTACAGTTGTTTGTCAATAATATTGTATATCACTGCAATAATTTCACTTCAACCAATGGCTTTTCCTTTCTTATAATATTATATTGTATTTGAAACTCGTATATATATAAGCGGGGCGATAAATTATTATTCCGAATGCATTTTGTTTTTATTTTATTTCTCTCTCTCTCTCTCTCTCTCTCGCTCTCTTTCTATCTGTACTTTATTTTTATTTTTATTATTTTTTCTATTTTATCTGAACGTCTACGGTTTTTTTTTTTTTTTTTTTTACTCAACTATCATCGCATCTTACGTTTTTAGTAGAAGCTATTATTTTCAATTTTCTATCTTTGAAAATACGTATATATGTATAATACATATAATATTTCCTTTCGTGTATAGAATCGACTCTTGACTAAATACAGTATAACGTATAATATAATAAATATGATTTTACTTGATACTGATTACGCGTGGTAATTCCTATTATTTATTGAAAAAAAAATTCTAAGTTTAAAATTGTCAAAAAAACAAAAAAATAAAAAAAAAAAAATTAGTCCCGCGGCAGCTTGATCCTACCTATCTATAATACAATGGTAACTAATAATTGTATAACTAATATTATTAGGTATATACGCGTGACTGAATGATTTAGTGGCAAACAAGTGTAAAGCATGAGGAATATTTAAGCCATTCAGTCAATTTCATGTACCGATGTGGTAAAGAGTTGCACAAATAAGACCTGCGGCAGGGCTTTGATACCTACATATATATATATACATATATAATAAATAAAAATTATTATATAGGAAAAACCGTATAGGGTATAATATACATACATATGTATGTCATTTGGATAACTTAATTGCAGCAGAGCGGCCTAAGAAAATTTCACGCAACTCCGCCACATCAGTCTTATTATAATAATAATAATAATAATACATACATAATAATAACAATAATAATAATAATAATAATAATAATAATAATAATAGTAATAATAATAATAATAATAACAAGAAGAAGAATAATCATAATAATAGTAATAATAATAGTAATAGTAATAATAATAATAATAATAATAATAATAATAATAATAATAATAATAATAATAATAATTATAATTATAAACGATAAATAAATTCGAAAAAAGAAAAGAAAAATGAAATTCTAGCGAGGCCTAAAACAAAAGAGTTAACTAATGAAAAATCTAAATACAAATATAATGAATAAATATATTAAGAATTAATATACAGTATCGGTCTAATAAGTCAGCCGGCTTAGCCAGGACAACGAGTATCTGTGCATCAGTATTATATTAAAAAAAAAATAAAATAAAAAAACAATACTTTATTACAACAACTAAAACTTTCATTTCGATGTTGTCTGTTACTAAGCAATGCTTTTAATTGATAATTATTGTGGGGATCCGAGGTTTTCGTATTTTTTAAAATCTAAATATATGGTATACAATATACATATGTATAATATGTAATTAATTTTTTTTCATTCATTTATTTTCGTTTTTTTTTCCCGGAAATTAAAATTAATACGTGTCCAAAAGTTCAAATATCATAAGATAATTAATAAATTGGCATATTTTATCACTATTAATTGAAAGACGAAAGAAAAAAAACAAAAAAAGAATATGCAGAAACCGTAATCTAATCTTAATAATTATTTGCGACTGACCTATCATATGTAATATCAGTAGATTGGAAAGAGATGAAGAAATAAGAAATATGTATAATGCCATAAAAGTAATTAATTATGATTATGGGTGCAATTTAATCGAGGTGCTACGTATCAATGAATATATTATAAATCATAAATAAATAAATAAATGAATAAATAAATACATAAAAATACATACTTATACATTATACTACAGCTAATAGTGCATAAAAATTAAATCGAATGTATAATTTGATCTTTTTTTGTCACATATTACATGTATTTATAATGAAGGAAAAAAATTAATAATAAAATACGAAAATTCTCGCGTTCATTATACTATGTATGTATAATATCTATGATCCCTATTAAATATATGAATAAAAATTCAATACCATTGGAACTATTTATAATATGTAGATTAAAAAAAGAGAAAAAAAAAAAAAAGAAGAAATTGTAATACTCAGATATAATATTAATAATCTAATCGTCGTTGATAAAGAAATGTATAAATAAATATATATATATATATATATATATATATATATATATATATATATATATATATATATATATATATATATATATATATATATATATATATATATATTTATATACATACATACCTATAGGTGTATGTATGTATAGGTATATGTATATGTATAGGTGACGTAATATATTATTATTAAAATATTCAAATAACAAAAACAAAAACAATATAACATATATATGTATGATATAATATAATATAATATATGACTATTTTCTTCTATGGATATTGTGAATGATTGATGCGTGTTATATTACTCGTCTATGTTGAAGGCATACTGCGATCGGTCGTATAATTAATTAAATATAAAAAATCGAAGAATGACAAAAAAAAATAAAAATATATATATATATATATATATATATATATATATATATATATATATATATATATATATATATAAATCAGAAATAGAAACAAGTGTAATAACGTATTTGTTTTATTCGTCTTCTTCTTCTTCCTCTTCTTCTTCTTCTTTTTCTCTCTTTCTGCTTTTTCTTGCAGACCGTATATATATAATTATTATAATGAATTTCTAAATATTGAAAATTTATATGAAAAAAAAAAAAAAAAAAACAGTGATCGCGATAGCAGTGTGCCTTAACGATAGCTATCCCAATACTGAGCTATGCCGAAAACGTGTATGGCAAAAACCAAAAAATAAATAAAAAAAAAGTTTAAATAATAAAAAAACGGATAAAAAAAATATGATGTGTAAGCCAAGTGCCTTGTGTTCTGGTAACTAGTCGTTGACTTTTATCTACGATATTGAAAAAGATGAATAAATAAATAATAAAAAAAAATAAACAAAATAAAATAAACGAATAAGAATGAAAAAAAAAGAATTGAATGTAAAAAACTTGCCAAAATCAGTGTAAGACGTAGATGTGTTTTCAATGAGAAAATATTATTATAATATTATTATACCTATATATTATCACTTGTACGAAGATAAATAATTCTGAGAAAAAAGAACAAAAAAAATCTTAACTTTCATTTACTTATCATTATTCTTATTATCGTTATCGTTATTATTATTGTTATTATCATTATAAACTCATTAGGTATTATACATATACCTATATAGATAAACTGCGTGGTCAAGGATCTTATTTTTATCCTCTCAAATGCGTTTCAGATGTGATAATAACAAATCCATGCCATATGCATCATGTGTTTGCAGATAAGAAAGCAATTAACATGGAAAAAAAAAATTGAACAGATATGAAAACGTTGTATATCTCATCTTAAATGCATCACGAGTTCTTACATTTACATACACATACATATACCTGTATATATATTTCAAGGTATATACCTATGTAGATGAGTTATCTTCACGGTTAATAAAGATAAGCAATAGAAATATAATCATTAATATATTCCCAAGATTATTCTAAATCATCGACACTTTAAAAAAAGATTAACTATACATACATACATACATACATACATATATAATATATATACCTATCTACCTACTCAGTATATAGAGTGACGTATATGTGAGTGTATATAGTTAGTTTGTCGAAGAATGAATGCGCAGCTGTCTCTCTCTTTCTCTGTCTCCCTCTCTCTCTCTCTTTCTCTCACTCTTTCTTCTGTTCTTTATTTTCACTTTTTCGTATTCGTTTTTCTTTCTATTTTTCAATTAGGTATAAATTGTAAAATTTAGAAGTGAAATTGAAAAAAAAAAATAAAAAAATACCTTTTAGACCCTTGGAGGAAGGGGTCTTTTTCATTCTATAAACAGGAATTGTTTGGTGTTGTTATATGTATATATATATATATATATATATATATATATATATATATATATATATATATATATATATATATATATATATATATATATATATATATATATATATATATATATATATATATATATATATATATATATATATATGAAAATGTGTTTTCTAATGGTTCTATAATAGCAATTATAATAATAATAATAATAATAATAATAATAATAATAATAATAATAATAATAATAATAATAATAATAATACTAATACTAATACCAATACTAACTATACAACTATATAGCTATCTTTTACGAGGAATTGATGTAAATAATATGACCGCATTACTGTATAGTTGGTTAAGGGCGTTGCTGGCTTATATATATTAACAGAGGCTCAGAATAATATATAATATCATTATACCTTATATATTATACGCGTATTTTGTACTCTTAATTAATTTTTCACTAATTATTTCATTTAATTGCACAATTTATTATTATTTTTATTATTATTATTATTATTATTATTATTATTATCATCATCATTGATTATATATATTCTTTATTCTCTATCTCAAAGAATACTCTCGACTTTTCTCATCATTCGCCTTCATATATATGTATACACATATGTATACATACATGGTATATATGTATATATATATATAATCAACCTAAATTATACTTTCACAGATCTTGTTGTACCTATATATTATAATATAATTGTTTAAGATCAATTTACTATTATATGTATATATATATATATATAATATAATATTTCATAAATAATTGCTAAAAGTATGGATCATTGGAACGTACGAAACGGAATTGTTTTTTCATTATCTTAATATGAATTGAGACACTCAAAAAGGGAAAAGGAAAGAGAGAAGAAAAAAATAAAAAAAAATAATAATTAATCAGTTGTGATTTCAGATTGCAGATCTTTCGAAATAAAATTTGCACATTTTACGATCAATGTAGAGGCGTGTAATGTATAGCTGCGACTCATCGAAAAACGAAAAAGAAAAAGAAAAAGAAAACGAAAAAAAAAAAGAAAATCCTCCATCTCTTCGTGCCAATTTAAATATGAAAGAATAATAATAATAATAATAATAATAATAATAATAATGATAATAATAATAATAATAATAATAATAATAATAATAATAATAATAATAATAATAAGAAGAAGAATGATAATAATAATCATGCGATAAAAAAGACTTTTTTGGGGGGAAAATGAAAAAAGAAAAAAGAAAAAAAAAAAAAAAACTAGAAGACGAAGAATTTGAATGAATAGATAAAAAAAATCTGTATGTGTGTAACAAGTCAGAGAATTTTATTACATGATATATATATATTATTATGTAATATGGGTACCCCCGAAAAAAATGGATGAAAAAGGCCCCTATATTGACAATCCTATTATTAGAGCGTACGTACGAGGTATACCTGTATTGTGTGTAACATGCAGACATGCATACGACGAATATGTAATATCTATATGATCTATCAGTGTGTATAAGTGCATGAATGATGCCATATACTGCAGAAAGTATTAAAATGTAAGTATATATAATAATATTAGTTAAATATGTATATCCGTATCGAAATATAATATAGTATATAGTTCCTCGGTAAGATATTTTTCTTGTCATTCTATGTATAATTACATACGTACATACATACATATATACATATTAAATATGTTATTATTATTAATTGAACATACTGTTACTTGTGCGTAGCGAGATTATAATGAAAAATAAAAAAATAAAAGAACAAAACTTCACACAAAAAACAATTGTAAGCAGACATAATCAAACTTCTCTAATTTGTATAAAGAACAAGAATTATAATTATATTAACAAGATGTATTAAACCAATCCGTAAAATTTTTCCTTCGTGTATCTTATGTATACCTATTATCTCTATAATTAAATAATTGAAAACTGGACTGTTTCGTTACGCCGCAAAGAGATCTACGTATATAATATATATATATAAATATACATACATATATGTGTATGTATATATGTATATTCTTACTATTCGCGACGTGAATTTCTGTATAACTATAATTTCAAGACCGTAATCCTGGAAGCGTGCGCTAATAATCAGCGAAAAAAAAAAAAAAAAAGGAAGAGAATTAAACGACGACATGATATAATTGTGTAATAATTGCCTAACAAACTATATATCTAACTACCTATTTACCTACCTACCTACCTATCTCGAATGTGAATTTGAGGAAATTCTGGCAATTTATGTATTTGACGTGTATAGGTACGTTTACTTGAACCGTGTAAAAAAACTTGCCGCGAAAGCAAAAAAAAAAAAAAAAAAAAAATCAATCTGCGTACAACAAATCTAGTTTTACCTGTGTACCCTATATAAGTGTGATTTTATGGATATTATTATATTTAATATATAATAATAATAATTAATAAATTTATGATTACAATTTAAAGAATTGAGCACAATCACTGTAAAAAAAAAAAAATCGAAAAAAAAAAACGAAAGACACTCATCGCATAGATCCTCAATGTATAATAATAATATGATTCTTTCGTTTCTCCTTATAATTATCATCATAGCACTCGATAGTTGTTCACCTTATCAAAGCATTTTCGATTATTTATTTATAAAATTTGATAACTTTTGAAATTAGACAAAAATTTTTTTTTTTCATATAATCACTAACATTTTTTCATATAATTGAGGTATTCTTGATTTATTATATTAATTATTATTATTATCATTATTATTATTATTATCCTTATGATTCCTATTATTCTTATTCTTATTATTCTTATAATTATTATTATTATTATTATAATTATCGTTATTATTATTATTATGTAAGCCCTAAAACCGTATACATATATATTCACGTAGGTTCGTGTTGAAATTAATTCAATGCACATAAAAAAAAAAAAAAAACCGTTCAACAATAAGCATAGTGCCAATCAATATTGAACTAATCAAATTATTCAATCAAACCTACAATTATCGCGGATCCTATGGTAATATTATACATTGAAATATATACTTTAACGAAAACAAAAAACCCACTCCAAAAGGAGAAAAAGAGAAAGAGAGAAAAAAAATTTAGTTAAAAAAAAAAAAAAAAAAAAAAAACTGAAAAAGTTTTGGGGTAATTATATATAAAGTTATCTATTTGGAATCTCCCACGTCGAAAAATTGGAAAAAAATTCGAGAAATGTGCGATAATTTCAAAGATATACATATATGGGGTTGGTCGGCGTCTTGCTGCCATTCGTGGTTAACGTGTAGTATGCAATAAATATATACGTGTATAAAAAAAAAGATACAAAAAAAACAAAAAAACAAAAAAGAAGATGAATTATAATATGTGTCCATACCCTAATTATTGCTGTTAACAATTATTCTTTCGTTGCTTCGTTGCTAATACATAAATACATACATATATACATATATACGGTCTATATATATATATATATATATATATATATATATATATATATATATATATATATATATATATATATATATATATATATATATATATATATATATATATATATATATATATATATATATATATATATATATATATATATATATATATATATATATATATATATATATATATATATATATATATATATATATATATATATATATATATATATATATATATATATATATATATATATATATATACACCTATATGTAACAAGTCAATAATCTTTTAGCAAAACCGTACACTTAAGACATACACAAAAAAGAAATATACAAAATACAAAAAACAAAAAACAAAAAAAAAAAAAAAAAAAACTGGCTGAAGCTTGAATCAAAATGGTGGTATAGACAAAAAATAAATAAAAAATAATGATAATACTGAAGCAAAAAAAAAAAAAACAGTTTCAGTATAACGATATATGTATATTATGTAAGAAATCTAAACAGTATTAAGTAATATATGTATATATATTATTATTATTATTATACATATATAATTGAGGCATACATACATACATCAGATATAAATTGCCGTTTAATAATATGAATATAATGAATGAATCTATTGATATTATAACATCAGTAAATTGATGGTAATAATAAATTTATATAAAATACATGAATACCTACAATACGTGTAATAATATTAATAATAATAATAATAATAATAATAATAATCAACTAAAGGGGCTGGACATTATTTTCTTATAATATATGAATGGTTTCTATACTCTATAATTAATTAAATGTAAATATTCAGTGTGGATGGATATTATCAAATTTTTCCTTTTTGATTATTATTATTTTTTTTTTTGTTTTTCATCTTTTGGTGTGAGTCTAACAGAAGAAAAGAAAAGAAAAATATATTTATAACAACTTATTCTTATTCGCGGTATAATTATACATACGAGTGTAATATTATACACGACGAATTGAAATTTATATTAATTACTCATACATTATTATACATATATACATAAATAGAAAATTGATGTTAATTGTTCAATGTTAAGTAAGAGAGTTGTGTGTTTGGAAAAGAAATACCAAAGAAAGAAAAATGAAACTAAAAATGAAAAAAAAAAAACAAAACAGTAATGAGAATGAAAACTATTGGCGATTTACTTGGAAAGAGAAGGAAAAAAAAAAAACGTTTGAATTATATGCTGGAAAAAAAAAAAATCTTATTTCTGTCCAGCTCTCTGTAGCAAACATTTCGTTGAGGAAAAAATCTTTTTCTTTTTTTTTTTTTTTTCGAAACTTTCACTCTACTATCTTTCTCTCCCCCTCTTTCTCTCTCTCTCTCTCTTTCTCGCTCTCTCTTGTAGTCTAGTTTAAAGTATTTTGATAACGCGTTGCAAAGATTAAAAAAAAAAATAAAATAAAAAAAAAAAAAACATAACAATTTAATAGAGAGCAAATTTTATCGTTAAAAAATCGTAAGAAAAACGAAGAACAAAAAAATGAAAAATGAATAAATAAATGTCTGACATATCAAACACACGATGCTTCTGACAAGAAACTACAGCAATACCCCTTCCGCTCAATATGGATAATAAAAGTGTAGAATTAAAGAAAAAAAAAAGAAATCTTTTTGAAAAAAAAAAAATGAATAAAATTAAAAATAAATAATGAAGTCTAGATAATAGTAAAAACTATAACTGTACGGTAGAGATATAGAGAACATATGCGCAAGTACTTTTAAAACGTATAAGTTTATATGAATATATCATTTTGAGTTTTTTCTATCCCCCCGAACGTTGCAAGGATTTCTAATTAAAAAAATTCTGTGGCAGATACACGAAGCGAGATTTCAATGTAAAATTATAATACCCAATCCTGAATCCTGCAGAATTCTGAATCTTGTTCTACGATGTTAAAATAATCTATATATTCGTATAAAAAATCCGTAGTGTGCAAAATTCCCTATATCTGTACTAAAAAAAAAAAAATTACCAAAATCGTGAAGATGAATTAATTATACTATATATACATACAATACTGTTCATTATTATTCTGGAAATGTTTTCGACTACTTTTCGCGATCTATAATTATATGAATACCTAACTATGTTCGTTCAGATTTTTCTATATCTATATACCTAATTATTATAAGAATAATTAAATTTATATTACATACATATACCTTGAATGTATATCTACGCCTTCCCAATATCTGTACTTTATTGACTGTGAAGAGTATTATATAATATCTTTGAGCTACACTGCAGTTTCTATATACATATACGCATATGGATATGTGTTTTTTTTAATTGCTAATCGATCAGAAAAATTTGATACAAAAAACAAAAAAAAAAAAGATTCAGCTCACGCAAATACGTAGTTATGTAATTGCAGGTCGATTTATTTCCAATTTTAATGATTTTTTCTTCTTCTTGGTTGAATATTATATACGTATATATATATGTGTATATACATATACATATTATATTCATATGTATATACACATATAAACGTATAATAATAATAGTAATAATAATAATAATAATATTAATAATGAATAATGGCCAGAAATTGCGAATAAGTTATTCATGATAGTATGGAAAATTAATTCTTATATTATATGTATAGGTAGTGGTGAGCACGCGTGGCGAGAACAATGTCAAGTCAAGTGTATGAACAATTTGCCTCCTATGATGTCTGTGTGTGTGTGTGCGTGTGTGTGTGCATTTGTGTGCGTGCGTGTAAAGAATGATATCCTGTAACTAATAATTTATTATATTAATAATATGATAAAATTGCGATTAGTATTATAGGTACAGAAATCGCAGGAAAGAAAGAAAGAAAGAAAGAAGGAAGAAGAAAAAAAAAAAAAGGAAAAAATAAAATAAAATATAATAAGATAAGATAAAGAAATAAAAAATAAATAAATTAAAAAAAAAAAAAAAAATAATGATTGATTGTGAGTCATTTAAATAATTGTTACATGTATTTTCTATATATTATGGTATAACACTAATGAATAATAATATAATATTATATATGTATATTATGAGATGATATTAAAGAAACTATTGACTAATGTAAGCCTAGTATTTTAGATAAAATGAAAAAGATGAAATAAATAATAATAAATTAAAATAAAAATGAAAATTCAAAGAGTTTGCTAAAATATGATGAAAAAAGGGGGAAAAAAAAAAAAAAAAATTATATTGGATTCATCCAATTTTAATGTGAGTATATATATATTATATATAATATTATTGAATATTGTATTATGTAAGGGCAGGAAAAGCGAGGCTAATTATTTGAAGTGGCACTCATATTCATTCCCGTGTACAGCACCGCATGGGAATATTACTTAGAAAAAAAAGTTTAAAAAAATGACTAAATAAAAACAAAAAAAATTATGTGAAAGTGTCATTTCAAAAAAACGCCTGCAAACTGCAAAAATATTGAGTGAAAAAAAAAATGAAAACAAAAAAAGCCAAAAAAAAAACAAAAAAAAAAAAATAAAATAAAAACCAAAAAAAAAAAAAAAACAACGCGAAATTTGCAAAACAAAAATGTATTTTCTCACTCTCACCGCAAGGTGAACGTTCACGCTACATCTTACTTGCTACGAAACTTATGAATATAATATTATTATCTAAGATTAACTGTATAATTGTAACGAAAATTGTTTTTCCAAACGATGTGGTATTTTTATTGTAGATATTATTATATATATATATATATATATATATATATAAATATAAATATATATATATATATAACGAATAAAGTCATGATTCATTGTATACTTCTATCGTTTGTATCATTCATTGTACAACCATTATAAATCCCGATAAATTAGGTAAACCGATTTCTCCATTACGTCCAAAAATTTTCTGTTTACCTGACTACAGCTTCCCATTCCCTCGGATCAAAATTGATTTAATTATCCTCGGGTTCATACCAAAAATGATTTGGCCCAGGGATTTGCGTCTCCGCTATCTTCGTGGCGAATTTGAGAATTAATTTTTCTATTTTTCGATTTTTCGAAAAGCTTTGACTGATAGTTTTCCCGGCAAACTTCACTATATCTAATTTGTCACGTTCATGAAGTAACCTATTAGTTGGCAACTTTACGAGCAAACGAAAATTTTCTAGTCACAATTGCAGGAATAAAATTCTAAAAATTATGCCACGAAAAAAATTCAAGAGATCTAAAAAACCCGTGAGGAATGACGTGGATCCCGCTGAAGAATTAGCGAAACGTTCAAAGAGGGAAGAAAGTTCCAAAAAGCGGGAAACTATGCTGGAAAAAATGAAAGGAATCTTGAACAGGAGGAAGGAGGATCGACTGGCAAAGAGAAATGCAATCAGAGACGAAAGGATAAAAGTTTACGAAACGGAAATTAGAAATCGGGGCAAAACTATACAAGAAAAGAAAATGATAGAGGTGCAGGGTCCATATCTTACAGTTCGCTAATTATTTCGTTGAATTAATCATAAAATCGTATTCCAGATTCGTAGAGAGATGAAATCGGTCCTCGTAGCCGGAGTCGAAAAAGTAAACGCGTTAACGGTAATCGCTGATAAAGTAAAGCTGGATGGTTCGACGATGAAAATCGGTGGTCTGAAGTATAAACTAAAGAACAATGTCCACATGGTCGGTTGGGGTCGCGAGTCGCTGATGTTAGGCGCAGCTTTCGAAAAGGTGATCGGAAACCACGTGAAAAAAGGTTTCCTGGTCGTCCCAAGAGGATCGATTTCCGGTATGTGGGACACCCCGCTCTGGTTCCCAGCTCTGAATACCCGCATCACCTACTTCGAGGCCGGCACCCTCGGTTTTCCGGACGAAAATTCGGTTGACGGGACTCGCAGGATCGCGGACTATTGCCGAAAGCTTCGAAAGCGGGATATCTTAGTCGTGGTGCTTTCGGGCGGGACTGAGGATCTCCTCTCATGCCCTAAGGGTGCCATTAGACTAAAAGAACTCCAGGACGTTTTATCGAGGTTAAAATCGGCGGGGGCTACACCCCCGGAAATTAACATAGTCGAGTCAAAGCTCTCGGCTGTTCTTGGCGGGGAACTAGCTAGGCTAGCGTATCCGGCTAAAGTGATCACTCTGGTGATGTCAAACGTTCCGGGAGATCCGCCGCATCTCTTCGCAGGTTCGCCTACGGTCAACAATCCGAATAAAGACGCTGCTGTTGGGATACTGAGGAAGTACAATCTGGAGAACAGTGTGCCGTCCAGTGTGAAAGACGTTTTGGAAAAGGAGAATCAAAATCCAGGCAAAGACCCGCTCGTGGATGATAAAAAGAATTTCAAATTCGTCGACTACCACGTCGTAGCAGGGTCCAATGATGCTGTGCACGGGATGACCGATGCTGCATTCAGGCTGGGTCTTGTACCGGTGATTTTGAGTTCGACTATGGTGGGCAATGTCCGCGAGGTCAGCCAGGCTTACAGCCAGATTGCAGCGTTGATGATATTGGCTGCAGAGGGAAGAATAAATAAGATAGAAATGTACGAGTCCATGAAGTTCAACAGAGTCCTACCCCTGAGCGAGGATAAGGTCAGGGAAATATTTCCGTCTAATGAAAAATGGGGCCTGGGTTTGTGTCTGCTCTTGGGCGGCTCTCTGACGGTTGATATCAGCGGCGAGAACAAGACTGGGGCGAACCAAGAACTGGCTTTGTACTTTTCTCTGGACTGGTACCTGAAGGTGAAAGAGAATCCAATTTTAAAAAAGTACGTTGTCTGGTTTCTGGGCGGAAGTACAAACGGCGTTGACGGAAACAGCGACGCGGCTGGTGCCTATGGATACGGTAATCTTGGACCCGGTATTTTCAAGCATTACAAAGAATTAACAGAGGAGGAAGTAACGCTGGACCTGAAACTACGTGGCCTGCTTCGAACGGACCCAGACAGCAAAGAGACTCGGGTAAATCTTTGATAAACTCTCGTACCTTTATACCAGTAGCTGCATAAATAGATAATGATGGTTATTTTTTGTTCGTCGACGTCGGTTGCAGGAAGCGGTCAAAAGGCACAATGCCCTGCGGGATGAAATCGGGAGAATTTCCGTCGTCCTTCCCGACCGGGTCCTCAGGGATCATAACGCCAACTTTATGTTCATGAATATCAACGATGGCGACGAACTGCTTGATCTTGGTTACACTTACACAAATGTATGCGATCTCCACGTAATACGAATCGTTCGTTACCAATGTAACTGCGATGGACACTGCAGTATCGGACAAGGAGGAGAAGAAACTCCGTTACAAAAATTATCAGGCATTTGCAAAGACGAAAAGTGCGTCGTTAATCAAGAAATTCCCACAGTCATACCCCAGAAAAAAAATCCGCAATGCTGCGGACGAACGGGACGACCGAAAATCAAAATCTATTAAAAAATTTGAATAAAAAGTGTGGATTTTTATGAACGGTGTGTATATCGACGGGTTGTGGATTTTGAACGATAAAAATATGTATATACTATATAT
Source organism: Macrophya alboannulata (assembly GCA_949628255.1). Classification (NCBI taxonomy): domain Eukaryota; kingdom Metazoa; phylum Arthropoda; class Insecta; order Hymenoptera; family Tenthredinidae; genus Macrophya; species Macrophya alboannulata. The sequence continues at coordinate 36,844,504 of OX451208.1, read as the reverse complement.
ATATTTTTTTTAGCGTACAGTTATGTACACTACCTATCATTTCTCATAGTTTTCCCGCAATACGTGCCGAATAATAATTGCACTACGGGGTTATTGTGCATTCGATATCGCGGCTCGATTATTTAGCGTATAGGTATATCTGGCGGTTGAGAACGATATGTGCGGTGGTGGTGCCGAGAGGTATGATTTGTTATATTTTACAAATGAAATCACGCGTGTATCCGATGAATGTAAATGAATTGGCTGTTGCGGTTTCTCCGATAATTCCTGCAATGGAAAGACAATAACTCGTTACGTTTTATAATATCAATATACAGCTATATGTATAATACCTATATACCGTAAAAATAATTCCGAGAGCCTACGGGCACGGGGAGAAAAATCTATTCATACTGAAATCTGCTGCGCTTAATGCGGTAGTTGTGGATTTATTGATATACCTATATGAAAAGCGATCATATATTTTGCCTGGCGAAATTTTTTTTTTTTTCTCATCCGATGCACCTTTCATCCGCCACAATTAACCGTTGATGTGGAAATGAACGGAAAGAAGAAGAAAAAAAATTGGAAACAATTGAATATAAATAAAAATTGCTGCAGGTATATCAATTAGGGACTTGGCGCTATTCGTACAGCTAATTCATTTCCTGTCTAAACGGAGTTAATTACTTTGGATAAAATTGTACTGTAACAACAGTGCGGGGAAAACGGGGCACCCTTTTCCCCCTTTTCGATCGTTCAAAAGCTCAGAGGCCCTAGGTATGCCTAAAGCTTTCGAAAGCAGAATTTTAAGCAGACCGATCGACGGGCGAGTCCCTGCAGGATATTTAATCAAGGATTGGACGGTAGGCAATGAACGCCGCCCCAGGCAGCCCTTGTATACCTACCTACCTACCAACCTACCTATACCTACCTATACCTTCGTATACCTCAGTCCTGGAATTTCTCTCATCAGTTTCCCCGAACGAATGCGATCGAAGAGCCACAAGCGCACATTGATTGCGTTATTAAAACGATTTCTATTTTCCCCGAGCCAATATAAAGAATACCTCAAATTATTGATCCGCGCTTGATCTTGGAGTAGAGGGTTCTTCATTTCTCCCTATATACACGATCAGATTAAATTATAAATATTTTATGAATCATCTCCGTAAATCCGGTCCGAACCTTGCCTGCAAGCTTACCTAGCCGCTTTGCAGCTAGCCCACAGAAATAACAAGTATCCGAGCCGACCATATGCGGTAGTCGTGTTTCCTGGTCAGCCAAAGTTTCCGCGGAAAAGCGGATTAAGTTATAATTTCCTGGACTATATACAAGGTCATAATACATGCAAGGCAATTTAACGGCCAGCTCAAATAAAGCTCGGCTTTTGTCTTCCGCATGCGGGAACATCCTGACGACGCAACATGCGAATCTCTACGACGTTGAATTAATTCTGCAGCTCTTACGCGGACATATATGTGAATATAAATTTTTACAAAGCTCATGTTTTAATACGATTTTGCATACGATCCAGAACCTTTTTAGAGCTGGCTCCTTTATTCATCACATAGACTGTCCATATTTTCTATTTCAGGACAGCTTCTCCGCTTTCGAAGTACTGCTATCGAGACGCTGTGACATTGTGACAAGGGACACTGACCCCGCGACAGCAGGCGCCGCCACTCAGGGTCAAGGTCGGTTCTCTCCAACTCCCCATAGTTAGCCCCTCATCTACCGCGACGGGATTAATTATACTTTTAATCGTATGTCGGTCGTTTGTTGCAGTGAATGATGGACTAATCCGGACGTTTGTCAGTGATTTGTTAATTAATAAATTAACTAATAAATTTTCATGACGTGAAATCGTTCGTCGACGATTGATGGACCATTCGGATATATTCGGACACGTTCCTCGGGTCGGATGTTCTCCTGATACCAGGAGCAATTTTTCGACTTAAAATTCCGAAAAATGTGAAAACCCTAAAAACATAGCAGCGGACGTAAAGCAGCGTGTGCATAAACATATAGGCATGGAAAAAACAGACAGTGCCATTAAGATTTTATTTATTTCGCACGTATGGTTCACGATACGGTTTACAATAGTCCGCCTTTCCGTATCCCACGTGCTTATCCGAACGACACGGTCCCAAGGGGCGCAGCTTAAAGCTCAAATCGTAGGATTAAAAACGAGAAATTATTACCAGCTGTGTGTTCTACAATTTATATTTTGGACGTGCATGATCTTTGCAGGACATATCTTCTTCATTAAATTAGAAAATTCTTTTCCAAAGATCAGCGAAATGTGTCACTGATTGAAATTCGCTTCAATATAAAGACAGTAGTCCAAATCGAATGTGTAATCCGAAATCCTCGCCGCAGTTTCGCAACTCCGTACGTATTACCAAACAGCGATAATAAATTCTAAGTCTTGGTGTAACATCGAGTAGGTATATCTATTATCTGCCATCCCAATTACTCCTTCATCACTCAGTTTACACCAGCGTTAACATATCCTTGTCCGTATCCTCGTAACCCCGTACAGTTGTATATATTACAAATACGGAAACACGAGTTATAGCTGGATACATCGCTAACAGAATGAAATAACTTAGTTAGTTAACGGCATAACAATGCAAACGGAGTTTGGTAGTTAGCTACTGTACTTCACCCCGCGATGTGTGCTCTTCTCTCCTGCCCCTACCTATCTACGTATAGAGGTAACATACATACATACGTGATACCTACATCTCACACCATTCCCTCCTCTTTCTAGCTCGTCATCCTCTCAGGAGGCAATTAGTCTTTATGTTTTGCGGAATTTCTCGCCTTCGCACAGCCGTTCTTAGTCATATACCTAGGTGTATAGGTTTGTTCCCTAAGTAAGTATCCGCTCGAGTTCTTCAACGTTCCATCATCAGCGGACCAATTTGACAAGGCCCCGGGGGGAAAACTTTTGCCTAGACAGACGCAGAGAAGGAAGCGGTAATAGGCGAGGTAAATAATCAGGAACAAAATAGACACACCGCAGTTTGATCGTATAGTAGATGGAAATATATTCACAGCGGCTATCAGGACTTCGGATGTTTTACGGGGCTGATCGGAATTTTTACCAGTCGCGACTTTTGAAATTTGGAACTTCGACCCGACGCCCGACGCGTTCTGTGCGGGTTGAAATTTTCATCTTTTTATCTCGTGGTAGCGGCAGATTTTCAAAATCAGCATGAAGGTATGCACACCTAATTGCCTTCAAAGTTATTTGCGCTCAGCCGAGTTAATCTACGAGATTAGTTAGTGACGGATAAAAAAAAAAAAAAGGTGAAAGAAAAAGTTGGTGGTTGAAAAAGTTAGTTAACGAGGCGAACTGCACTGGTGTTTTTCATCAATCTACTATTTGAGAGACGGATGTGTGGAAAAATGGCCTCGGTTAGAGGTGCGACCGCGATTGGAACGCGGAGTAAATTAAGGATACTTTAATATACGAAATTGTACAAAGTGAAGCAGTGCGGTGTGGTGCGGTGCGGTAGGTAGCCAGGTAGATAGGATAGGTAGGTGGGTAGGTTATACTGGAAGTCGTGGAGGCGTAGGAGAGTCGGGTTTGCGTTGGGTCATGAGACTGCTTGGTGCAGGTTGGTTGGGTAACGAGCTGTGCATATTTAGCGGTGGCATCTCTGCAGAGGTACATGCAAATGCTTGTGGTCGCCTATCTTGCTCTCTTCTGTCTCTATCGCACCCTCGCCAACCTGTTCCCATGGTCCTTCCCTCGCCTGGCGTGTAGTGTGTCCGCACGAGTATCCTCACTTTACATTTAAACAAGATTTGTAAGGCTGATGTTACCTGGCCGATTGTATGCGATGGTCAAACCGAGCAATTCGTTCCCCAAGCGAATCGGGCTGTTCAGAACGTGGGACCAGTTCGCGTAACAAACGAACTAGCCGGACCTCGCTCTGTATCAAACCTGAACAATCAGCTCAAATGAACCCAGAAAACATTTCGATATACTTTTTTCCTCCACTTCAACTCACATCTTTCGATTCACAATGAAAATTTACGATGTTTCGTTATCAGTGATTACTCATTTATTATTCAATAGCATATACCGTCTATATTATAAAATATATAACCAAATATTACAATAATCATGTATAATATTTAATCTGCACAGATAGGTCCGCCACAGCACTCTGGATACGGTAGAGAATTGTTCGCCTCGTTATATCCAATATATTTTTCTGGAGGACATTGGTAAGAACCACATCTGAAAGAATAAAATAGTTTGTATAAAAATGTCTGACCACTCAGTCAGCCGCAGGTACAACTAGGTGTCTTGTATCTCACCCTACTCCGGTCATTTTGCATGGTCCATGACAGGTAAAAATTCCGCAACTATTCGCGACAGAGCTTGGAGGCTTGTAATTGTCTGTGCAGTTTACTGAAAATCGAGATTACCGAATCGGAGTATCAGCAGAGAATTGGAACACTTGTGAATATACTTTTGCTAAGATCGCTAGTCTGACCGCAAATAATCAACGAGATCACTCGGAAGAGTGTTATTCGTTGATGCAAGATTATAATAAAGCACTAAACGAGTTATTGAATTACCTAGTTTTGGAAGCTGGAGAGACAGATTCACAGAGATGAGAAACACAGCGAAGAATGCAACGTACTTCATGTCTGCAAGATGACTTATTCGCAACTTCTTCAATGACTGGTGATCGTGTACTGTATCGAGGATCGTCACACCTTTGCCTTTTATACTGACACGAGAATTCTAGTTGTTTTATTTACCAAAGATTAACTAATTCCGCAACAAATGAGATTTCCGATGTATTAAAGCACGTAGGACGAAGACGACCATCGCTGAAAACGTGAGACTTTGCAGAAAACAAAGTAGAGCCTCTCAAGGTCTGTATCAGAGCTGAACAATCAGCTGGAACGAGCTGATTTATAGAATATACATGTATATGTACACTTTCATGGAGCGGAGTGGTTTCTTCAATTTGAAATACTGCGACTGTGGTATATCTTGATCTAAATTACCAAATGACGTAGTATGAATTGTTTCCCAATAATTCCACATCTGCGTATACAGGGATATCATTTTGTCAAAGTTATCATTGAAATGGTGCTTTTTTTTATTAGAATATCATTTTTTTACAACATAGTATACAGCAGCTGAACATTCACACCTCTATAAAATATTCATTATATCTATGCGCTCTAAGATCTGTATAAATGTAATCATCGACACGTATTTAGTGTCGACAAATGGGTCCCCCACAGCAGTCTGGAAACACTTTAGAAACGTCGTCTTCCCGGTATCCGATTTGCTTGCCTGGAGCACACTGCGCCAAGGGACATCTTGAAAAGAAAATACAGCGTTAAAAGAAAGTGTGGGTGTATTTAGGTTCATGATAGGACCGGGTACATGTGATGTCTCGATACTTACATTATTGCACTGAATTGGCCTGGTCCGTGACACGTAGTTTGACCGCATCTGTCTGCCCTGGCCACGGTATCAGGTGGGCAGTTCACTAAAAATTTGATTTACCGATTTAGGTGTCAGCCAAGAATACAGAATCACGATTTTTACCACTTTCCAAAGGCGAGCGATATTCCAACAGCAAATATTCTAATCAAACGATATACCAGAACGTAGAAGACGCAAGTCCATTGACTATCTTACCTAGTTGGTCAATTTGTACAGACAGATTGACACAGATGAGAAACACGGTGAAAAATGCAACGAACTTCATATCTGCTGGAGGACTGTTAACAAGAGAAACTTGATCGATGGCTAACGAACGTATACTGTATTGCCGATGATCGTGCTGCCGTTATTTATACATCTTTACTGCTTCAATAAAAAATCGCGTGTTTAATAAGAGGGGATTTTGGATTGAACTTCGCTCAGAACGTTATTGGAGCTTCTTTAGTTATCGAAGAATGAAAAAAAAAAAACAGCCGACATGACATTACAAGAATGGCGAAGAAGTTCTTGGAAAAAATACTCGATTGATGCAAAACGGATTTCGCGATATCAATCCGCACCGCAAATTGACAATAATTCGTAATAACTATAATTTATCGTGTAAAAGTAATCTGCATGTTTTTTATTTGCGAATTTACATTCATTTGCCTGACAACCCACAACACATTACACGGTACAGTTCTTAATTAATGAATTTATTCTAAGAATTGAATCTTGACGGATAATTGTTATCATTCAATGTATTCTGGGTATTTGGATTGACGCCATCGACACGTATTCAGTCTGCACAAATTGGTCCACCACAGCACTCTGGATATACTTTAGAATTGTTCACCGTCTCGTAGCCAATTTGCTTTCCTGGCATACATCTCCACTCAGCGCATCTTAAAAGTAAAATATAAAATGACAAAAATTTGGGTTCATTTAGGTTTAGGTTTCGGATAGCCGCAGATACGATTCATCACTAGGTACATTAGTTCGGAGAAAGAGTCTGGTCCTCCACACGTAATAACTGCGCATACGTTTGCCATAGAACCGTCAAGCCCAAAATCAGGTGGGCAGTTTACTAAAAAGAAGAATTATTGAAATAAGTGTTATTGCTTTTCTAACTCAAAACTCTAGCAAAAAAAGAAAAAAATAATTGAACATTTCCAAGACGTAGAAGAAGCGAAAGTCAATCGACCGCATCTTACCTAGTTGAGGAATTTGTAGAGACAAATGGACACTGCAGATGAGAAATGCAGTAAGTAATACAACGTACTTCATATCTATTAGACGACTGCTAACAAGAGGAACTTGACCAATGGCTCACGACTGTATACTGTATTGCCGATGATCGTGCTGTCGTTATCTATACTAGCAAGAATTTTAGGTCGTAGATAGCAACGAGAAAAACTTGGCACATCTTGGTTGCCGTGAAATATCTGCTCTAGTAATAAATTATGTGTTGAATGAGAGGAGGAAGAACGAAGATTTCAGTTTTATTATGGAAATCTGATTGGGCATATGTTTTAAGCCACACTGCATGCTGGGGATAGTGCTTATCTACAGTTCAAAAGTACACTGCTGAGTTTTTTTATGAATGGACATTTATTCGAAAAATAATAGATAACACATATTCATAGTTTTGGTGCTTGTGTTATAGAACATAACAGATTATTACTATACTAAAGAAATGATATTTCAATCTGCACAAATGGGTCCACCACAGCACTCTGGATACGGTTTAGAATTGTCGGGTTGGGTATACCCGAGATATTTGTCTGGGCTACACTGATAAGTTCCACACCTGAAAGAACAAAAAAAATCACAGAATAAAGTTCTTAATAAAGTTCTAGGTCAAGGTCTCATTGCTCACCCTACTCCAGAGATTCTATTCGGTCCATCACAGGTCAAAACTCCGCAACTATTCATGGTTGAGCTTGAAGGCACAAAATCGTCGGGGCAGTTTACTGAAAATCAAGATTACCGGATCGGAGTATGAGCAGAGAATATCAACACCTGTTAATACTTTTGCGAAGCTCGTTACTCCGACAGAAAAATAATCAACGAGAACACTCGGCAAAGTTTTATTCATTGATGCATCGAATCCAAGATTATAATCAAGCAATAGTATAAATAATTACCTAGTTTTGGAATCTGAAGAGACAGATTCACACAGATGAGAAACACAACGAGGAATGCAAAGGACTTCATGACTGGAAGAGGATCGTTCAGAATATAGGTACTGATCAACGGCTCACGATCGTATACTGTATTGTCGATTACTGTAACCGTCGTTATTTATACTGACGGTAATACCAGTTCAAAGGTTATAATATAGAACGGAGAATTCAGTATTGACAAAAATAGATTCTTTTCAGCAAATAACGGGCTTTGATATATGACATATGAATATGGTTACGGTCATCGCGTATACATACCTATATATCAAGGCTCGGTAGGAATCAGCATGACCTTTGCTCTTTATAAACTCAATAAACGTTAACGGAATTGAGATCAGTCAGTATAACGAATAGTGGTTTACAAATAGTGGTCGAATCTCGTGATTTTCTCGAGAGCACGAGGAGCTTGAGATACGGATTCGCTGACCGAGGTTTCAGCAATCGTGTTCAGTTGTTGGTAGTGGTTGTCGACTGTGTCAATACGAGTTTCAAAGCGTCAGCCAATCATCGAGTTTGGCTCAAGTAGTGGGTCAACAAGGTTACAAGAACGCAGTCTGCAGTTAATTTCGTCCTCTAATCTCTTCCCATTTATTTTCCCCCTTTATTATCAAACCATTTTTTTTTTTTTTTTGACTTTCGCGAAGGTTTCACGTAGGTATAATAATAATCAACTAATTACGCTTCATTTTATGTTCTTACTATATTTTTATTAAACACATAATCATCCGTTATACAACGTATAGTTTATCTTTAGGTACTTCACGAGACTCGAGTAGCTGTGTGTGTATTTTATCTTTTCAACTACCACGTACGAGTATGTCCCCCGACCATGTTCGTATCGCGAGTGTGCAATTACCAGTGTCAGAACTTGTCCCATAAATTTTTTCTTCTGTTTTTCATTTTTTTCGAAGAAACACATTAAAGCACGTCACGTGGCTAGAAACTCACCCAGATCACGTATCGCAGTTTCGTGTTGTATTCTTTTTCGTTCTCATTATTCCTCGCTTTTGGGAACACCGAATCACCGTCGTACATATGGCCCGAGTACCGCGCTTTTTGTTTTATGGTTTTCTAAAGTTTTTTAAAAACAGCCTACAGCTTATCAATATAACTCAACTTCTCAGAGAGTCTATCTTTGTTACGTTATTCCCGCTAAGGTTTACTTGAACGTATCGATCTATCCCGTTCAAAGCACCTTTTTCAACAGTGTGTATAAGATTTTTCGACAAGTCAAGAAAACGGAGAGAAGTGAGTTCGACAAAGGCTGAAAATGGCAAGACAGTGATTTGATTACGCGCAAGTAGTAGAGTTCGTAAGTTATTTAATCCCCTGAAAGATCCCTGGGAAACAACGTTCGCGTTCTGCTCTTGAAGCGTGGTAACAGCTTCGATTGAAAGATTGACACAAATCGTTGAAATCCTATTTCCCGACAGGCGCAAAGTCTTGAGAGAACCAAGCCCCGAAAAAGCACCGTCGTCTATCCCCTCGATAGAATTATTACCAAGGTCCAGTTTCTTCAGGGTACCAACACCGGCAAATCCTTCATTAGGTAAACGGACGAGCTTGTTGTGGGCGAGGTATAGATCTCTGATATAAGGTAGATCGATGAAAGCGCGTTCAGGTACGGTCGCGATGTCGTTACCGGAAAGATAAATTCCCTCTATTCTCCGATTCACCGCGAATGCTCGTTCTTCGATGTGCGTTATATCGTTCTTACCGAGATGTAACCATTGCAAATTTCTCAGTCCACGAAATGTCGAGCTTGTTATACGCCGTATTCGATTTTCCCTTAGATAAAGTTCCTTCAATTCGCCAAGTCCGTCGAAGGTTCCATCTTCAATTTGCCTGATAAAATTTCTGGACAAATCAAGATGCAGAAGTCCGTTCAGTCCTCGAAAATTGTTCACTCTCAGATAAGGTATCTTGTTTCGGGCGAGATGAAGTTCCACGAGTTGTACAACCGGCGAGAACGCGTCCTCGTCTATCCCCGTCACATAACTATTTTCGATAATTAATTTCTTCAGATTCCCGAGTCCCCGAAAATTCGATTCTTTTAAACGTCGATCGATGTGGCTGTCGGAAATGATCAATTCCGCGACATTTCGGCACTCGGAAAAAGCTCCGTCCTGGATATCGGTCAGGGGCTCATTCCTCAGATCCAATATCCTGGCTCGCGCGTCTGTCACGCTTATCAAAACACCTTTTACCACGTTCAACTTGTATCCAAGTACCGGTTTAGCCTCGCTATTTGTTTGCTGCGTAGTTAGCACAGCGAACTTTAGCAAGGCTAACAAAAAGCAACTCCAGTACGAGACGTATCTATTCATTCCGAGAAACTAAAATGGACGGATGGATGGACGGATACCATGAGCCAATTCTGGATGGTACGATTCTACGACTCACGGTTATCTCGTTGACCCCATAACCCCGGCTCTATCTCGGACGTGTTTAATTACAACCAGAGACGGTAGTTGATCTGGTACCACGAGGAGTTTAGCTGGTCCTCTTTAAAACGAAAAAATAGTACTAGAAGAAAAATCGCCAAGGAATGATTATCGAGTGAACTTTTTTTTGGCGCAATCGGCCTGTGTACCTATACGAAGGAAGAAAGATGAAAGTAGGTATCTCATATCCGATGCTTAAATACTGTGACCCCAAGGAAATCAGAGAAGCCTGGAGACACCGAGAGCCGAGAAGAACTCCAAGGAAAAGCCGGGGGGGTAGAGGGGTACGAAAAAAAGAGAAAAAAAGGAATAAAAAAAAAAGCCGACTGCGTTCAGCGCGTAATTCAATTCACGACGATGTTAAATTCATGTCTCGCAGGATAGAACGAAACGTATAAGCCGGGACTCGCGACGCGCCATAACAGCCCAAAGTGTGTCCCCCTGCGCCCTCCTTTCTACTACCTCATCCTCTGCCATCTACCCTCCCAAGTTCCGCCTAGCTCTCTTCCTTATTCCGGATACATACATTGTTCCGCGACGTCCTAGGCGTCCCCAGGCGTCGACCAATAACGAATTCAGACCGAGGCTGGAAAGACTCCTTCCTTCAATCCCGAATTTCGAAAAAGGTGGATGGTTCTGTCTGCTATTCGTCAATTTTGCATCCACTTTCACCGAAGGATGTCACCTTGGGCTACGAGCGAATGGAGGGAATCGTTTTGACGATATAGGTATAGGTATGTATATGATACGTATACATATGTACATACATAGGTATCTATAGTTTCACTTTTTTGAACCTGTATTATGCTTATCGCGTATGGGAAAAGGTTCTCCAGTTGTCGTCACGCCGTGAAAGAGTAGAATATAAATTTTCATTTGGAAGGTAACAGTTTATGCCCCTAAATGACTCGGCTGTGCGATGCTGGCTGCAAATGCAACGTAGGTACGTTACGTACCGATTCGATTTTACGCTACGGGTCGGGCTAAAAGAAATCGCAAACTCAGACGTATCTTCTGCTGTAAAAATGTCACGCGGTGAAATGCAAGGGAAACGTACACCTGGCTTGGTTAGATACGAAAACAATTTCGACGGTAAAGCTAGAAGAGGAGTGGCTCGGATAGTGAGGCAGTAAATCGAAGCAATAGATCGACTGCTCTGAAAAGAACCCCATAGAAAATTTTCAGCACTAAGAATTCGCAGCTGTACCATTTTTTAATCTCAATTAGATATACCTTCCTCGTTTCTCCGGAGGTTTTATTTCGCGAGAGAAAATTATTAGGCAGTATGGAATCCTGCGGGGGTCAACCGGTAATGTGGATAAACGAATAGCTACTACATAAGCGGGTACTTTTAACAACGTAACTTCTTCGGGGGGGTAGGTATATACGGATCAAGTTTTTAACGACATGCCTAGGGCGTTCAGTTTTACTCGTCTGCCGAAGGAAAAACCTTCTCTGCCCTCTTTCTCTCTCTCTCTCTTTCTCTTGAACTTTTCCACCTATCCTGCAAGTTTGGAATGAAATTTATTAAAATCTGTACAACTTGAACGAGTTTTAAAAACTCCGAGCTTTTGGCCTTTTCAAATTTATAGATCCGAGCTGCAATAGATGAGTTGCGAAATCGACGTTTTGATGTACAGATAACTATAATAATATCTATGTACATTCTGCTACTGTGTATGTATGTACCTAACCAATGTACATTTCCCTCGTTTTCCTCGTTAGCAATGCCTTCGGGTTTCGGAAACCAACAAGAAGTCGAACAACAAGCCCGCCACTAGTAATGCTGTTGCTGCTGTTGCTACTGCTGCTGCTGCTGCTTGCTGCTGCTGCACCCAGAGTGTCGAGGAATTAACAAAGACGCCGTGTCAAAGCGGGATGCTACAATTATCGCCGACGCCGCACTGCAAGCTCTGCAATTTCTACCCAGATATCGACCCACGTTTCCCGCAGGTAGGTACCATTGGCGTAACCATCATAAATATCATATTACTATATCTTTTTGAGCTCAGTGTTATTGCCTGATTGATTGCCGAGCATCACTGGCCTGCAGAAACCTCCTAGACGTCAGAAATTTTCATTAAAATTATTACCATACCTTTCTAGACGTCTTTTATCTACGTAATCTCCCCATCAAAACGAGATTAGCATTACTTCATTTCGTTTCACTTCATACAATCCTTTGTTCGGACATTTACCTATCTTATGTGTGGCGAAATGCTATATCGAGCTTTGGGGCCGTTTTGTCAAGATATATATTATCGCGGTAACGGTCCTTCTGTATTTCCAGGGCTCGATCGAAGGCTTTCCATCGAATTTGGTAAATATTGTAATGCCTTTTTTTCATTTTCAAGTTCTACGCAATTTCGATTCGTACGTGCGTACGCATCGAGAACTGTTTCAATTGATGGTATACAGACATACAGCTGAAGAGGTAGCTTCGTACTTTTTTCACTTTTCTCGAAAGCTACGAGGTTTTTTTCAGTCACGATTTGAATTAGAACCCCCAGGCGCGGTATATGCGTCTGTTTGAAACAATTCGTGAAAAATAAAATAAAGATTTTTGCAATCCTTGAATGAATAAATTCTTTCTCCAACTTTCATCCTCCATAAGAGATGAAGAAAAAAAAGAAATACCATCTCCACGAAAGAGCTCGTTGCATCTAATTTCCAAGCTTCTCGTAAGATTCCTGAAATATTACCAGAAGTTAATCGTACGAAATTTCATTAAGAAATTTCTTGAATACTCTGCAATTACGCGACTCTAAAACTCGAGTTGCGTATTACTATAGTCAATTATCCTTCGCAATTATATCTCTCGCCTAGATACACATGTACACCTAATATAATTCCGAGCTTAAAGATATGTATAAAAAATCGTAGAAGACGTTATTCGAGAATTTATTGACGAGACGATTAAAACGATACGCAGTTCGCCGGATGATGTAGACGACCTGGAGGTATGCGCGGTGATAATTCTTGGACGGTATGCCTGTCCGGAGATATCGTCCAGCTAAAGCAATCATCGTTACCGTTCCCGCGAATTGCGTGGTTTTATCATCACGCTGCAAACAATGGCTCGTTTTATTACGATCGTGGGACATATGACGTCACGTCCGGTTCGGGTTTATCAACGGATAAAAGGCCGTATGGACGGTCGTACCTACCTACAGCTACTTTTAGCTGTATGATGCTGCTGCTGCTGCTGCTGCTGCTACTGCTGCGCTACCCTCACGCGTGTATTATTCCCCTGTGCACCATAATCTATACCTACACGGTTGCTGCAAGGGTCACAATCCGCGAGGCCAGCCAGCCACTGTTCTAATCTCTTAAAATATGGCCCCGTTTCTCACCAGCGACTTGAGCGAAGGACAGAGAAAATCCCTCTCGGTAGAAAAAAAAAAGAAGTTAGTTCCTTATCAGTTTCAAAATTTTACTGTAGGTATGTATACATACAGCAGGCGACTATATAACACGGATAAGACGATGAACTCTGTCTGTAAATTCAACGACAAAGAAAATCCCCGAGCGAATGGCCAGCGGTACAATTAATTGATCAGGAAGGTATAGAGTTGGTTTAATTAATTGCTGATTGGTATTCAATTTGCGTTTGGTCGCGTGCCGGTATGGCTGTGAAATTATGGCGTGAAGGAACGGCGAAGAATGTCTGAGAAAAATGTTTCCTCGATTATATTTTACCGTTTTTTTTTTTTTTTCTTTCATTTTACTTACGTCCTTTTGCAAGTAAACAGAGGTATAGGTAAGCTTTCAGAAAGCTAGTATAAATCCTTTGGGATCTCGTTTAGTTTTGTAGGCTTTTGTATATTGAAACAGTAACGACGATTCTTTCTTCATTTCCTCTTTTATCATTATTATTATTATTATTTATATATATATATATATATTTTTTTTTTCTTGTCCCTTCGTCTCTCTCTCTCTGTTTCTATTTCTTCCGTTATTTTTTCTCTCCCTTTCGACAACAAAGCGTGAATACACACGTGAACGCTCTGGTGGGATTACGCGAGGACCCGTTTTGTTTATCGGCAAACACGTTCTAAAAGTATTTGCATGCCCGTTGCAGAAGAAGATTCGCTGGGGACAAACGTGGGTCGGTACCTACAACCCCATGCTATAACCTCGACTTATGTTTCTTTTTATTTCACAAAAAACTAGCGGGTATCGTGAGTTATCGTTGTGTGCAGAAACGACATCGCGACATCCCGTTACATACGGTAGAATAACCACCACCCACCACCCACCCCCCTCTCCGCCACACGTACGCCAAAATCCTCGCCGCAGACAATAATAAGTTGCTATGGGAATTCTGTGCAAAGAAAATATCACATTCTGTTTGACGATCTGAACCTACGGACCTTCGTCCAGGGAAGAATAATTTTTGGAAAAAAAAAAAAAAAAGAAATTTGAGAAGGAATATTCGTTGAGTCGAGTTCTTATTATTTACTTTTCGGAGTAAGACGACGAGTAGATTAGTTCATAGAAGCAACACTTGAACCGGGAGTGTTTAAATAGTAAAGTTGAATAGTCTAAGACAAACTTCCTGCATGGGTATAGGAGGAAATTGCTGCTCCTTGAACTGGACAGATCACCGAAGGCAAGAAAAACTCAACGTTTACCACATAAACGTATATAGCTAGCTTCTACCGACTTCTACCCGTACCGTACGTAATGTGTCGGAAAGAAAACTTTCATCCCTCCACGATACAGCGATCGACTTTAGAGGAAAAATTTGTCCCTGGGCGATTGTGTATTAAGAAAGATTTTCTTATACGCGTTTATATACATTATACATATGTAGGTAGACTAATTATTTCCGGTAGACCAACGAAAAGATGGTACATATACGTATATTTTCGAAAATTAACAATAATTTTCTTTGTCAAAAGGTTTTGAGAAGTGAAATACGTGTCCTATGAATTCATTCAGCCTGTATACATGCCTACATACATAGGCAGAAGGAATATAAATTGAGTTAAGATATATAGGTATATATATATTAATTCTGGAGGGTAAGTTATATGCAAAAAGTTTATGCTCCGGGTAAATGTTTTCTATTCAAACTCTCTCCAGTGGAAAATAACTGTGATGGGGTATAGGGTATAAAGGTGGGTTGGTATTTTCTGAATATAAATTGTGGACAGCGTCTTCACAGACTTACGTATATCTATATACACACATATACCTATGTATATGTACAAAAAGCGAAACAACGGATTCGCATGTTTAAGATGTTTTCTAAAATCATGAAAATGGCATTTGCGCTAATTAGTGGCCTGATCTCCCCTGATATTATAACACTCGTCTTTCTGTTACAGTCGAATGCACTTCAATCAAAATCCGAAATGAAGAGCAGAAAGGAAATGAAGAGAGACTCCATGAAATGTGATGCATATACATAAGAAATGATATGAAAA